>OZ038500.1:104602972-104822972 GCA_964036315.1 Acanthosepion esculentum
GTATGTTTTGTTTCCATTTTCTCTAAAACTTTGTCATTGCTCACATGTTCAGTTCATGGTATCCTCAGTATCCGTCTGTAGAGTCATATTTCTGTTGTTTCAAGTATCTTCTTCATCTTCGAGATTATCCATCATTCACTGTCATATTGGAGGACATACCACATGACAGTTCACTAATCTTGTCTTTGTTTCTAACAAAGTTTTTCTGTTTCTTAATATTCTGCTTAGTTTTTTGAATGCTTAAACAATTTATTTACACAACACAAATGTGAAAAATTAACATTAATGTCACTTGCAAAGAATGATTTTTGTTTTACAAATTTCCCACATGAAAACCATTACTTTTCTAAAAAAAGATTAACAGAAGAAAAATATCTATTCTAATGAAAACATTTGCTAGTAATTAACAGCTTCCTTGTTTTACTATTTCTTTCATATTTTTTTAATCTGATCCATATCGCTTACTTAATATAAAAAAAATGCAGTAACAATTTAAAAAAGAAAAAATAATAAAATGAAAGCTGGCAAAAATGAATACTAACATGCTTCATCTAAGATACTTGAAAAATGTGACATCTAATACTACTAGTGTAAGAATACAGAGTAGTGGTTTAGTGATTGGAGTGAAAAAATATAACTCTCTGGCTAAATTTGAATGACTTCAACTGGTGTAGCCTTTGTGGCCTAATTAATAAGGCAGTGTCACAGAGAACTAGGTACATAGAGATGAAGGATGAAAGTTTCAATCGCTTGGGAAGCTTGTTCTTTATTTCCAATGTATACTATCCATGATTATCCATACTCTGTGATCATAAAACAAAAGAAAAAAATCATGAAAGAAATAGTAACCAAAATTAATAATGGTGTCAATAGCACATCTAAAAAATTAAAAGATTATTGGTTTCTTGTTTTCTAATCAAACATTAGCTACTTGTAGATTCTTTAAAGTTAATTGCATACTGTTTTAAAACTGTCCATGAATCGGGAGAGAAAAAAGCCAATTCTTTCATGTATTACATTGATTACTTGGTCATTAATTCTATACTGATAACCTAGAATTGTTCTGATAAGCAATTTTTTATTATTATTATTAGAAATGGCAGGGGATATTGGATAAAAATGACCTATGACCTAAAAACATTAAAAAGAAAATTGTTAACAAAAAAAAAAAAATGAGGAATATGAAAAAAAAATCCTATGCCTAGAAGATGCAAATTTAGCCCTGCCTAATTTTTTCAGCATCCCCATGACTAAATATGAAAAGAAACAAGACGAAATTCTAAAAATTTAAAACTTACTGACAGGTTCATCAGACACTGGAGAACCTGAAGTTTGTAATGTGTTTATATAAAGTGAGGCTAAGTCTGTTCCACTGCTTTGCTGCAAATATACAAGAGTAGTCAATCAATGAATTTTAAAAAGAAAGCATTTGATACAATATAAATACAGAAATTGAAAGACAAAAGCACAGAAGTAGCTCATTTAGGTTTCAAATGATTCATGCAAGGAAATTCAATCAACAAAAATTTTAGGTAGGAACAGAAGAAATAATTATGACAATGGACTTTGCAATCATTTTAAATCCAGATTCCATTTCAGAGATTTTAAAAATACCAAGAGATTTTAAGAAAGAAAAAAATATGTCAATATATTTGTCTTTCTTCTGAATAAGGTTTGTGGTAACAATTAATTTGCTAACTACTTGATCTCTCAGCAGATAGTTCCATTTTCATTACAACATCTAAGCATGCAAAATAAAAAATTTCCAAATAAAATTAAACCAAATTAAAATATTGCAGATAAAATGTATTATAAAACATGATAAAATCTGTAGGCTTTGATCAAGGATAGAGCAGAAAGCAAAGCAAATGGTTTTTACTGAAACTATCTTGACAATTAACATCCATGGATATAAAGGCAAAGTGACTAGATAATAAAAAATAAAACAGTTAAAATAGCACCAGTCAACATTATTTTACACTTCCAAATATTACCAATTAAGGCTTTAAATAGGTAACAGATCCTGTTGCAGTCGGTATAGACTGGATCCTTGTTAATTTCCAGAATTTGATTGTTTGAAAAGCAATGTTTTTTAACAAACATAGCCTAACATTTTCAAGAACCATCAATATTAACAATGACAAAAGCTCAGTATAAGATTTATTTTATTCTTTATTGAAAGAACCTGGGATTTAAAAAAAAAAAAGAATTCTGGTGATGCTGAACTGATCTTTATTTTTGTTTTGTAACACAAAAACATTTCAATGATTTGATTAAATAAAAATCTTAGGGGAGAATACAGTAAAATATTTCAATATTATGACTTGACTTTCTCTAAGTTTAACATTCTCAAAAAATAGACATTTTTTTTTTACTCTTAAGAACTGTCAAAAACAAAACCTATCATTGCTCACTAAAACCTTACCAGAGTAGCTCTCAAAGAAGAAATTTCAATTGAAAGAAATTTCAGTTATATATGTATAAGTATAAAACTGAAAAAGTATGAAAAACAATTCAAAATAAGGAAGGAACGGAAGAAACCTTGGACCCTGAGACTAACTAGTTTAAACATTGACATCCATTATTTGCTCAGAATCCCAGATTTTTTCAAGAAAAGAATTCCATACTAGGTTTTTGTCATTATTAATATCAAAGACTGCATTGTTGACAAATAAGTTTAACAATTATTATATCTGAATGAACTTTTATTCCCTCTCCAAAAATGCAACATTACTTTCTAAACAATCAAGTACTATGTCAACAGCTGTTTCCCCAGAAGACATTTTGTAACCGTCTGATATATGGTTAAAGTTCTTTCTTAGTAGTCAGAAAAGGGACAGATAAAATCTGGAGTTAAAAGTGACTATCCTCAAACTCATCATCCTTCAACAACTGAAACAAGAGTGGTAAGGCCACAACATAATTAAATGACTGAGGAACAATCAACTAAATAACTTACATCAAAAACACCCTCATAAGCAGATATAAGCAATCTGAATAAATCTGATGGATACAATTTCTAAACATTGTTAGGCAATATGACAAACCTATCACATTGGATATTGAAAAACTGAAAATTTATAAAAATAGATTTACATTAATTATATAAAAATTAGTGCAAGTGTGAAGTGCCAAGCATAGAAGTACACTAACCTTAAAGAATTCTCAAATTCCCATATACTAGAAATGGTCAAATAAAAGCTGACTAAAAATGTAACTTTATAAACTCAATAGTAAAATAAATATATTTTGTTTATGAATCTTCTCCTGGAACTTTTTTTGGATAGGTATTATTTAATTTCTCACTGTTATAAACATTTGCCATCATTTTCATTACATTCTATACTGAAATCTTGATCACTTTTTGTCACTGTAAAATTAATTATTTTTTTTGTATTTTTATACAACAAACTTAATTATTTGAAAAAGAAAGTAAACATTTTGTTTATGTAATTTTGTATTTTCGAAGTGACTGGAATTTATATAAAACATGTTTATTTCCAGGGAAAAAACTATATTTTCATTTAGGTATGTAATACTGTTTCTTTTTATTTTTTTTTATTTCAAATTTACCTTTGAATTTTGATTAGTGTAATGTTTGCACTTGTCCTTTTCACAAGAAATTAATGTTATTCTTGTTTTTCTTTTTTTCTTTGTTTAATTTGAATTAGTTCATGTCCTGATTTTCAAAATTTAAATTTATCCCTGATAATCTTCTCTACTCTGGTAAATAATATTGTGATATTTTCCTTTATATTTATCATGTACACTAGATCTGTTTTTAAATGTATAAACATTTTGAAATTTCAGGTTTCCATTGAAAAAAAAAAAAGGGAATATTTAAAAGCAGAACCAAAGGGAAGTTTCCAACTTGGAACTATTGATAAAAATGCTGTCAAAAAATACCAAAAATGTGCAGCTGAAGCAGATAGATTAGACAGGCAGATTGAAAGATGGCAACAACAAAATACTGCATGTTACCTCTACATTGGATATTTTTCTACCAATATCTTCCAGTGAAGAAACAACTGATGACAGTTTTGAGCCAGGAAGTCTAAGGAACCTGATAGTTTTTTTTAAAAGTCCCTAGATATGCCATGAAACTTATTAAGAGTGATGTATCTTCCAACTTTAAGGTATGGCTTGCTAATGCCTTTTTATTAGATCTACAAATGAGCTTTCTTATCCAGGTTTTAAATTGAAAGACATTATCACTGATAAGTCAAAAATAGACTGGGAAAAGGCAAGAGCAAAAGGAACCACCCAGAAGCATATTCAGAACCATTAAAATATCATCTGCATTGTTGTTGATTGCAAAGTTGATAAGGACACTTAGTGATATAAAGAGATTACAAAGGAAAACAGCAAATAAAAAAATTAAGAAAACCAAAGGATCAGAGCATCATTTAGAGCTGGTTTTAAGTACACTGATGAACTACAAGAAGCACTACTACTTTTACTGTTCCTCTAAGAAAGCTATGTGGAAATGATTAGCAGAATTTACCCCAGGTAGAATTTAACACTACTGGAGACCCTCTGGATAATTTATATCTTACTGCAGGAGCAATGGAAGATTTGAATGGTAACCAGAAACTGCTCTTAGAATATGCAGTAGGAATTTCTTGAGGGAAAATGAACCTTAGATTTGCTACCTGGAAAATTGGATCTCTAAATTGAGCAGGTTAATGTTTATGGATAAGAGGTGCCTATCCACCAGAACTCTATGATAAATTGCACAACCTTATTAAGTTTATAATTGGAATATATGCAGTTGGTTTGAAATTAAAAGGGATAATAAATTCCATAACTAACAAGTGTATATCTTCAGTATGATCCAGAGAATAAATCAACAGTTAACTGAAATACAGAAGTGCATTAAAAGATTTACAGCACAAAAATGTTTTTTTGGTTTCAGCGAGCCACCAAATTAGAGATTAAAAAAATTAGCCATCAACTCTGAAGCAACACACTGATCAATTTTTCTCAAAAAATGGAGTTTGTGAACCTACACTTGTAGGTTTTTCAAATAATGAACTGCAAGAAGTTCTATTGAATGGAACAACATTGGAATTGTCAAATTTACCTGTACATTCACAAGGTGTGGAAAGAGCAGTTAAATTAACTACTGAAGCTTCACAAATTGTATTTAGATAAGCAAGGTACAAACACATTATTACTAGATCATTGAGCCACCAAATAAGACCTTCATTTACTTCAAAAGGAAATTATTCTGAACAATTCAGCTACATTATGATGTAATATGTTATACAGTGCAGTAGCTTTAATGCAATTTTCAATAAACAATGCAAATGTAAAACATTTTGTCTCATAATTTGTGCCCAGCAATATTATGTTATATGAACTTATTTATTTTCTGTTTTTTTTTTTTATATTATGAACTAACAAATGGTGTAAGATCTTATTCATTGATTAGCCTTTTTTGTAGTCTTTTATATTATACAGTTTTCACTTACTGAATACAGTAAAAAATTGCTTATTTTGCTTGTGGTAAGTCATAATTAGAATTCAGGTTTGTATATATTTTCTATTCAATGTGTCTAATATAAAAATACCAACTTTATTTAGAAAGAGTGAAATTTTGAAGCCAGTAAGCAAACCTGTGAAAATTATGTATAAGAGGTGCCTATCCACCAGAACTTTTGGTGTCAGTACTTATCACATCAAACTCCAGCTTTGCACAGAATGCAACATTGATTTTCTTAAAAAATTTTTTTTAAAAAGTGAAAATTCAAATGTTTTTATTTCTGTAACATTTCTTTGAAAGTTCACAAACAACTCCTTTAAAAAGTAAGGTTATTCTTCCAAGCTGCATGCAGTCAATCCTTTTATTTCACTACTGTAGTCTGCCTCATTACCTGCCAAAAGGAGTCCAACCACAGTAGTGTCATCCACAAAATTAATGATTGTGTTGGTAAGCTGGATATGGATTCAATCACAAGTGTAGATGGTGTATAGAAGAGGGATTAATACACATCTCTCTATGACACCGGTGCTGAGAATGAGAGTGTGGGAGAGGTACAGGCCTATTCTGACAGAAAGATTGGTTGAAGAACAAAAGAGAAGTAAACAATTTTGTATAACCATGTGCCAAAAGTAAAAATCTCAAAAGAAGGAAGTTTTTTTAAATTATAAATTTAAAGTTTTTGTCAGAATTTTTGAGATGAAAAATGATCATATGTTTTACTATGTGAAACAGCATGCTCATCTTGGTTGTCATACTCACAATGTTTTGGCCATTGTACCCTCTGGCTTTTATCAGGTGTCTCGCTTTTGTATTCAGTAACCGTGGAATTTCAAACCAAACCTTTTATTCAATTTACAAGGGTAATGTTAATATTAGCCATTTCCTTATAACGTAACATTCAGCATTCATTGACCAAGTAACTAGTGCTTCTATCATTTGAAATTTACAAAATCTTTCTATTAAAATTTTTCAGGAATATAGGTTTCTCAGGTTCAGTAAATATTATTGTTCTTTCTGGTATTGATTGTGGCTTCCTTCCTAACTTTTTGTTTGAAGAAGTGCAGAACATCAGCATCATGACTATGTTCTTCTTCTCTCAGGTTACATATGATATCCATTTTAATTGTTGCTTTGGAAAATCCTCAAGTGATGTAGTTTCTGTTATCTGGTGTAGTTCATTCTTTGTAATTTTTTAGCGCTAGTCCCTGAGGTTTGAAAAGAATGGTCTTTGCTAAGATCTATATGCTTCACTCACTCAAAACCATTTTTAACCAGTGATCTGAGAAAGTAGTTGTATACAGCTGAGAGTTTAGATATTTCTGAATGAGTTTGGTTCCATGCATAACATCTACATGAAAGTCTCAATCTGACAAGGCTATTTAAGAACACAACTCAAATTTTTAGGTTAATATTTTGGATTCGTAGTTTTGTACACAGCTACTCCTAGTGCAGTCTACTCCCTTTTCTCCTAGACTAAATTTGTTATAACTGATCCATACACCAAGGTTTTTTAAGTGCTTAGTATTTACTAATTCCACATTCTGAATTTTTATGATGGATAGAGGGTACATGACATCATCACTTTCCAATTCCAGTCTTAGAAAGATTTGAGTCCTATTCTTGGGAAACTTTGTAAAGGATGCAATTTTTTTTGTTCAAACTCATTCTTATCCCAACTATGAATACCTATGTCATAAACATAATCATCATCTGTACATTGGTCTCAGGAAAGAAGGTAGGAATGCTGTTTTCTATTAGCAGATTTGTTTTGGATGTGATATGGAATGATTAAATGATCATTGCTCATCTCTTCACATCTGTGTTTGTAAATGTGCAGTGAATAGTCTAGGAAGAGGTTAAATAGATTGGGCCTCTCATTTTCTTTGTCATACTCCTGTAAGATTTGATGTTTTGGTATTGGGATCCTTACCAGACATGTACAACTTTGTGAACCAATATAGTTCCTCTAGCAGATCTAAATATTCAGTGGAATCAGAGCTTGGAAGACAGTTTCTAATGAATGAGAAGAGAAAGTCTCTATTGATGCATGGTTGTATGTTACTGTGAGATAAAATCTTCTCATTCTGCTTTCCAAGGGATATTTCATCACAGTTAATACTTACCAATTTTATTCACCTTTTTATTGCTTGTCTGTTTCTTCCACTGAATCAATTTATGTTAATCTTTCAGCAATATCACCTGCAGGGATTGTACTCAGAACTGCTAGAGAGACAAATATGTTTTAACCAATACTTCAATCCATTAGATGATATGCCTCTTGCTTGATAAAGTTACTTAGTCTGAATTGAAATACATGAAGAAAGCCAGTGAATAAACCAACAAAATATTGTGAGTTTAACAACAAAGATGAGTATGCTGGTTTGAATAAAAAAAGTACATAATTATAAATTGAAAACATTTTCTTTTTATTTATATTTTATGCTTTTGTAACATTTTAAATATTGACAAAGGTCTTGACACTAGTATGTCACATTAGAATTCTTCTTTGGTACTATCTATCTTGGGAAGGAAATGGGCACTGCCAAGTGACTTACTTTGTCTTGAATGTCCCCTAATGGCATGCCTAAAGAATCTATGAACCTAACAGCTAACAAATATTTGAGTTAAAATTGAAAGACACATTCTAAATTTTTCTTTAAAATAAATTCAGAGAAAAATTGCAGCATCTAAGAAACTGAAAAATACATAATTAATAAAAGACAACTTTACATGAAAAAGCTTTGTTTGATTTCTGGTAAATTAAAAGCCTCTCAATGATTTCAATTGCAAAGAAGCAAAACATCTGCTTTAATCAGAATTCTACTAGATTTTAAAAGCATATTAGCATATTTGGCTTTCTATACATGTTTCTTACACCTGCAAAATGTTCAGTTGAATATTGTTTGGATTCACAGGACTGATTATTGGTTTATGCCATGCCAATCACAGCATTGTTTCTTCTTGATTTAATTACAAAATAGAATTTCATAAATTCAATATCAAACTAAAATAAAGTTTCATTAAAATGTTCCATACTTTTTTTTTCATTTATGCTTAAGTGAATGACACATTTTCTGTTGAGCAAATCAGAGCATTTTCCAATAAATCTCCCCTCGCTCTTGATAATAAAAATATACTATAAAAGAATAAAGCATTTAAAAGATACACTTTAAATGGAATGGCTTCTGATGCAGAGTAGAATTTTAAGTTCAGATCAATTTAGGTTCCATTGTACAGTGATTGGATGGAATGACAACCTCATTCCTATCAGTCCCTCAAGTCTCAATTTTATCACAAACCAAAAAACATCTATTTTCACCATTTCAAGGAAAGTAGCAATTCTTAGAAAGGTACAAGTCATTACATAATTAAGTAGGCATTTATACAACCCAGTTTAGTCTGGACTGTTCCAGTGACATCAGCTGTCAGTATTCATCTTTTCTATTCTTTGTTTAAAGATTGTTCCATCATGAAAACACATGATTAGATAAGAAAACTAAACTGATAATAAAAATGGAAAACACTCAGGTTTAGAAACTATGGTAAAACTATGTTCAAGCATCCTAAATATCTTGTTAATATACTTTCTTATGAAAACAGATTCCAAATTTTCAGTAAGTTGTAAAAGTAAATGTTTAATTATTTGGATTGTAAACATCTTTAAGCAGCTAAATTTTGCAATGAAACTATAACACATAATAGAAATGGATTAAAAAAAAAAAAAGAATTATATTGGTGGTGGTGTCTTAATGAGAGATGGATGAAGGTAAAGGCCGGTTACACCAACCTGATTGTGTTTTAACAATGTCAGGGAACCAGTGTATAGAAGTTCAAGTGCATCTTCATATTTCTTTTGGGCATTGTACCTGAAGAGAAAATGATAAACAAATCAGGAACTTTGAAGCAGAAATGCCAACAAAATTTTCACAAAAAAATGTCATGAACAACAGTAAATGACAATATCTGTCTATATTTCTGAAATGAGGTATTATGTACACTATTTACATTATTTGGACTATTGTCCAAATCTTTGTTGCCATATTTATCACAACATTTCGGCCATTGTACTCTCCAGCCTTCTTCAGGTGGTTGGAATGTCGAACTGAACCCTTTATTTCACTTACTGGGGTAGACTGTTCTAGTTCCACGTGCTATGTCTAATGGATTTCAGTTATCAGTTATCTCCTGTTAATTCCCTTCTCCAAGTTCTCCACCACCATAACCAGGTATTGAACTCACACTCTTTGGGTCCTGTCACTGGATCTAACTAACACTTATCCACTGTGCCATGTTTCTTGAGGATAAAATGGATAAAGGTGTTAGTTAGATCCAGTGACAAGACCCAAAGAGTGTGAGTTCAATACCTGGTTAAGGTGGTGGAGAACTTGGAGAAGGGAATTAACAGGAGATAACTGATAACTGACATCCATTAGACATAGTACATGGAACTAGAACAGTCTACCCCAGTGAATGAAATAAAGGGTTCAATTCGACATTCCAACCACCTGAAGAAGGCTGGAGAGTACAATGGCCGAGACGTTGTGATAAATATGGCAACAAGATGAGGTCAATAGTCTGAATAATGTAAATAGAGTAAATGACAATTTGGCAAAAAAATAAAATATTCAATAGACACATTCATGATCATCAAAATTTAAACATTTTCTTAATAAATTGTTTCTGCCTTTTATACAAGATTGCTCAGAAGTTACTTTACCATATTTTATTAACAAAGTTAATTTTTAACTAAATGAAATAAAGACAGCACAAAATAGTTTATGGAAATTACTTTTGAAATTTTCTTTTTACTAAATTGCTCTTTTTCCTCCCTTGATGGTAGCCAATTTATAATGATAATAATTTTCTTCTAAAATGAATTGACATGGAGTAAATGCCATCAATCCATATCATCTTGAAAAATAAATAACTACAAATTAATGAAAAAGTTCAAATGCATCTGCAAGGTGTATCAAAAATAAGGTAAAGTAACATTTGGCCTATTGTACATATTCATTTTTTATGTATATCTTTTTTCTTTTGTGATATATTATGCAAATATACACCTTATACCATTTACAGGTGTAAACACACCTCTATTTTTATAATAGAAATTATTATGACAATCAATATCCTATTTTCCACACTATAACTTTGAAATTGTATCATACAGCATGCAATTTTAATATGGTCTACAAGCAGGTCAAAATCAGAAAAGATATTCACTGTTTAAAAGCAAGAACATCCCTTTTTCAACAACCACTTCTTCCATATTAAATTTCTTGCAATTGGAATTAAAGCAGTAATACTACTTACTTAGGTACCTCCATGAGATCACTAAAAAAGAGCATAACATGATGAAAAAGATGCCAAACTTGACGAAAACAAAATTTTATCGTCTAAATGTTCATGTTATTATTATTAAGAGGAAAGATCAAAGTATTTTTGGGGTATTTTTTTTACAATTTTTAATCATTCCGAGCACGTCTGAAATTTTCATTCAATCTTGTTTTTGTTTGAGTCAGCAAAATTGACAGATAATCGATTATGGCATACATTTTTTTCCATTTTATAAAAAAAGATGAAAATCTCACATTGAAATTCTTTTAAAAATCAATTATTTTTTCAAAACTTATTTTAAGAAAATCAGAAATTATAATGTTTATTTAAAATATTTTGAACCAAGGTTGACTTAGCTTCTGCACCAAAAAGTTGTAATTTGAAAATAAAACAAAGCAAAATAAAACATAACCTTTCGCATCACTTGACAGGTGTTGAATGACATATTGACGGATTTACGTGATCATAATTTGTTCTACGGAAGGCGAAAAATGAAGTTATTTAGATTTAAGTGAACAAATTATTTACCTCATTATTTTTAAAGGAAAACTTTCAGCGCTCTAATTTTTTTTTTTGTACTTAGCTTTCACCTTTACGTTTACGATGCTTTATAGAAAATATATTATAAAGAAATTAAAATAAGACTGTTAAGAGTGAGATTAAATTTCATAAGAAAGGTATCCAATTAATTTATAGGTACCTTTCTTATGAAATTTTATCAGAAGTGTACATAAAATACTATAATTTTATGTACATTTATTACATTTTACTGTGTTATTTGTATTTCCATTCATTTTATTAATTTTGATATTTCATTTATGGAAAAATGTCATAACCGAGATTAATATAAAAATAAGATCATATAAATTTCATAAGATGATACTGATACTTGTAGGTACCCTTCTCAGTTGAAATTGAAAAATCAAATTAACTTCTCCACACGTGTTTCGCAAAAGTAAAGGCCTTAACAGCGGAGAACAATGCTTAACTCAAATAACGCAACTTAATTGTATTCTGGTTGGTCTTCCGTACTTTATAATTACAGCCTGATTATAAACACAAAATTACATTTCTTAATTACTGCGGATCTTCTGATTAGTCAAAATGATACAATTTACAACACGCTAAAAAAAGATCTAGCTCATAAGGACACTTGGGAAACCCGATGCAGCTTTTAACTAATTTTATAATATTTTAACAACTTAAATGTAAACATCTATTATAATTAAAGAAATAACAAATAATTGTATTAAAAATTCATTTTTCATCGAAAAATTTTTTGCTTTCAGAAAATATTGTCCATATTCATAAAAACTAAAAGCAAATAAAAGCATTTGAAATTAAATATCTTTGTTTTATTGAGTTTTGTATTTTATAATTCAGAGCTGATTTTCAGGTAGGGGGGATCCAATCAAAAAAAAAAAAACATTTCATTCCTCAAAGAAGCCTTGTACTTTTTTTTAACTATTGTAATCACTAAACCCGATGCGATCGAATTTCTAGCGTTTTCATAAAATTAGCTGGGGGAGGAGGTAATAAATATAAAAAAATATATATTTCTGCCATGACTTTATTAAAAAAAAAAAAAAAAAAAAACATTTATAATAATTTCGATCATCTGTGAATAGTTTCTGAAAGTTTCATTAACATCCGACAATTATTTTTATTTTTGCAAGATTTTCCAAATTAATGTGTCATACAAAAAAAAAAAAAAAAACGTGCTAAAAATTGTATGTTATTTTAGTTCCGGTGATACAAAGAGAAACAAGGTTTTTTTTTTTATCAAAATTTAGAATGTTCTGAAAAAAAAAAAAAAAAAAAAAAAAATTTTTTAAATAATTAAAAGAAAAACTTTGGTCTTTTCTCTTAATAATAACATAAGCATTTAGACGATAAAATTTTGTTTTCGTCAAGTTTGGCGTCTTTTTCATCATGCTATGCTCTTTTTTTTTTTTTTAGCGATCTCATGGAGGTACCTAAAGTAAAGTGTCTATTTAATTACTACTTATGTCTTATCTTTCGTAATCTTTTTTTTTTTTTTTTAAATTCATCTTCTTTGCAATGTAAATTCAAATCTCCGGTTCAGCAATAGACTGCACAATAATTCCATATTGTGCAGTCTGATTTTTTTTGTTTTTGTTTTCTACGAGATTTCCCCTCTAAATTTGGGAACCCATCAGCCATAACTATCACTACCGGGCCTTATATTGACTTACTTTAGTTTTCTATCATTTTTAATAACAACAGAGGTAAAATAACTGCTCATCATCCAACAAGAAATCTGTAAACAAGTATAAAATTGTTTGCTGTTGGAGTACAACAAAAATGCAACTAAGTTTTTGTCATTGTTGACATTTAGTTTTTCTTGTTCTAATAAAAAAAAAAAATATTCTCAGATACTTCACATGTGAGGGAGATTGTTAATGTTAACATTTTCAAAACAAGCTTTTTTCACTTGATGTAACTAAACACAATCTTCATGCTATAATTTGGTCCTGCTGAAATTCTCATTTAATGTTTTGTAAAGGATTTTCAAGAAATATTTTTCAATTTATAATCAAATACCAAATATTGAATTACCTCCCTCATATTGCTTTACCTGTGACCAATAATTTGTAAAATTTACTTAGCTCCATATCCTGACTATTATACACACATTCCTCTTACAAAAACATTATTTTTCTTTAAACAAGTCATATCCAGACTTTGAAAATAAAACAATGGATATTTAAGTATACCCAAAAATTATTTTAATTCGATTTTTAAGTAATTGTTTGCATTACGGATGCCATGTTTCATTTTTTGATGCAAGAAGCAAGATTTTTCATATCCAAACTAAACAAAAGCGGTTTTACATTTTTTTTTTATTTTAATAATTATGTATTTTAGTTTTACAAATTGTTCATGGTAACAGAAGTCGAATTTAAGTTCAATGTTTTTTTTGTTTTTTTTCAATGGGGGGGGTGTATAGTGACTATAGTCAGAATATGAGGCTAGGGGAAAATAACATAAGGGAGATAATTAAGTTTTGGGTAAGTGAAAAATATTTCGAACGCTAAAATGGAAGATACGCCATTTTTCACGATGCAAAACGAATGATCAAAAAACAAAAAAAAACACGCATAATTTTTTAATGAGACCCTAATTTCCATGAAAAACGTTTCTTTCACCATCGAAATTTCAATAATTTTATTTTAGTTAAATCTGGTAATAACTACCAGCCTTTTAACAGTAAGGTAATAATCCTCAGTTCACTCCCACGCACACACAAAAAAATAAATAAAAATTAATTAAAGTCTGTACATTCAACTTTAAAAAGCTTGTCATGTACTTCAATTAAGCACGAGTAAGAAATACAAATAATATCACTTGAGAGAAAAATTCCAAACAAAACTTCAAACTTCTTCACCCACATCTAGATGCCAAGAACTTTTTTGTATGAGAAACGAGGAATGGTTTCAAATTTATGACTTGAATTTCTAAACACATTGAGTCACGTGGCACCAAACTATTTGCCCGTCAAAAATAAGAGTGCTGGCTGATTGTTTTTTTATTATTATTATTAATTATTTCTTCATCATTAAACTAATTACTAAAACCCAAAATTACAACAGTGTGAACCACAAGAGTTTTCAATTTTTAAAAAGAGATGTTAATAATAATAATTAACCAGACGAAATGTTTTTTTTTCGTGTGACAACAATACTGACCAAATTTGGTAAAAGAGAACTCCATACTTTCTAATATTTTTAATAAAGTTTTTTTTTTATCTCCCACACCAAAAGAATGTAAGAGTACCAGCTCTTCCTTCTGATTTCCAAGGAATCAAGTTCCAATGGTCATGTTTCTTCTAGTGGTCAGCTAATTTGATGGGGAGAGTTCGATTGTTACTGGTTCAATTTACAACAACAGATCTTTTTCGTCTCCCCATCTACAAGAATTCATATTACAGAGGGCTTCTTTTTAACATTCTTTTTTACTCGTATAAAAAAATCTAATAAAATTCTGTTCTTTCTAGTTCACAATATGTAAACAAAAATTTTTTTTTTTTTTTACTTAGTGATGTTTGTTGTTTGTAGGTTTATGCAAATCTCATATTTCCAACAATTGTTGGTGTATTTTATTATAAAATACACCAACAATCAACTACTCAGTGTACTGTACTATTACTCATAAAAATTAGCCATGTCTTGAATAAGTACTACATATCTACTTTACTAGTATTTTGTTTTTGTAAAACGATTGTGAGGGGGGGGAGTTTACAAAGGAAAAAAATTTAAGATCATTTATTTCACAAATACTTTTTTTTTTTTTTTTTTTTTTTAAATAAGTTACTTTTTTCTTTTTTTTAAAGCTAGACCCCCATTTCAGTTTTGTTCGTATTCTTAATTGCCTTTAATTGCATGTACATAGTTGTAATTTACAGTAGCTGTTAAAAAAACTGTCGATAAATAAATTGAGCGTGACACATAATAATCGTGCATCTGTAATGGGATCTTTCAATCATGCTGTAGTTCGCAATTATGTTGCCAGGTAAAAAAAAGAAAAAATAAACTTCAACCACATTATCTTATTTATTTCATAAATAAGCATATGCCTGTAAGCATTTTAGTTTTTGTTACGATCAATGAAGTTAACATATTATTGACTAGCACCAAGAAAGCAAAAAAGTTTACTTTTTAAAAACTTAAAAGTAGGTGTTATTATTTAACTACCTGAAACTATCCCAAATATTGTTTACATTTGAAAATTTTTCACTTTTTTATTTTTACTTTAAAAGTTCGTTTCATTTATTCAAATTTTAGTCCAAAAAATTAAGTAAGTACGTGTCAATTCCACTGTTGTGTCATAAAAAAAACTAAAAGGTAATATTTTCAAATGATTTACATTTCATTGCTAAAAAAAATTAGGAAATATTTTAGTCTTTACTTTTTAATAATAGAATCACAAATTATTTTTCTCCTTTAGTATTCAATAATTGGAAAAAATAATCAGAAATTTATCAAACCTTTTTTTCTTCGAGAAAATCCTATTTAATCACGAGGTAAATATAACTTTGTGGAAGTTACATTACGCATTAGTTTTATTACTTTTTTAGTTTTTAAACATTACACAAAAATATAAAGATTTATTTATTAAAATAATAAAACCTCACTCTACTTACTACTCAACTATGTAATTGATGATCGATGTGCAATGCAAAAATAAGTTTTTGTGGACTAAGATGAAAATCCAATTTTTTCATACATAACATAATTCATTCTAAAATTTACTGAAAGATACTCTTAAAAAAGAATAAATAACTTTCGTCAGCGCTATTGCCGTTTTCTCGCTAAACCGCCATTTTTACTGCATGCTTGTTTCGATTTTTTTAAAAAATCAAAACAGGTGTCAACTGTGGTTAGTTTTTTTATGGTTGATTTTATTTTTTATATTTAGTGTTAAAAAAATCAGGGTGAAGATCAACAAAGGGATGGTTTCAGGCTTTCATTGTTTACAAAATGACAAGCCACGAGTTTTTATTTTATTTTATTTAAAAATAAATGTAACTTTTTACGCATTTTCAAATAAACCTATTTTCTGCGTTTTGTTATTATTATTAACGTGTTTTGAAGCATTTGTTATGTTAGGATCAAAGAAAGATCAGTAATAAAGGCTTAACATCAGAAATCCTTTTCCGTTCTTGGGAGAAAAAATAAATATATTCACAAAAATTGTAACACTAAAAAATACTCTCAAAAGTATAAGGAAAAGATTATTTTAATATTTTCTATGTTTGTTTTAAATTATTCTTTAAGGGGTTGAATTTTACAAAACAATGTGCTTAGCTTAGCTTAGAAAAACAAGATCATTACCGTTTCAATCTACCTACCTGAAGTACAATGTCCTGTACATTTGATGTGCTTCATAAAAATTATTTTCGTCTACACAGGCCTGACATTTGGCCAAAACACGGCTCACACCTGGTCGCATTACGATTTCTCTCTCTTACTGATATTTTTATTCGTTGTTCTTTTTTTCTATTCGATTTAATTTCTTTTTAAATCGAAATTTCTTCTTACTTTCTCATACCACTACTACTTGAGTGAGACCATTCAATATCACGGACTATTAAAAATCAGTCTCCACACATTGATGTAACAAATACAAAAAAAAATACAAAAAAAAAAAAAAAAAAAACAATCCACTATTTCATATATATATATATATATATATATATATATATATATATATAAAATTTAATATTGTTTCTCCGAAACCTTTTTTTCGGGAGAAATAAACGGAGCAACGTTGAATTAAGTTCTGTATGTTTAAAGATCCCTTCGCACTGCGTCCGAAGATCTAATATCCTTGCTTAAATCGCACGAGTCGATTTTTTTTTTTATCCAGAGCGACTGATAAAATATCCACTTTTGCCTAATTTTCAAATTTTCCGACCAATAATCGACCTAACTAGCATAAAAGAAACCATTACTTCCTCATCTTTCATGTCCGACATGAGATTCTCTGGCAATGCGCATGCGCAACTATAGCAGGCACTTCCGTTACATTTTGGAGAGACTTTTTTTTTTGTATCTTCACCAAAGAAGAAAAATTTTGAAAAGAAAATTAATTATCTAAATTTTAAATGCTTTCTTCTATTTATAAAATATTTTCTACAATTTCAAAATAATAAAGAAAATATGTATAAATGCATTAAAATAATTTTATTTCCTTTAAACAAATTATAAATAAAATTATCATTAAAAAATAGAAATTATTTTGATAAATATTTTTCTAAACAATAAAAATCATAATAAGCATATATTTAAACTCTTGAAAATAAACATTCCAATTTTTTTCCATCCTATAAAAATGTATGTGTAAACGTTTTGCCCCTTATGAGCTAAAACATTATAAGTATCAAGCAATGAGGTGTTCAACCATTACATTTTATAAGTCTTGATTCCAAGCTTGTTTATGGCGATGCTGTGTCTTGCTCAGTGTAATAAAAAACAAATGTTCTGGGGAAAAAAGGATCAAGAAAAAACTCATTCTGCAGTTTATTTTCCACCAATCAGAAACACAGAATTTATGAGCTGTGATTATTTGAAAATATAGCTTAGTAGCTTGCTAACCAAAATATAAGATCATCAGCTGGCTTAATTGCTATTCATTCACACCTTATCAGAATGGATAGTCATGTTAATTATATCAATTAACATTTTCAGCATGAAAGGAAGAGGATTTCAAAACACCATATGGCCAACCAAACCTCTGAGTAACATATGAAAACTAAAAACTGACACTCTGTTCTGAAACTACACTTAAACAGATCAAATCTGTGATCAAAAAAAAATTAGCGACTCTGTTGTGGGACTCAATTTCAGATTGAGCCTTTCTTCCCTCTACGCCGGTTTCTTGGTATTTATCGTTCTTCTCTGCCTTGTATCCACTTTGTTTGTTCGTTCTATCAAAACTGCACATATCATTTGATGTACCCCAACAGAACTCACTCTCTTCTCTAAGATGGTCTACTTATATTCACGAGTTCCCTGGATCATAGATATACTAGACATCGTGGCACCTCAGAATGGATCACCAACACACCCAGATGTCCCTCCTCAATTCCATCCAATTACGCTAATATTATATAAAGTTGTTAATGACCCAATTTCTTGTGGGACAACAAAGAAGGATCTTGTTTGACAGAATGATGCACTCACCTTCTCTCAAATTGAAATCATACATACCAAACAAAGACAAACTCTCTTTTGTTGAGAATAAGGCAAGTCTTGTCCACCATTTCTGCCATGCAACTCAGTTTCTGGTCCACTATTTCTGCTATACTCCCCCCTCCCTGGTCTCATGATCACACATATAACAGTGCGGATGCGGTCTTTTCGGGTACTCCTCCAAAGGGGGATTTCTAAACTTCTTCCTCGGACGAGCTCTCAGAAAAGTTGTCAGAGCTGTCAACATTATTACCTGTGTTTTCAGGTGAATCCTCAATCTCACGTGGTATGAGCTCAATCAGCAACACACTTTCAAATGATTCATTCTTACTGTCAATTGTCAATGGTGTTGTTTTGGGGGCAGGGTGGAGATCCTTTACATGGCATGTGGTTCCATCTACCAATACGTAATGCTCACTGACGATATCAGTGACTCACCCTTTTTTGAAGTTGGTGGTGCACTGGCTATTGGGAGGCTTGACCCAGACGGAGTCTCCAAACTTATGTGGTCCATGCACTTCTTTTCATTCAGGCAGATACACACCAGTGATCCCTTTGACTCTTATCTGGTAGATGTAAATCGCATTGGCAGGTGCACTTCTAATATACACATCATCCTTTGGTGTCATGTTATATCTATACACCACTTCCATGACTGTACACTGCTTTCTGGCGGCAATCCTCTTTACACTTCAGTGACACCTTTCTGCTATGCTATTGCCACTTGGTACATGCATGCATCTCAGTCGAAGCTGGATCCCCCAGTCATCCAGGAAGTGCTCAAACTGTCTACTGCAGAAGGAAGTATCGTTGTCAGAAAGGATTTCCTCTGAGGGTCTTCATTCATAAAACCCTGACTCTAACTGGCGGATGAGACTTGAAGAGTCCTTCCACAACAATGGTCACCAGACTGCGAATCTGATGGGTCCGCAATCTATAAGTGTGAGGAAATGCTGGTCGCCGTAATGTGTTATATTCATACTCAGCCTGCTCCAAGTGCTGCTTACCTCCAGCTTCCCTTTTCGCCATTTGACTGGTATGATGTCTACTGACTGGTACATTTGGCACCCCTTGACTACAGCCCTGACAGCACTCATGAACACTGATTGGTCAACTGTACAAAATAGCACATCCTTCTTACACCAGGGTGCCCGATACAATGGTGTATTTTCATTATCTCATCTGCCTCCTCCACAGAAACAGCACATACTGGTGGTATAGGCTCAAGATCTTTTTTATGGCATTGTACCATCTTTGTGGCACACGGGTCAATCTGTCCACAAGGTTGCAGTTTGATGTTATTAATGTTATATCCATGGAAAGATCATATTCATTGACTAGTTTCTTGATAGTCTCCAACCTCCTCCTGATCAGCATCTCACTCACTGCCTTGGTGCGCACTCTGGCTTTACTTGTAAGGTATCCGACATCCAATGGTATACGCATAAGGAGTCAGTCTGTATATGCAAACTTTTAACTTTCCACTGTAGTGCTAAATTGATGCCCTTCAGTACAGCATCCAGCTCTGTCAGGTTAATATGTGCGGCAGCATTTATTGGTAGCAACCAGTATGCATCCTCAATTGCCATTCCGTCCTTCTCCAACAAGACTCCAATCACCAGTGAGCTTGCATCGACCCACACGTTCGTTTCTTCTCCATGCACATATGAATCTCCTTTAGCAGGGTCATCTTCTTTACTCTTGCTATGATCTCCATCACCATGGGAATAAGCAAAGGGTCAGTTGTCTCATTGTCTTAACCCTTGGTAACCGCACTTGCCCTGTGCTTCATGGTGCCTGCTGCCACACAGAACCATCTGCACACCGGTAGGTGCCCCACAAGCCTTCCACATAGGGAAAAAACTGTTTGCCTTGTTAGAATGTCAGTTACTGATGGAACTGCAATTCCATATCTCGATTGCTAGGTTCCTTGCTCGCTTCAAACATCCAAGCCCAACACACAGGCATCATCTTCCAGCCACTCTGGGTCCTTGCAGATTAAGCCAAACTGGGCTAATTTAGCTCTTACCTTCTGTGATGACACAATGTCTTCATTTATATTAATGTCATTGATGCACACTGATGTCCCTTTTTTACTGTCTCTTCTTAAGACAACACAGCACTGATAATTGCCTTCATTATCTGCAGTACCACATTCAGTTCAAAGCCCAGTCTGGTAAGGCAAACATCACCATCTGGAACAGCCATAATGACTCACCAACTTGGACTTGCAAATAGGCCTTTCTTAAATCCAACAAGAAGACATTAGATCCATGCTGTCTCCATTCCCACAGTTTGCTGGCACAAACATCAGCATCAGCCATGAATGCATTGACATATTGGTTCAGCTCTCGGAAATCCATTACAAGCCTGACTTTTGACTTGTTTGGTTGCACAATCACCATCAAAGGAATTAGGCCTTTAGGAGGTTCAAGTTTTCTATGAGGATAGAGAATCAACCAGCCATCTTTAATCCATGCGTGGAGCTCCTTTTCGTATGCAGGTTTTATTTGGTTGGGCACATGGTATTCAGCTACATAGCTTTGTAGCATGGATGGCTCCCAGTTTCCTGTTCATTTCAATTAGGTGATCCAGATCTTCTGACACTGGTCAAATACAATATTGAAGTTAGGTTGGTCAATCTTGAGTGCTGCACACATGAGGGCCTCCTTCTGATACTTCACTGTTCTCGTCTGCAAGATGAAAACGCCACCTAAGGCTTTGATGGCATCATAACCCAGTAGCAGGTCAAAGTTTAGTGCTTCAACATCAGCGAAATTCCCAGTGTTTGCATGGATCCTGACTACCTCTATCCCATAACATGTGCACATTTCACTGCTTATGTATGGTTACTCTGATGTATGGCAATGTCCAGTACTTACTATAGTGTGAAAGCATACGGAATCAAGGAGTCCTGAGCACAGCATCTTATTGACATAGATTTGGATGACTGCTAGCGTCTCATTTATACATTGTCTGGGGAAGAGATCGGTACCATCATGTCCCCAGTCTTGTTTCCCAGGCAATCTTTAGCAATATGTCCAGCCTCATTGCATCAATAACAATGCACATACACTACTCATTTTCTATTCATGCAATTTCTTGCCACATGGCCCTAACCATTGCATTTATAGCAGACAATTCCAGTGCATGAGCCCAAATGGAGGGAAGCTCTAACACTACTTTGGTTTGCTTGTGCATCCATGACAATGGGTTCCTCTAAAGCAGAGTCATCTTTCAGGATGGTTCTGGTCTGGTGCAATAATTCGTTGAGCACTAGCAAGTCTACACAAGAGTTTGCCCATAAAAATTGCTTTATTCTAACCAGGAGCCCTGCTAAGAATGCATATGCTAATGCACATTTGAGTAGTCCACCAAACAGGGTTGCCAGCTTCATAGCAGCCAAATAAACATCAGCAGTTTTGCCTGGCTGCAGAGTCCATGCCACAAATTGTTTGTAGCCAATGCAGAGGTCAATGGCAAACGCCTTATAGAGTACAGCCTTGATTCTAGCTGGATCTTCCTTCTTATCAATAAGCTGTTGATATACAGCGAATGCATCGCTGTTCAGTCGTAGAGGAATCATATGCTTGATGGCTTTCACTCCAGACAGGCAAGAAATTAGTTCAACTTTTTCCACCCATTCCAACACAGAAGTAGTGTCATCAAACTCTGGGATAAGTTTTAAGTCAACTTTGTCTCCCATTTTACAGAAATATCTTGTGGTCAAAAGAAATTAGCGACTCAGTTGTGGGACACAATTTCAGATTGGGCCTTTCTTCCCTCTACACTGGTTTCTTGGTATTTATCATTGTTATCTGCCTTGTATACACTTCATTCATTCATTCTATCAAAACTGCACATATCATATAATGTACCCCAACAGAACTCACTCTCTTCTCCAAGATGGTCTACTTATATTCACGAGTTGCCAATCACTTATCCAGATCATAAACATACTAGACATCCTGGCACCTCAGAATGGAGCACCAACATACCTAGATGTCCCTACGTTAATATTATGTAAAGTTGTTAATGACCCAATTTCTTGTGGGACATCAAAGAAGGATCTCGTTTGAAAGAACATCGCAATCACCTTCTCTCAAACTGAAGTCCTAGATCCCAGATAAAGACAAACTCACTTTCGTTGAGAATAAGGCAAGTCTTGTTCACCATTTCTGCACTTCAACTTGGGTTCTGGTTCAATATGTCTGCTACAAAAACATCTTCAAGAACTTTTTTTGTACTAATGTTCACCCAATACAAGACTCGAGAGCCACTCATGTTAGAGGGTTACTGAATGATGTGTGTGATATGAAATTACTAGGAGGTAGAAAGAAGTAAATATTATGAGGATAAAGGAGGATATGTAGCAATTGACTCTTAACTTGAAAGGTTTAAGATTGTAATATTCAGAGAAAAATCCACATGAGAATTTGTTCCACACAGTAGCAGTGCTCATAAAAGATATCTCCTTAGAAATGAAATACAGAGGAAATGTGGGTAATTTGATTTCATGGCTATAACATGGTGATCCCTAACTGTAAAGGTCTGAACTAGTGTAACTAAAGAATGGAGCTCATGAACCTTTGCTATAGGAATAGCAATAGGCTTTCATGGTTGCATCTTTAAAAAAGAGACTGTAGAGTTCAAAAGAAGTCATCTCCTGCAAGATTGTGCTAACAAATTTGTATCTAATCTGACTCTTGTAAAGATAAAGCATGGCAGAATAAGTCAGGTACTTTCTGGAGTGGTACAAGAAACTGACCATTTTTCCAACAGTTTTACTGATAAATTGCATATATGAGTTCTACTTTAGGTCTGGACTGAACTTGAGTCCTAAGAGATATTCAAAGCATGGAACTTCATTGAGAACACAACTGATGGTGAAATGTTACTAGTTTGGTTTTCAAGCTATTGATACATCACTTCTACCAATAATTCTTCATTCAGCTCTCCATTCTACAACAGATGCTTTTTTGCTATGATTGACCTGTCAACCCAACAAGTCAGAACATTAACAACAACATGTGAATTTTTGCATTCCTCCAGCAAGGACCTTTTTTGCTTTATTAACTAATCCCCACTTTCACATAAACCTGGTAAACTGGTTTGGGAATCATTGTTCTATATTTTCAAAGAATTCTGAAAATAAAGAAAAATAATTAAAATCTTTAAAAACTGAATTGAACAAAAGATTTAAAATTTTAAAATACCCAAATGAAACACATTAATCCAATATATTTAAACTATAAATATGAAAAACAATTTCATACATTTTCTTTTCTTTTATAACAATTTTACATAAAAAGAATTAATATAAAAATTAATACAGAAACATATTTGGAAAATTTTACATTTTTTTTGTACCATGAACATCAGCATTTGAAATAATACATTTTACCTGGATTTGAATACTGTCATTTTGATACTTGTGGAGAATAGACAACAATAACACAATTGTTTTCACCATGATTTTGAGGATAAAATTGCTGGTACGTTCATGGAAATCACAAGTTCAATTTCTGATCAGTAAATACATGAAGTGATATGAGGAAAATTCAACAATTACAAGCTATAAAATCACTATAAAGTACATAATCATGACAGTGAAAACAACAAGAGCACTGTGGGAAAATGAAATAAAATCAATAAATAAAATGATAATAATGAATATAAAAAAAAGAAAAACATTTTCTATGATGCTAGTAATAAATCAACTTTATTTGGACTTTTTTGTTATTTGTGCTGTGTGGTGGCTCCAGCTGCAATAGCAGTGTCTCCTCAGCAGCTGGAACACCAGGATCATCCTGTAGCTCCAAACTCATAGGCCCAAAAAGAACATTATGCAGGCATACAGAACAAATATCAAAACTACATCTCAGAGAACAAACTTTTAATAATACTGTCAGCCCTGGAAGTGGTGGCCACTAGAATTATCTCTCTGCTAACCACAGATGTCAAAACCTGAAAGTTGGTTGGCATTAGCAGGAAGACAATGGAAGAGGCTTTAAAAAGCCTAAACATTGCAGCCAAGATAGCAAACCACAGTAATGCCATGTGGGACATCCTGCTGGTAATGAAAGAAGCAGCAAAGGAGTTGGCAGGAAGCATCATCACCACCAAATTTGTGTGGATGCAGATGAAGCACATGGGCACCAGGAAGACCAAGGTGATGCTGCACCAGATCCTCATGGCTATCTCTGAGTACCATCTGGGGATTTCTTTTCCCAATTTGGACCTATTGGGGATGTCTTTCCAATAATAAAGTGGGCATTTGGAGATGTTGTACTCCAGGTGACAGTGACCCACAAAAGCTTTCTGGACATCTTATTTGCCAGGGTCATAACATATTCTTCATTGTTGAAAGACAGTGACTCCACTGCTGGTCATGTGGTGCCACTGGTCACTTGTCCAAGGCATGTCCTGAATGGAATTCAGTGCTACAAGCCAAATGTGACTCTGTGGATGGCAAGTTGACAAAGGATACCAGAAACTTACTTAAGGCTCCTGGGTTTATCACACTAATATCAGAACCCTGGAAGCAGACTAAAGATCTGTGACCTTATATCTGTGCCAAAGAATCATTCCCTGAGCTCAGGATGGAGCAGGTGCCATCACTTGAGCTCAACAAAATATCTAAACATAGTTTAGGAAGGGCCTCAGTTTTGCTCCACCCCAGTTATATAGGACACTAAAACTCACCTCCCCCACAGACATTGGTGGGATTTTTAAAGATGAACAGGTGACACCCAAAATGGGCCATGGTAGCCTAGGGCAATCTGTCAGGGTCCTGAGCCCTGCAGATCTGGCAGTATGTGAATAAGCCTAAAAAGTGGCTTTCAAGTTGGCATGCTTGAATGTGAAGGGCTTGAAAGGTCAGAGTAGGGTGGCCCACCTGCTTCATGGTCTCCTGTCCTTCAGTGTAGGATGTAACTATGATTCAGGAAACTCATTTTGTTTGTGAGGTTGATGCTCATGTGTTGTCTAGTGACTTTGTTGTCTATTCAGCATACTAGGTCAAACTAACCAGGGAAGTTTTCTTGCAGGGTAAGTGTTCCCTGAATGCAAAGGTAGACCTTGTCCATGTTGATGCAGGGGGAGGAGAGTTGATCATGGCTGATATTGCCATGAAAAGCAGTTCATTTTGAGTCATTGCAGTTAATGTACCTAATGATCATAGGGAGCATTGTTTGGTCTCCCATCAGTTGCGACTGTTCCTGGTGGATTCAGTGTGCCTAGTTTTAATGGGGCACTGGAATGCCATCTTGGACCCCAAGGTAGACAGAGAGTAGGGAGCTAGCAGGAGGTGGATTGATTACAGCCTGTTTAATCTGACTGACAAGTTTGGTTTCATCACTAGATACCAGGTCGATTATCCTGAGCAGGCGATATGGATGTGGGCCCTTAATTAGCCATCTACCCAAGTGGTCAGCTACCTGAATAGAATGTTAGTAAGAAGACTTGCTAGATTCTCTCACATTGCATTGGCTGAGTTATTCATACCACAAACTCATTTGTCCCTGGATGGTGTTAGACACTAGGCCTAGAAGTTCTTGTCCTTGCTGAACAGAGAGGATATCCAGCTACAGCTGACTAGAATAGTGCAGTGGGATTAGTAGGAGCAATAGTTAGGAATATGTGATGGGAGAATCAAAGATAGTGATGTTTTCACCACCAAATATAGCTAAAAACTAGCCTCCGATAAGAATATGATGTTGAAGGCGTTAAAGAATAGTCTAGCCTGGATAGTGACTGGGGAAGGATTCCCTAGAGATATGCTTAGCTAGGCAGGTGGAGTATTTGGCTAGTGACTGCTATCAAAACCAGATAGTTAGAGATAGGTTAATGAAAATGTCTAACAAAGCAGTGAACATGGGTGCAGAATTGTACAAGGAGGAAATATGTAAATAAACTTTCTTCCCCTTGCTGTAAAATGTCTTAGCATGTGGATGAAGATGCCCCTGCCAGGAAACATCTCTTTTCCCCAGTTGACTAAACTAACTTTCTACTTTCCAACACATAGTGTTTATATATGTTTTGCCAAAACTCCACTGATGAAGCAAGACAAGTTTTACTTTGATCATTCCAACTTAGTGCAAAGCTGACTTAAACATAACCATTATAACTACTGATGAAGTACAACCTTTCTTTGGTTGTACCAACTCAGCAGAAGGCTAACAAGTTTGACCATTATAATGAGACTTATCCTTACTCACCCTAACTTCTGGACCAGAAAAAGAAAGTGGACATATCCAAGAGACATTGAGAATTTTGTTTCACTACAGTTTATATAAAAAAGAGAATAGATGGTCCATAGTAGAAACCCAAGTTTTTGTAGGATTCTTCTTTAATTGTTTACATATAAACACACATACACCTTACCATACATCAACATGTAACCTTTAAATTTCAAGACATGATACCTAGTTAGATGAAAATAAAATGTTTGCTGGAAATTTATCACTTTTGGGGTCACTATTTTGCAGGAGGTTGAATATCAAACTTAGTTTGCAGAATCAATTGCTTGGATTTTTAGAATCACACATTATTTTTTAAGTTGAAATAAAATTAAACTAAGCTTTTAAAGCAAATATGAATCAGAAAAAAATAATTTAAAATAAATTTCAACATACAAATTTCAACATTCTTGGAAATATTGCAGCCAAGTAAGTAGGGAAGTATCTGGTTAGGGAGGTTGACTTTGTGGGGTCAGTTTACCCAGATTTTAGGTGGAAAAATCAAATTTGAGTGTCATGACCACAAATTACAATACAAAATCATAAATAATGGAAAGAAATGATCTTCACAGAAAAAGAAGACCAAGCGAAATATAACAATAACATTTATACAGTGGTACATATATTTACATATTTAAAAATAAATGTTCTTTGTTTTGGCCATGGAGAGGCCAATAATTTGAGTGTTCAAAGTGATTTTTGTTGCAAGTGAGTCTGCAAAGTTTAAAGTGATTGGTTTCAAGTGAGTCTGAAAAGTGCAAAGTTATTTTGTTGCCAGTGAGTCTGCAAAGTTCAAAGTTGTTTCGTTGTAAGTGAATCTGCAAAGTTCAAAGGAGAGGTTCCAGTACCAATGTGTAAAGTAGGGGTGACAGTAGACAACCCTGATAAACTGATTATGGCCGCAAGTGAGTCTGCAAAGTTCAAAATGACATGTATGTCAATATGTGTGTGTGTAGCACATGCTAATAAAATACAGTGTACAAAGAGAAACTGAGACAAAATTTACTTTCATTGTGGCAGTGTATGTAGAAAGATCATTGCTGATTGGTGCATTATCATGGTAATGTGAGTTGCAGGTGAGTCTGTTCACTGACTCTTCCATTTCAGATCTGCCTCATGACGGTCACTGACAAGCCATTTTTATGGCTTATGGCGAGTTTGGTGACCAGCTCACAGATTCTCTCTGAGTTCCGCATGGGAATGTACTAAGGAACCTGAGTTCTGGCCTATTTCCAGTTCATTTGGAGTTCAACTGCACAGACATCATAGAGAGCACATAATGTAACTTGTCATAACCAATCAGGTTGTACAAACTATTTAATTTTGGAACTGTGTTTTGTACATAATTGTAAAGTATTTTTGTATCTTCTGATTTTAGTAGAATTTATTTGAAGGCATCTCTTACTTGTTTGTACTTCATTTATTGACCATAAAATATAGGAGTTTGATTCCTATAACTTATAATATGTCAATTCTTGTTGAGTCATTTAATGTCAAATTATATATGGGATCAAACTCACTATTCAGTCATAATGACCATCTAAACTAGCCTTAGTGTCCCTTACTACATGCCAAGGCACCTAGAGAATTGGTTAACTACATTAAATATACAGAGTGAATGTGAATATGAACCAAGTAGTAACAATAAAAAGAAGGAAGATGTATTATTACTTGTACAGTGTAATGAATGAACAAAGAGTATAATAGTGAATAAGTTCATAATAGTTTACATAAATTCTAACCAAATTTGGGCCTGAAAGTCTATGTTGGAATATTTGTGATAGATGTTATCACCATTAACTGCCTTTCCATTCAGGATAGCATACTGCTTTTGATTGTTAAACTCACAACATTTCATCTGTTGTATGCACCAGCATTCTTCAATTGTCTATCATACTTGGTAACCATACCAGAATTTTGAACCAAACTCTTTATTCAATCTATGGAGGTAGATTGTTTTCATTCTTCTTTCTATGCTTAGGGAAAATCTAATAGATCAGTGGTAATTAACTAATTCTTTCATATTTTCACCTTTGTTTTACCTGTATGCTTCTTCCACTGAACAGGAACATATGACTTTTCAGCACTACCTGACCTAGGGATTGAACTCATGATTGTCAAGAAACCAGATATACTTTAACCAATTCTTTAATCCATATGTCTCTTGAATCCATATGTCTCTTGAATCCAGTGGTATAATTTTGAAGTCTTGAACCTAATATCTGTACTCAAATTATAGAATTTTGAGTGCTCTTTCTTTCTTAATCAAATGTTTTCAGATAGTATTAATCTCTATGCTAAGCCTACTGAGTATGTTGCCAGAGATTAACATGTGCACTGATTCTTTCAGTCATCTTATCCTTCAGTGTTGTTCTCTATTATTTCGACGTCATTAGACATTTATGACCATCCTTTTTCCTCTTTACATGATTAACCACCCTTGATTTCAATGTCTCTCTCTAGACTAAAGACTGTTAATGTTCCTCCATCTGTCTCTTTACAGGGTAGGTGGTCTTGCTTGTGTATATCTAGACAGAACTGTATAGGATGGCATATAGAATTTTTAGTCATGTTTTCCTCCTTGTGCATTGATCAAGAGAAATATTTCCAAAGGGTTTAAATGATTTTGAATACTGCTCTGATGTTATATGGATTGCAGATCACTTAAATCTTTTTTGCTGTACGCTTTATGTATAGTATTCCTTTAGAAACACTCACAGTTCTTGTAGAGTAGGAAAATTGTTGGTAGATATAAGAATCTTGCAGTTGAGTGAGTTCGTAGGTCGACGACAGAAGCCCAGCAGGCACGACAGAAGGAGTGGTGAAGGGATGCAGCATTCAACTGGTTTTTAGTGGTGGGCTGATAGTCTGTCTCTCCATCCCAGCAGGACTTTCTTCTTTGGTCGAAAGTGGTTCTGAAGTTGACCTTACAGACAGTGGGCTGAATTCTCATTGCCAAATAGGCAAAGATTCTCCAAATTTATGGAGATTTGGTAGGCTCAGAAGAATCACAGACTTTTCCCCCTCAAATTGTTAAACAAATTTCCTGGCCCCTTCATTGGTCAGAAAATATATTCTTTGATAGGAATCAGGGCTCTGGGAGCCGATTTTGAAAGTAATGAAAACAGGTTGAAGTGAACAAGCTGTGAGGTTTTCCCCAGACTTTATGGCACCATGGAAGGAATAATGGTGGTGGAATTCCTTTTTATATTTTCCAGCTCTCTCGTTAATCAGAAAATATATTCTTAGCTCTGATAAGAATCAAGGCTTTGGGAGCCGGTTTTGAAAGTAAAATGAGGTTGGAGTGAGGATAGAAAAAATAACAAGAATGTGAACTTGTAAAATATTGTTCTCAAATTAAATTCCAACAATATACAGTATACGGTTCACTCTGATTACTTACCCTTTACATCAAAGTTTCTGTTATAACAAAGACCTTTATTTTATCTTGGGGCCATTTTAGCATCTCCAGCACCAGTTCTTTCAGTATTCAAAATTGACCAAGTAGATATGTTAAATATCATTCATTTATACTCTACATATTTTGAGTAAATACTATTTTAGTATAACATTTGTTAAATTTCATTGTTTGCTCTTCATGTCCAATAATATTATTCAAGGAAACTGCTGAGGTTTAAATTATTAAAGTTCATATTGTTATTAAGTAAGCCTGATTTAGTCTAGCACAAGGCCGAAGACAGGTGAAATGTGTATAGGAAGATTATGCTAAATCTACCTTAAAAAATCACCCTTTATAATCCTGTCCTTTATCTGGATTTTAATATAGAGTAGGAAATATACTATACTAATAGGAAATATACAATAATCTGACCTACCAACCATGGTATGCTTTAGTTGAGCTTAGTCTGGCACAAGGCCATAAGTATGAATCATTCAGTAAACTGTGTGAATGTGGCAATGAAAATTATAACTTGAAATCTTAACTGTCCAACAAATTTTAAACAATGAATTCTACTAATACTGGTTAGAAAAAGACAACTGTTGCAGACTGGCGAATGTATTTTAAGATATCAGAAGGTGAGGTTATCAGAAGGGTTAGTGATGTTGGTGTTCTTAAACATTCATCCACAACAAATTAAGAAACAGGAATATTGAAGGCAAATCATTCAAGAGAAATCAAAGTGAAAACAACATAATTAAAAGTTTAACAATAACATTGATTTATATAAAATTAACATACACAATTAAGTCAGATATTGTTGGACAAGTGTTTGGTCGTGTACAAAATGTCTTTTATGAGAGTTCAGTCAATAGTGTGTATGCGTATGTTTGATTAATGTCCAAAGTTGGTAAGAGTTGTGTACCTTTAGTTGTTTTGGTGTTTGATTGAATGTTTATGAATACTTATTTAGTAGTGTGTTATTTCACTTTCTTTAGTATTGTAAGCAATTGTTCCTGAGAGAGCAAAATGCTGTTTGTTGAGTCAGAGAAGTTTGCGTGGGAAAAGTGTAGTTGGTCAAAGTTTTGACTAGCATGGATTAGTTTGGCATCTCTCCATGGTGAATTTCTGACTCGTTCGAATCGATTTGGACACTTCTATTTATTGAGTTTTGGGTCTAAAAATCGGCTCAAAAACGTTAGGTGCAAAAAGATATTTTCACTTAAACTTGCTACAGTTTTAGAGGTCTGAGACAATGAAAAGTCTAGTTTGCTGAAACTAAGATGCTGATTGATTAATAGGTGATTATTGGTGTAAAGTGCATTATCCCGAAGGGGTGAAAGGTAGGTATGGACTATTCCATCACAACTATCACATTACCCAACCTTCCCTTTTGATTTGTGTCAAATTTCAAAGTAGTGGGTAATAGTAAGGGAAGTAAGTCACATACTTTTAAAATAGAGTTTTGTCTCTTCTAGCATATATATATATATATATATATATATATATATATATATACATACATATATATATATACATACATATATATATATGAAAATTTCTCAAAGTTAACTTTTAGAGAAGACAATATTTATAAATAAATGACAAAAGGAAAACAGTAATTGCTGACGCGTTTCGTCCAATGTAGACTTTTTCAAAGCAAGAAACGAAATGAATTTAATTAAACAAAGAAAATTAATAAATCTATCAACACAGATTAATGATAATATTCTCCACGCGTGACATTAACTGACGTTATTTTCAGTTAACAATATGAAAATAGCATTTCCTACATTCCAGTTGCTAAGAACACTCTGTTTTTTGTTTTTATTAATTTTCTTTGTTTAATTAAATTCATTTCGTTTCTTGCTTTGAAAAAGTCCACATTGGACGAAATGCATCAGCAATTACTGTTTTCCTTTTGTTATTTATATATATATATATATATATATATATATATATATATATATATATATATATATATATATATATAGGGAGAGAGAGAGAGAGACAGACAGACAAACACACACGAGTATATATATATATATATATAATTTATTTAAACGTTATTTTAAATATATATTTTTTTGTTTTCTTAATTATCTTTGCACTACATTCATAGTGTGACAATTCATTTAGATTCACTTTCGTGTTTTAAGAAAAAACTTTTTTCTCTCAAGATTAAACATTTAATTTTAGCAATTGAGAATTTCATTACAAAAGAAAAGAAATTAAAATATTTATTATTATGAGAAAAAGGAATAAATTATAAAACTAAAAGAAAAAGACAGTTATATTCATTAAAGCCATAAGAGCAAAGTAAGTTAGACACAAGAACTGTCTGAAGGATAAATCAACAGTACACAGATTTTTAAATATTGTCAAATATTCTCATACCATGTTATAAAAACATTCATTTTTAATAAATTCATTTTCACTTGATCTTGCATTTAGCTTTAACTTGAACCTAGTTTAATTACATGCCAAAACTTAAAATATTTTCTAATCATAAAAAATTCTTGATATTTCTAACTTGAACTAAATTGTCTACTCTAGAAATATAAAAGGCTCCAACTGCATGGATCTAGCATTCCCACACTATAATGTAAAATTAGCAGTAGTTGTATGGAATTATTATATGAAAGTAACAGCAACATACAAAACGATCAAAATCACTCCACCAAATAATATCTGACCCTCTAGAAATGGAAGCCGGTGTCACGTGACTCCGTATTTGTAACCGGAAGTTGATGTGCTCAGCTGTGGTGACATCCGGTTTCTTTCCCAACTTCGAAAGGTGGAGGATTTTTTTTTTCTGCCGCTCGGCATTTTTTTTTAATCCTGGCTGTGTTTCCTGCGTTAGGTTTCCGCTGTAAGTAAATGAATTATTACAATCATATGTAATTTTCTAAAATGGTACTGAGATGTTTCAAGACAAATTCTGAAAAAAAAAACGTTTTTTTGTGAGTGTGTGTGTTTTGTTTTCACCGAGAAAATCCTTTATGAGGATAAAAATGATTAAATTTATTATTTTAAATTTTTTCCCGTATCATTTCCCTTGAATTAATAGCATTATTTATTTGTTGCAACTGATTAATTTTGTGCTAATTTAATGATCCATATAAATCAGGCCTTTTTAATAGAAAACATAAACAAAGTTGATATTCCCGCCGAAATGAATCTTGAAATTCGTTTTTTAAATTATTTTCTTCTAATTCCTATTTGCTTTAAGTTAAAAACTTATTTAAACTTAAAAAATAATGCATGAAAAATCTATTGAAAAACAACTTGAAGCGGAATCTTTATCAAAACGAAATAAATGACCTTCGGAATTAAAATTGCAAAAGAAGTTTGTGAAAAAATTATTTTTACCGAGTATAATTTTATTGTAATAAAATTTAAAATCTTTTCTTGATGACGTAGATTTTATTTCTCAAAATTATTGATTTAAAAACTATGAGAATTATTTTCGTTTGTTGATTTAGACAGATTTATTAACTAAATTTAGTTTTATTACATTAATTACAAGATCGTAATTATTGACACCCAGTGAGGATCAAACTCTCCTTACCGTAGTTATTGAAAAGTGGACAATCACCAATGGAAGCTTACCTAGTCTGGCACAAGGCCAGGAGAAAGAAATAACAAGTGATGATCAAACTAGCAAAATTGTCTGTAAGACTAAATTCATTAATTTTTCTTTCTGTTTGGTATTATTTGTAAATGATGAAAATAGAAACTTCAGGGATTTCATAGAGGGAAAAGCCAGAAACTTGAATACTGATTTTCAAGGCAGGCTGGCTTTACTTGGAAGTGAGATTTTGACGTGTTACAAAATTCTTTTCTTCGATTTCCCTCAATTTGTTTTTTTTTTTTTTGCTAAAGCTTAGTTTCAACCTGATTTTGACAATGTATCCTTATTTACAAACAGCTGTGAAAATTGTGCAGAATTATTATATCACCCGTGTCTTATCTTGGATAGACCATAAATCACATGCTTTTTTGTTTATGTTTATCCGAATTTGACCTTCAAGTCTACAAATCACTGATCACATTTGTTTTATTTTCTCATAAGGAAATCACTTTATCAGCCAATTTTCTAATAAAAGGTTGTAGTGGGAGTTAAACTCCTAACATTTATACAAAAATACTTGTAAAAATGAGAAACAGTAAGATGTGGAAACTACTAAACAAGTATTATCTGGTTGTTAGGTGATGTTGGAGAAACAAGAGATAGTGATACTAAGTAAAATTGTGAGTTTGGGGTTGAATGTGGATCAGAATCTGACAGAATGATAAGATAAAGAATAAGTAAAAAAAAATGTATAGTCTTTCTTGTATGTTTTTTTTTTTCATAGAGTTCAGTAACGAGTGTCCAGTTAAGTTGGAAAAATGCAAGAAGTGTCTGGCGTTTTCTTACCTTGAATTTTTGTTGAGTGTTAAAAGATAAATGTTACTCTTATGGCCTGAAAAAGGAAAAGGAGATTAAATTTTTGTTGATGTACGTGTTAATGACCTATCCAGGTGAATTATCACATGTTTGTGTATTTAGAGGAGAAAAGTGGGGTTGATTTCCATTGGTTTAGAATGAGTGAATTAATGATAATTATAATTATTTGTTGACACTATAATTTTTTTATGAACACTACACAGTGAAAGTAACTTTTTCACTCATCCACATAAAAAAGTATTGTTTGTAATTTTAAAGTTCAGAAGCCTATTTAATGGGAGGGGGGGATGAGTTTTCTTTTTTTGCAGCTTTCCTCAAAGGAGAAATGCTGTCCAGTCTGAAATAAAAAAAATATTTGCAATAGAGTATAACATTTTTAAACTCATTAGTCTCCACCAAGCAAAAATTTTGATGTTAATTTTATTTCATTTGTCTTCCTCTTTCTTAGATTAGGGTTTTTGTGCTGGATACTACTGAAAAAAAAAACAATATTTGATTTAATTTACTAAGTCTAGTTAATATTTTTTGTGTTTATTCTCAACATCATCAGAAAACAGTATGATAGAAAATGACTTTAATGCTATTTATTACATATATAAAAAATAAAAAGTTGACAAAAAAAGAAGAAATATAAACTAAAGAGCATTCATTTTAAAAATATTTTAATAGGTTTTATTCTGTGGTTTGCAATGGTGTTCAATAGCTTCTCATCTTCACTCTCTCATGTCAGGCATAACCACACAGTATCAAGCTAAAAACTTATGCCAATATTGAACCTATCAAAAACTACAAGCAACACTCTTTTCTAATCTCTCAATCACAGTAGGTAAAATTTGAAGGCAGTCTCTTTTGTCAGATGTATCATCAATTGAATCATCTGTATCCAGAGAGTTGAAGATTTATCTCCCGTGTGCTCTCAGCTGATGTGCCTTTGTTGTCACTGGCTGGTGCATTTGACCCTAGAAAAGAGCATAAAATCCCATTAACTAGTATTGAATGCTGTCTGACAATCCTGGTCACTTGTCTAATCTCAAATTTGATCATGCACTGGTTTTGTTGACAAGTTCTCCTACCATATAGACTGTATTTTCTGTCTTGAATTCTGTTGGTGGTCTTATATTGATCCACTTCAAACAAACCTCATATTAATGGAACCCATTTGCAAGTGTGATTATGCAACTATATGGCATCCTGGATGGAGCACTGTATTCTGACTTCTGTATTCTACTATTCTGTTTTCTATAGATACCCAGTACAGAATGCAGTGTCATTGTTCATGAAAAGCATGAGTGGCAGAACTCATTCATAGAACATAGATTCTAGCTCTTAGATAATGCTCGCTGAGATTTGGCAAGGCTGCAACTACTAAACAGAAATGTTATGGACAACAGTCACAGTCAGTGTTAGGCAATGGCTATTGATGCAATGAATTATATCAGTCATCAGTTTCTACCAGATGCATTCCACTGATAAGTTTACCTTTTACTAGTGAATCAGTGTCTGGTCTGTCATTTGCTATATTCTCATTGCTAATTTGATAATTACCTTGGATGTGAAAAGTCACTTCTCCTTATGTCCACTGTATGGGTATATGGCCATTATTTGGCCAGGGATTCAACTAGTGTTTTGATTTGATGTGACTGACATGGAATCCACAGAAAACTGTGAATGTGTATCCAGCTTCCTCCATATCAGCATCTTGTTTGTGGTCTTAGTGTATATCTTCTTTTTGCCTGTCAGAGTATCTGAGATCCATTGGTACAAACACAAGAAGTTGGTCTACTAATGTAACACTTTGGTCTGCCATTGGAGGGCTAGGTTGATAACTTTCAGCATGGTGTCCAACTCAACTGAAGTGATATGTTGGATGCCATTCATGGCTCACAACGAGTATCCACCCCACCCTTCAGCAGGAATCTCACACAGAGGTGCTCCTTGCTCAAACTGCATGATTCTGGTTTGTGTAATTTGGATGCCACCCAGCATATTTATGGTATCAATTACATGTATCAGGTTGAAACGTTGTGGCTTTTCTCACGCCTCCAGGACATTAATTTTGGCCAGGTTCCTTGTGCCAGCTGCAAATTTTGACTATGCTGAATCTGCAAAATGCTTGTGTCTATCTATTTACTATAGACACTTTGATGTTTTTCTTAGTTCACAACCAGCACAGCCCCATGCTTATTGTTGAGAAGTAATCCAAATCATGGAGAGCCAAGAACAATGACTCAATGACAGGTAGTGCCTCATTCACAACTTGCCTAAGGAAGAAACCTGTACTAATGTCTTGCTTCCTGCCTCTTTTTTCCTTGAACAGTTTTAACACATTTGGTCAGCTCTGTCACATCATTAGCAGTGTATGAATGTTCCCATTCTTCTACCTCATTGGCCCAAATCATCTCTTTCTCTGGGATTTGGACTGTTGGATTTGTATCACATGTTGTTGGCATATGGATCTCCATATTATCTTGTATTGGCTCCACAGCTGTTATCTCATCTTTCACGGTTGCCCAGGCTTGAACTAACAACTAGTTAATGCATCAATTCTAGAAATGAAAAAAACTGCAAGCATGTACACGTGACCGTATTTGGGCATCCCTCCAAAAACTTTGCTAATTTCCAATTTTGCCAGATGTACATCCACAGACATGCCAAACACAGGGAACAAGTCATGAACTGTTTCTACAATATAAATGAATCTATTGCAAAGCAGTATATAAAACACTCTTTATTTGATTTGGATTGAACCTCTCATCCATGCTCAGCTGCTAGCATACGGGAGATGTTCTCCCCATCAGACATTCAGGGAGAACCTACTAGAAGCTATTTTACCTTGCACAGGTTACACACCAACTCTGCTTTTATGATCCAACTCTTAACAGACCAAACGTTCAGCCATCAAACTCCAGGATTAACCTTAGATTGAATTTGCTGCTCATCATTTTTATCTAAAATATCTTGTAGCTTCTAATGGCATTCAGTTACTTCCACTCCTCACTATTTCATATTGCTGACAGATATAACTGCACAATTAGTCAGTCATTTATGTGCCACGCGTAATACACACTTAGGTGATCATGTATCTTTCAATACATGACTGGCAAGGCAGATTTTTCCTCACAGTAGGTTGCCATTTCTTTCTGTGGTAGACCAGTTATCATCCAAAGCTATAGAACCTGGTCTGTCCTGCTATTTACCCATAGCTGGGAGGGGGGAGAAGAAAAGGATTCATACTATTCCCAAGGGTATTAGCACAAAAGTGAATGTAAGGGATTTAACTGGAATTTGAATTCAGCTCTCAGATTCCTCAATTCTAGCCTCAATCTGAGCCACTAAAGCTGAAATCCTTAATACTCACTCACTTTTTATTAGATTAAGTTATTTGTGTATGTGGCAGGTTATCACATGAAAATCAATGATTCTAATTGTACCTATGTTCCCACTTCTGCCAATATTATATCTGGCAAAAAATGAAAGCAATATAAGGCCACTTCCACTTTTTATACAGGATGAATTTCTACTTCATTCTTCACTATATAAATATAAAGTGCATTCAGTTTTAAAATATTTTAATAAATAAGTATTTATCTTTAGAGAGAACCTTTGATCATTTGAATTTCTTCAAGTGAGGAGGCTACATCACTGAAAGTAGAACTTATTTAAAACAGTGATGTCTAACGTTTTCAATAAACAATTTACAGTTTCTGTATTTTAAAAGGACATAATTGTGTTTTTTTTTAAAACTCTTTTGTAAAGTTTGGCTATTTCTTCCTAGAACATTTCATAAAAATAATCTGCATTTTGTAATTCAGTAAATGTCATGCACTTAAAAAGGAAAAAGAACTTGGTGTCACTTAATTATCTCCAAAAATATGTTTGATGGTACAGTGCAAAAATTACACAAATTATTACTGTGTTACACGATTTTTTCCTTGGGTAGAAACTATTGTTTCCAATTTGCTTATGCCTATAAAGTATGAAAAATGGTTAATATTTCCTTCAAATTTTGATTTTTGTGGCCAGGATAATGATAGTTATGAAATTTACCTATTCTGATTGGGGAAAACTGGTGAAATGTGAACATTCTTATTCACGCAACATAGTGACAAAATGACACATGATTCAAAAGTAGCATTTATTTATTCTAGGATTACACAAGAGAGACCACAAAAAAGTGAGTAGTTTTTTGCGATTTACACTTATACTGAAAATTACTTTCACAAATCAGCCCCCAAATATAGTTTCACATCATATTTTTGTTATGATCCTTAGTAGTGGCATTCAAACTCCAATACATCCTTGTGGAAGCACTCACCTTGCTCCTACACCCCCATGCTATCCTTGAATTTGTCAAGATAAGTGTCAAGGATATGGACTTTGAGAGACATCCTGCAGCCCATTTTATCTTAGTTCTTCACCAGGGTCTCAACAAGCTCCACATAGTTTTCAGCCTTGTGATTCCCCAGGAAGCCCTGAACCACTGTGAAAAAGCTGTCCCATGCTACTTTCTCTGTCATACTTGGTGAATTCATTGTACTCAATCTTTATTTGTAGTCCAACAAAGACACTGGCTTTGACTTTTGCTGGGAAGAAGTCTTGAAGGCTGCAGACTACTAGAGCTGTGACAAATTGTTTCGTATGACCCAATTTTAAGTGCAGTGGAGGAAACAATACTTACTGGGGAGTCCAACAATGGCTGCCATTTGATGTTGTTCCTCCTCACACTGAACTCAGCCCAATGTGGCAATATCATGGTCTACCTGCTGTCTCAAAGGCAAAGATATCACAAACATGGTAAAGCTACCTTGGAAACCATCATGAAGGCCCCCATTTTGAAATCTCCAATAACCTAACTGTACTCTTCATATTTCAAGGCATTTAGTAAGATCTTGACACTGCTGTATGCCTCTTTGAGCTGAACTGAGTGAGCCAGGGGAAGAGATAGATACATGTTTCCATTATGAAACAGCACAGCTTTGAGGCTCCTCATCTAGCTGTTGATGAAGATGTGAAACTCATTGGGGTTACAAGTAATTCCAAGTGCCTCAAACAGACCAGTCACATTGTGGCAGAAACAAAACCCATCTTGACAGGTGAAGAAGCTTAAAAAAACATTAGTGACACTTTCTCTAACCTGCAACTTGCACACTTTCATTTAACAAATTCCACTGCTTGTGTTTCAACATCGATGGCTTGGCATTGGACTTTGTGAGACCAAGATCTCTGATCAAGTCTTTGAGGTCTTTTTGGTTGGGATAGTATGAGTTTCTCTCCTCAGCTACACCTCTGTAATCTAAACCAATGATTTCATCTATTTCTGAATTTCTCTTCTGAAAATGGCTGCTCTTTCAAAATAATATTTAGATTAAAAAAAAAAAATTCCAAAACTCTTATACTTAAAAATTCCATTATCCAAACAAGCAAAATTTTCCATCTTAATTTTTATAGTTCTTTTGCAGTTTTCACTGGTGAAATGGAGGTATCCAGTGTTTGTTTTGATCCCCAACAGTTATGCTGAAATATGCCTTGTAGACTGCACACATTTTAGCAGATGTTGCCATAGAGTACTTTTTCGCTTTTGTCTTAATAAATTCACCACAGACATAGCAAAATGCGTCGATCACATGCTTACAACCTCTTGATGCATCTATCAACAACGACATGTCTGCACTTGAACAGCTAGAAGTAAACTGAACTGTTAAGCTTACATTCCCTGTATTTATACTACTATGTTGCCAGAAAATTCTAGAAATTCTTGAAATTTTTAGAAACTTCTCAAAAGTTCTTGCAAATTCCCCTTCAGCAACTCAGCACTGAATGTGTCTGGAATGTAATGAAAAATAGGTTAATTTCAAAACATCAATTGATTGATTTGTTTATTTAATGACATATTAACTCCTTATGGGTCATTTAATACCAAAATTTAAATCTCTTGAGAGCTTTGATATTCATCTTTTGTGCATATGCATGTTTGTGTGGACATAATTACTAGAGGCAGTGGTATGTATGTTTTATGCTGTAGTTTGTTTAAGAAATTGTAGGATATATCGACTAATATCATGAAAGATTTCTTTTGTGTTGATTGTTTGGATATCAATCTCTGGGTTATTTAATGCCAAAATCTTAATATTTTGTACATAATTTTATACTTTCAAAATAAAGGTATGTTTTTTAGCTATATATTTTGTTGTTCAGAAAATATATTGTTGGTAATTTTACTATAAAAATGGTCTGTTCATTTTTGTTTGGAGGTTCACTATTTGTCCTAACAGGTGCTACCATCCAGGATCTGAGTGGACCTGTGAACAACAGCAATTAAGGGGTTATTCCACGCTCCTCAAAACTTCCATTCTCCAGAGCTGAGGCCTTGCAGCCGAATGTAGTTTATTGTCATACCCAGGATGATCAAAGCATCAATGTCCAGGTCACAAAAGCAAAATTTGAAAGGAATAATAGCCATTTCTTTTGTTTTCTCAACAGAAACAATTAGGAAATAATACTCATTGACCAAAGACAAAAAAATGTTATAATTTTGTTACATAATGTTATTGATTCAGTGATTAGTAAATTAGTATATATATTTTGTTGATACATGTTCAGTAGGAAATTTTGAGGACATGGACCTTTACAATAGAAATTAACATTGTTCAGAGAAATTGAAAAATGTATCCCAGCAGGTGTTTATAGGTTAATGGTTTATTGAATGGCAGAGAATTGTCTTTTAGTGAATATTTCTGGAAAAAATTGAAAGTATTTTTGTTAATCTTTTTGCTTTTGTTTTGATCTTCATAAATGTCAAAATCAGGCAAAGTGAAGGAAATTTAAGAAATTCTTTTTTTTTTTTAAACTTCTCTGATCTATTTGATATTTAAGAAGATATAGGATATTGATCAACACATACAGATTTATTTGCTTTTTAAGTAAAAGGAAAATTTTAAGCTCATAAAAATCACTTTAAATTTTCTTTTTATATATTTAATCTTGATTATTATTTATTGTTTTTATAATTTATTTTCCCAGGGATCCTCACGAGCCTAACTTTTTTGAGTGGGGTGTGCAGGTAAGTCACTGAAGTTGGTATGTTGCCTTCTATACAGGTAGGTAACATTTGACTTAGGTGTATGCATATCTGCAAAATGTTTTAAATTTTTCCTTTAAAGACATTTTTATCATCATAGTTAATTATGCACTGAACATAAGGAAAAGAATACATAATTTTCTTCTTCCTCAGTTTAAGAAATGGCAGTCTTGTTTGCAATAAAATCATTGTTAACTGTTATTTTCATTAATTTTCTCTTGGTGAATATAAATAGTGCTTACTGTATTAACTCTTATATATATATATATATATATATATATATATAAAACATGGGTAAAATATTCCTCAAACTTATCAAGAAAACAATCTTTCCTTTATTCTTGCCTCAGAATTGGGTTCCAAATTTCTTATATTTTGTATAGCAATGTTTTATCTTTTACAGCAAGGTCTCAACACTAGTGTTCACACCTTCTATCACCTGAGAGGGGGACTATTCTTGCTTTCTTTCATAAAACAGTTTTTCATTTTATTTAAAGGTCTGTCTTATATGCTGAAAATTGGATGCACATTACTCTGTGAAAGCAGTGAAGTGTTTTTCATACACTCTTGAGTGTTCATTATACTTATGCAACTAAATAGGCATACTTTATGAAGAGACTTTAAAAGATGTAATTCAACAAGTTAAATGCCTTACATATCATTCAAATGATATTACATTGAGCCCTACTGTGTACAGAGAAGTTTCTTACACCATAGCTGCACTATTAATGTGATCAACATGTTATTTGCTTAGGTACTTCACTAAATACTACTTTTATAGAATTTTACATTGTGGTCAAGGTCTTGTTTTAAAGCAAGTGAATGGAACTCATGAAAGGTTGAAAAAATAAAATAGGTTGAGAGAAGAATTATTTTAATTGTCCCTTGTAATTTTAGAACAATAGCAGAAATGTTCTCAAAGAATCTTGGCTGTATTTTGTGAAGTGTTAACCTTGATGCTTTCAATTGCTCCAATTCTTTCTTTACTGTCATTTTCTTCTTTGGAAATTTCATTGCTGGTTTCTACTGCTTTTTTTTTACTCACTATTAATTCAATTGTACAAAAGAAAAACAACCTATTCTTAATTTCAATGTTTACAGGTTTACAACTTTATACACTCATAAATTATATTTTTAGTCTTTGAATTAGTTGTTTTGAAACTACTGCATCATTTTTTATATGACATGAATTTTACAATTTTTTCTCTCATCAGAAACAATAATTCATGTCACTATGATCCTGACTTGTCGCTAAATTATTTGCATCTTTCCTACTAATGTTGGTGATTCAGTTCATTTTGAAAGTTGATATTCAAAGCAGGCAGGCAAGCATTCCTTCTTAGAAAATTTTTTGTATAATACAATCTTTGTACATTATTATTTCTATACTAATTTTTATATATATATATATATATATATATATATATATATTTGCTGAACTGTTTATTTTAGCTATATCTTCTTTTAGCTTTTTTTGGAATGCATCTTGTTTTTTATGGAATTTTATGTTTCTAACTAGGTCCCCTTACATATATATATATATATATATATATATATATATATATATATATGTCATTTGCATACAGGCCTGTTTCGCTGTATCACAGCTCATCAGTGTGACTAGACAACTAAATGCTTCAAGCCAGGATTGAAACCCGACTGATTTGGTATCAATCAGAGTTTTTACGAATTCTAGTGTATTGTTTTTATGAATGCAAATAAATACCAGAGAGCCAGAGTGCTCTTTATTCATTAATGAAGAGCGATGTGACAGCTGCTGTTTATGTAAAATGTGTGTGTGTATGTATGACTATATATATATATATATATATATATATATATAAATTGCATGTATGTATGTGTATTATCATAGATCCTCCCCAAAGCTTTGTCACCGCAGGGATAGATAACGCCCGGTTAGGACCAATATATCCTGACACGATAATATTCCTTTTTATTTCTTTTATTTAACGTATCGTTAAATACTCCTAAAATAAGGGTTAGGGTTGCTTCCCTTGCATTGAAGAATTATCGGCAGAATAAAGTTTTTATAAAGAAAAATAAATGTTAGTTCAATTAGAATTAATTGAACTTAGTGTTTCCAGGTTCCCTAAGTAACACATTCAACTGACCACAGACCAAAGATGAATGAAACAATGGACATTAACATATATAATAATTTAATGAACAAAAAGAAAGGGTCGAATAACAATAGCGGGAGGGGGTTGTATGAAATATTGTCTCTATCCAACGTTAGATGATGAGCAATGACGAATGCAAGACCCAACATACATAACAGGACATTCATTAATATTCTAAGTAATACATGTGTAATGGTGTTTGCATGAATATAATTTTCGTGTGTCTGTTGCGAGCTAAATCTATACCGGGAAAGGGGTGCAAGAACTTATCTGATGTTTTTGTGATTTAAGGGACAGCTTCATTATAATAGTCTTTCTTCTCTTTTTCTTTCTGATGACCGGGGTTTATATTTTCCATCTGGTTCGTATCTTTCACTTCTTATCTGAAGCCAGATTTTCTTCTTTATGTAACTACGTTCAGAGTTGCTATGGCCTACTGCGCTGGACGATCTCTTCATGTTCTCGGTACTGGGAACAGTCTGGTTCGCTTTTCTACCCCAGGGGATGTGCGGTCGCAGCTTACTTCTTGGAATTTCAGTTGATATGACTTCACCCGTCACGATCTGGCCAGCTACTGATTTTTCGTATCACCTCGTGTGTCTTTTCTTTTGGAGCCTAAATTTTCTGCTAGCTGATTGGTTATTCTTGGCCAATCGTATTACTTCTTTCTTATTGTTATAGTGAAAGACACCTGGTCTAGAGAATAGACTCTCCCACCTATTAGAGAAATCTGGTGTACTCAAAAAAGTTGACTACAGTGATTGTGCATCTCCGACGGTATACGTGAAGAAAAAGTCTAAAGACATTCGTGTTTGTGCAGATTTTTCAACGGGGTTAAACACGGCACTCAAAGACTATAACTATCCTCTACCAACAGCAGAAGAAATATTTGCAAAGCTTAATGGAGGTACTGTATTTTCGAAAATAGACCTCAGCGATGCATATCTGCAAATACCGGTAGAGGAAGAAACGTCTAAACTTTTGTGTATTAACACACATCGGGGTCTGTATAAATTTAACAGACTACCTTTTGGGATTAAGGTCGTCCCCGCCATTTTCCAACAAGTAATGGATTCGATGTTGGGTGGATTGGATTTCGCAGTAGCATATAAGGACGACATCCTCATGAGAAGTACAAGTATTGCAGAACACGTGAAACATGTCAATGCAGTAGTTTCCAGAATACAGGAGTTTGGATTTAAACTCAAGGAAACTAAATACGAGTTTTTCATGGATCAAGTGAAATATCTGGGGCAGATCATCGATAAGAATGGTAGAAGGCCAGACCCAGAGCGAGCAGTGGCTATAAAAGACATGCCGGCTCCGAAAGATATTACATTACAAAGTTTTTTGGGACTAGCTAATTATTACCAAATATACATCCCTAAAATGTATGATCTGCGGCAACCATTAAATGAACTACTAAAGAAAGGAAAACTCTGGAAGTGGACTAATGAATGCCAGAAAGCATTTGAAAAGATAAAGGAAGCATTAACCTCGGAATTATTTCTAAACCACTACAACCAGGAGTTAGAAATCATAGTAGCTTGCGATGCTAGTGCGTATGGAATAGGAGCGTGTATTTTACACAAAATGACAGATGGTCAAGTAAAACCAATTGCTCATGCTTCTAGAGCACTACTTCCGGCTGAGAAGAATTACTCTCAGATAGAGAAAGAGGCGTTAGGAATAATATTTGTAGTAGCAAAATTTCACCGTTTTCTCCACGGTCGACATTTTAAGCTACAAACTGATCATAAGCCTCTAATTTCGATTTTTGGATCGAAAAAAGGTTTGCCGAAGCATACAGCAAACCGACTACAAAGATGGGTTACAATATTGCTAAATTATAACTTCAGCATGGAGTACATACCATCCAATAAATTTGGCTATGCTGATGGGCTGTCCAGGTTAATTCCTAAAAGGAACGAACCATTAGAAGACACGGTAATTGCTTCACTGAAATCAGAAGAAGAACTGAAATTTACTGTGTGTAATGCAGTTCGGGAACTTCCGGTAACTCTAGAAAAAGTAAAAGAAGCCACCACCAGGGACGAGTATATCTTAAAAGTAAAAGAAAAAATAGCCAAGAGGGACCAGTACATAACAAATGTGTTTTCGTTTTGCAATTCAGTATTGTTATATAGAGAACGTGTGGTGATTCCATACACACTTCAAAAGCAAATATTAAAAGATTTCCATACTGGTCATCCAAAGATAAAGAGCCTAATGCGAAGTTTTGTTTATTGGCCGAATATGAACAGGGACATTGAGAATGCAGTAGCAAATTGTAAAGGCTGTGCTCTGGCTGCAAAGGCACCACCAGTAAAATTTAATCCCTGGCCAAAAACAGACCTACCATGGTCTAGGTTGCATGTGGATTTTGCAGGTCCACAAAATGGATACCATTACATCATAGTAGTGGATAGTTTCTCAAAATGGCCTGAGATACAAAGAATAAGAAATCCGACAATGCAAAGTACGAAAAACTTCCTGCTGGAATTGTCCGCAAGATTTGGTATAGTTGACACAATTGTGACGGACAACAGAAGTCAATTTACTTCGAAACAATTTAGAGATTTCTGTAAGGAATATAATGTCAAACATATTACCACAGCTCCATATCACCCAAGATCTAACGGGTTAGCGGAAAAATTTGTGGACACCCTTAAAAGAGCTTTAAAGAAAGCTAGGGAAATACCTGCAGATGAAGCTCTACAGCAGTTTCTACAAGTATACAGACTTACTCCAAATAGCGCAACACCAGCCGAGGTGATGTTTGCACGTCGAGTAAGATCTGTCTTCGACAAATTATTACCGAAAAAGACAAAGCCAGGTACGGTAAAATTTATTCAAGTAAAGAAATACAATCCTGGTGAAAAAGTATACTTTAAGGTATATAAACAGAATGAATCATTCTGGGAGTGTGGAAAAATAGAAAAGCGGATTGGCAATATGATGTACTTCGTGAAAGGTGAAACATTCACATGCAGACGGCACATTAACCAGATCAGACGACGCTCTTCAGACGTGGTTGACAGCGCTCCAGTTGAAGAAACACCTATGGAGGTGATTTTTGATGCGTTTGATCTTCCAACGCCAGCAACGATGTTACCTGAGATCCACCGATCCAAGAGAAAAAGAAAGGCAACGGACCATTTAAAAATGGATCCAAAACGTAGGAGATATGCTACGATGTTGCTAAAAAAATGAAGTTTTTTTTTGTTCTGTTAAAAAAAAAAAAAAATTAAATAAAATAAAAAAAAATTTAAACCTTTACTCCTACGGAGTAACGTTTTAGGAGGGGGGTGTTATAGTAAAAGACACCTGGTCTAGAGAATAGACTCTCCCACCTATTATAAGTAAGAGTCAGTAGGTAGTCGAGGGAAGAGTAAGTTATCAGCGACCACAACTCGATTACTCTGCGTAACACTTATTTACAAGTTCCTAACGTTTCTGTACGTTTACCCCATTTAGGACGCATTTAGTACGACTACAAGTTCTATTGTGGAAATAACTCCACAACACTTATGTTGTCTCTGCTGGGTCTATTCTAGCATTCACCTATGCTTATGCAACCTAGGTTATGGTGTGGGAAGGGGTGGGTGTTAGTTGTTGGCTTACATTCATCACATATATATATATATATATATATATAATATATATATATAATATATAAGTCTTATAAGTATAAGACACTATACTTGATCGGAAAACCTTCAGTGTTTTGATTTGCAAATAATCAAAGCAATACCAAAGGGAAAAAAAACGGTATAAAAACAAGAAAGAACATGTACGTTAGCCGAAAATAATCGTCCAGCATGCAAGTCCAAGGCCCAAAGAAAAAAAAACACGATATGAGTACACAAAAAAAAAACTAAATAAAGTGGTAGGTTTGTCTGGCTCTCTAGGTCTAACTATATATATATATATATGTGTGTGTGTGTGTGTGTGTGTGTGTGTGTGTGTGCTGGAAAGTGCTCAATATCAGTGATAGACCTAACATATTTAATTGTATTTATGTGAGTTTGTGACCCTGGGTTTCACACTATTTGCGATCATCAATCTGATTAATTTTTAACTTTTGGGCTTATATATGGTTGTATATATCAGTGTTTTTATAGTAGTGGGAGGAAAAATTGTCGTCCAAAAGCTACTCATACATATGCAGACATACATACACGCACATTCACACATTGCAGCTCACATAAACATATATGAACAGTGTGGGGCTGGGCGTATATGCTCATCCATGTGTCGTTGTGTACATACATATGCATTTGGTCTTTGTATTCAATGTTGGATTGTGTAACAAACTTCAATGCTCAAACCATTCGTCTATTTTGTTTGCGGAATAATGTTTTCTCACACATGCATATATACATATGCATGCGTGTTCATACATCTTCTATCCATCTGTTTTTTTTTTTTTTTTCATATGAGGTCTGTGTAAGACTATGGTAGGTAAAATTGTTATTATTTTTAATTTTTTAATGCTATGGGAGTGTTGGTTGGTATTTTTTTATTTCTGTCTTTTAGATGCCATCTAAAAGACAGAAATATTACACCAAGAATAAGCTGGGAAATGTTGAAAAACACACCTGCCTACAACAATATTACAAAGAAATGCCTACTTTGCCTACAGAAAAAGGTAGCAATAATTTCTCACACCCAACAAAAGAAATTACTAAACATAAGATCAGAAATAATTTCTAAATACAGACAAGAAAACAAATACCTATTATCACAATTTATACCAAATGGATAAAAAAAAAATATCAACCAACACTGCTACATAAACCACCATTGACCCTATGAACACGAAAAGAGAAACCACTGACACCATAACATGATCAATTAATTTCTAATTCAAACTACCATCATAATAATTATAATTATTGTTATTACCATTCCACCACCATTACTACAATCACTTTTACCATAACCATTAGCTGCTACAATTGTTATCATCATCTGCTCCCTCGACCATTACTACCGCATCACAATTACCATTGCCACATCAGTCCACAATTATACTTCCTTCTCCCCACACCCAGCAAAATTAATACGACTGCATAAATACCAATAAGTATTATAAATTGGAGTTTCTAGCATTTACATAAGTGCAATCACAAAAAACAAGCAAATAAGTGGTTTTAAAATAATAACAAAACAGCATTAAAAAATGAAAAATAATAACAATTTTACCTACCATAGTCTTACATAGACCCCATCTTAAGATTTAAAAAAAAAAAAAGAAACAAATAAAACAAACGGATATAAGATGTGTGAATGTGTGTGCATACATATGTGTGTGCGAGAAAACAAGTAAAATAAATTAACCCAAACAAATAAATAAATAAAAAAGCCAACCCCTGTTAAAATAACTGCCAGAATAGATTACCCACAATGCACCACTAACCCATATATATATATATATATATATAGTCGAGGAAAAATCTAACACTCGCAGCTTGATGATTGCGTCTAGCATGAAACAGCCTGTCGCCTCTGAGTGTTAACTTCAGTGTTCACTTTTATATTTATATTCACATATGCTCTATGTCTGATATTGAACACTTTATCCCATAAATATAGCATACCGTAAAACTATATTTCTTCATATATATATATATATATATATGAGAGAGAGAGAGAGAGAGATGGGGATCTGTGATATCACTTTACAAAACAAAATTGATAAACTGAGTTCAAATTTGAGTTCAAAACATGAATATCCTTGGACTCAATCTAGTCAGGGATTCTTTTCTCTTGTTAGTACTGTGTAACCTAGTACAACCTGACTAATGTTACTTGTAGAAGAACAGGGTTCTGTCAAACAAATAAAATAAAAAAAACTACCCTGGGTACATGGCAGCATCTCCAAAAAACTGGAATAGGCAGATACAAGAGGAGGACAACAACACTCAGAAAACAGTCTGCCTGCCTTATGTGAAGGGGTTATCAGAGAAAATACAAAGGATCTGCAGTCCATATAACATCAGGACAACCTTCAAAAGTGGGACGGCACTTTGCAGATAACTCTCCCGAGTATAACCCCCCCACCCCGAGGAGAGCATGACTGAAGACTGTGTGTACTCTATCCCATGCAGCTGCGGAAAGAAATATGAAGGGGAGACAGCCTCCCCCTTAAGGTAAGGCTTCAAGAACACCAGAAAGCTGTAACACGAGAGGAAGTGGAAAATTCAGGCGTGGTTGACCACATATGGAGAGTAAAGGGAGATCACCGTCCTCTGTGGGATCAAGTTGAGTTCATAGACAAAGAACATCATTGGAAAATTCATAAACTTAAGGAATCAGCACATATGGTAGGCCACAAAAATCTCCAACCAAGCATAGAAATGAATACAATATGGGAACCAGTAATAAGGAGTGCCAGAGAAAAGCGATAATAACAAAAATTGCAATATGTGTACTGAAGACATTAGGTTTATATTACCCAGAAATTCATACACAGATGTCCCCAAGGCACAATGGATAAAGGCGTTAGTTAGATCCAGTGACAGGACCCAAAGAGTGTGAGTTCAATACCTGGTTAAGGCAATGGAGAACTTTCAGAGGGGAATTAACAAGAGATAACTGATATCCATTAGACAGTCTACCCCAGTGAGCGAAATAAAGGGTTCAGTTTGACATTCCAACCACCTGAAGAAGGCCAGAGCATACAACGGCCAAAACGTTGTGATAAATATGGCAACAAAGATGAAGACAATAGTCCAAATACTGTAAATAGTGTACATAATACCTCATCTCAGAAATATAGACAGATACTAAAATATAAAAAGATGCTATTTAAGTCCCAACAGTTCACCTTGTCAGTCATGAATCATGGATCAACCAAGCACTATCTTTAGTACTAGTTTAACCTTTGACCAAACAAAGCCAATGTAAATGGGGAGGTCCTAAAAAATCAAGTTTTTGGGGTTTTTTTTTACCTGATGTTTAAACACTAATCACTGGTGAGTGCTTGTGAGATATACACACCTTACAGCCGCAAGGCAGGCTTGTATTACCTGTCCCATGTTATTTGGAGAAGACATTTGTGTTAAGTAATTCTTATTGCTTTATAATGTTGAACAAACTCATGTGCCTGAGCAGGCGTTTGCAACAGAGTTTAGCTCCCCCCTCCATCCTAGCAGATGAGTATACTCAAAAAATGAGTAAATGATCATTATTGTTATAGAAATACCACAGAGGGCCCAATATAGCACTCTAATGATCTTTTTAATTATAGGGCCAACTGTGATGTATACAACTCAGACAATAAACTACTTTGATACTATCAATATTTGCATAATGAGTTTGTGTCTAGAAACTTACAAGATTTTTAAAAAGCCTCTAATATTTAAATTAGATTTTTATATTTAAATATTGAAGAAAAAAATTCAGTATGAAACTCCCCTCAACATCAGTTATGAAGCTAAATCTCATCTATAAGTTCACCAGCAATTCTAGGTAGTGACTATTCTCCCAACAAATATCCATATTGTTGTAAAATTGTGTTGCTATTAATTAGGTACCTTCAAAAATTCAATATACCTAAGGTTTAAATGTATTTTTCATAAAGGAAAATCCTTTTCGAAGCTTTCCAACTGCTTCAATTGAAAGCTAAAGGATTAAATTTTCTAATTCCAGAATAAAAAAAACTACTGTGGAGTATTTCAAATAGAAATTTGAATGATTTTTAGTTGATGCTTCTAAAAAACCAATCGAAACGGCCATTTTTAACTTTTTTTAGAGAAATGTAAACAAACTTATTTTTTGGTTTTGAAAATCCCGCTAATAACTAATTTTATTAATTATTAATATTACATTAAGTTATTACATTTTTAATTTAATAACTGAAATAATAACTAATAAAATTATTATTATATTAATAATTAAAATATCTCACTGTGTTATTAATTGTTTAAATTGATAAATGAGATAATTTTATTATCTCAATTTAATTTTTAATTTAATAACTGAGAGTGAGATAAGACCTTTACATGTCAAGGGGCTTTCTCCAAGGAGGAGACAAGCTTTGAAACATGTGACCTTTTAACCATAATATCACTTATGGGATATCATACTAAAAAAAAATATAACATTTTGACACATAAAAAAAAAAAAAAAATATTATCGTAAAATGTCTTGGTAGCATTATTTGTATTAAGCTTTTAATTTTCGCTTAAATATAGTCTTCACTTAAAAACTTAATAACCGACCCCACACTCTGCATGAAAGAATTTTAAAACATTTTTTTAAAATTAAATAAAAATTAAAAGAAAAATGTAAACAATTTTTGTAAAAATTCTTTATTCATTGAAAAAAAATTTTCTTCAGATAATAATATCCTTAATGTATATTATTTATAAAAGCAAATAAAAGCCTATCTAATTTGATAATTAGATAGTTTATTGCAGTTTTTATTTTATGATTTGGAGCAGATTTTTAAAAAGTTGGCAGTAGTTGTGAAAAAAAAAAAAATGATTATTTAAATTCTCCAAGGTGTCCTGCTTATAAGTAATATAAAATAATTTGCAAACTTTTTGAAATTCTAGAAAATTTCGTAAAATTAATTTATGGGGTGAGTAACAGATGTAAAAAAAAAAATATTTTACCAAGATTTTCTAAAAAAATAAAAATTTCAAAAATAAATTCATTCATTAAATTAGACAATTATTTGATTTTGCTTGAATTTCCAAATTAATGGGTTTTCCCAGAAACTGCTACACTAAAAAATGGCGATGACCACAAGTCTTACAAAGTTAACAAAAAAAAAAAACGAGATTTTTTACTCAAATTTAGAATGTGTTAGAAATAATGTAAAAAGTTTTAAAAAATACTTTATTCTTTCCTCTTAATAATAATATAAACATTTTAATGATGAAACTTTGTTTTTATTAAGTTTTAGACCTTTTATCATTATGCTATACTGATTTTTTTAGCGAATTATTGGAGGTACCTACTATTAATTGTAAAGGACACAGTTGTAGTCAACATAGAAGATTATGTGTCTTGTTTGAAGTCAAGAGATATAAAAACCAATATCTGTTGCTTTGTAGCACACATAGCACATGGACTAGATACACCCTTAATATTTTGCATTTAATAACCCCAAAAAGATGTCCACAGAAAATGTTGCTCTTCTCAGTTAGATCAGTTCTAAAAACATTACAAATACAATGATGATCATGGTTTTTTAATTAAAAGTTAAAGAATATTTTCTTTTAATTTAGTTTTCAAATGTAAGAAAATAGCATGAATTTAATTATAACAAATAAAAATTATTTTTGCAGGTTTTAGATCAACTTTTGTCATCCAAAATGAACTTAGATTACACTATGATTGATGACGACAGCAGGAAAATTTAAACTGTAATTAAAAATCTAGAAATAAAGAAACCTTTATAAAATATAGGATTCAACAAAAATTAGTTAATGATTACTAAATTTGATTTTGAAAAAATTATTACTTTTTACGTAAAATATAGTGAAAAATACATGTTTTGGTTGCCTTTTAAATGAATTCAATGGTCAAGTGGGTATTGTCAGCTTACCTATATGTAATGAAAGCTCAATTAAATTTATCAGTATATTACCAATCATAACATTAGAATACCCATATGATAGACAGCACTCTAATAATGTATTGTTAGAAGGAATGTTCTCATAATTTAATGTCACACAAACCACAAGAACTTCCCTTCCAACTAGATATAAACATAATTAGAATGATACATCTATATAATAAATGTCATTGTCACAATTTTTCAATTAAAGGGACACAACTCTCTGTAGCTTATCCTTTTTCGTTGGACTTTTAAAAGGTAAGCTTAAATATTAATGGAATACTTAAATGCAGTGATCAATTTTGAGTTCTTCTGTAGTTTATTGTTGCTTGTCACATCTACTCCTCCTTACCTATTGTGATGAAGGCCCAATCAAGAGTCCTTCGCAGGAGCTAGTCACCCAATGAGGGCAGCTTTTAAAATAGTTGCATATATAAACATTTGTGTATACATACATACCCTTATATTCTACTGATTCATACATACCTATTGTTTATACATGTGTGCTTACATCAGAAATAATTTTATAATCACCAACATCTCACACATATCTCTTGTAATTAGTATAATTATTTTCAGTTACAGTCTCTTGATGTTTGTAGCTCGTTTTCTGTAGAAGCAGAATAGATTGAATACCTGAAATGAGTCATCATCTAAATAAAATTCCAAAGATTTTCTTTCTAAACTGTGTTTTTAGTTTTAAATAAAAACCAGAATTGCATTTGACAAAGGGTGTACACATTTTTAAATACTCTCTAAATCAATACTGCTTGGTGACTGGCAAATTTTAAATATATTTTTAACTAAATTTTATATAATATATATATATATATATATATATATATATATATATATATATAAAATGAATGGAGATTTTTTCATGAAGAATTGTAATAAAAGCTTTCCTCATAATGTTCTAACAGTGGCTAAAAGCCAAGTAGAAAACTTGACAACCAAAAACAAAATTGTGAACAATTTACTTTCAAGGGAATTTAAGAATTATTTACAAAAAAAGTCAAATATTTTATGGGATTTGGGTATGTAACTTTTACTTCAAATAAATTTAGCCTAAGACATTTTACACCTTTGTAATATTAGTCCTCTGTGTATGTACATAGATACAAGGAGTTGAAAAATTCCCTGCTCACTTCTCAAAATTTCATGAAATGTTTTCTTTTTTTTTCGGTTGGGCTGAGAACTTTTCAATAACCCTCATTGTGTGTGCATGCACATGCAGCCTGGACTTGTCATTTCTCTTTAAATCACTTTACACATTGTGTATTCTTATCCTAAGTTTGGTGGTAAGCTTTCATTTTTTTTCTGCAATTTATTTTATTTCATGTTGCAAATACACCTTTAAAACTTTTACCAGTAGCAGCAGTAAATTTTAAATGCCTTCAATCTCTCCCTATTTTGTTGCTTATTTAATATTTACTTTGACTTTGGTTTTAGGCAAATGTGTGACACTGCACACTTCTCAACTCTTCTGCTTCTGAATTTTTACTATATGAAATGAGAAAATGGTGTGCAAAATGCCATTTCTTCATCCATTTTTATTTTACTATTCTTTTTAAAATATAACTGTTTTCATTTTTTGCACTGTTTTTAAAAGGTTAAATATTTGTTCAAATTTAAAGTCAAGTCTATTTGCAATATGAGTCTCAGCAAAACTCAGTATCCTCCCAAGCCTTATAACAGTGAAGGCCTTTAGAAGGAATAAACTGCAAAAGAAAAATTGCACTTTTGTATGTGAAATGGTGGGCAAGAGCTGAAGAAGTGACAGCAAATATTTACAAGTAAGGTTATCCATCCATGTCCGAGTTAAAATGGCTTCTAAAACCATTCTTTGTTTTTTGTTTGTTTTGTATTCTTTACTAGATATATTTTATGTTCTATAAAACTGATCTCTCCCATTCAGTCTACAATATCAACAGGGAATAATGAGGAAACAATTGTTGGACAGTGAATGCTACTGAAACTCCATCCATGTTTACTATTTGTCCTAGTTCCAAACAAATTTCTTTTCTTGTATTGATTATAAATCTATGCAAATCTTAATATTTATTTGAAAACATGTGGATCCTAATAAAGGTTTTTGTTATATTTGTTGGGTAGACATTGAATAAACCTTCATTCTAAAAATGTCAAATTAAAATAGCTATTACACACTGATTGATTCAGACTAATGCCCTTATCTTGGTTGTTATCAGAGCAATGTTTTGGTACATTTGCCCTCTGGCCATCATTAAGTGTTTGTTGTAATGGTTAAACTTCTGGGAATTTTGAACCAAACCCTTTATTCAAACCACAGGGATAAAATTCTCAGAAAGGTACCAACTATGAGTGACACCTGCAAAAGGTAGAATGACCAAAATGTTGTGATGATAAAAGATGAAGACACTAGTTCAAGGAATTCAGTACATAATAATGATAATCCCTCATCTCAAAACTTCAGGCAAAAATTTAAAGTAGTCACTTTCGTATAATGTCTTGTGTATAAAATGTTTTTTTATGAAAAATTAGATTAGTAGCTTTTAAGTTGATCAAATGTAAAAAAAAAAAAAAAAAAAAAGGACCAAAACCCACAGAACTGAAATAATGAAGCTGATATAAATATGCTACACTTGATTGTTTCAACAGTTTATATACTTGACTAGAATATAAATGTAGTTGTGGCCTGTTTGCTTTATTGCTGTCTTTTTTTATATATTCTCTGCATATATTATTTAATAGCATGTTGATTTGAGAATGTAGAGATACATGGTACAGTGGATAAGGGCATTGGTTAGATCCAGTGACAGGACCTAAAGTGTGTGTTCAATACCTGGTTAAGGTGGTGGAGAACTTGGAGTGGGGAATTAACAGGAGATAACTAATAACTGACATCCATTAGACATGGCACGTGGAACTAGAGCAGTCTACTCCAGTGAGCAAAATAAAGGATTCAGTTCGACATTCTAACCACCTGAATAAGGCCAGAGCGTACAATGGCCGAAATGTTGTAATAAATACGGCGACAAAGATGAGGACAATAGTCTGAATAATGTAAATAGTGTACATAATACCTCATCTCAGAAATATAGACAGATGTAGGGACAAGTTTTGCAAGTTAATATTTATATTTGGTAAAAAAAAAAGTTTTTTTTTGTTGATGTTGTTGTTCTATAGTATTTCTAAAAGAAACAGTCATGTGTTTTGCCTTGTCCAAGAAATAACCCAGAAGTATATAAAGTAGGTCCTTTTGACACATTATGGTATAGCATACACTCACATACCCTGTGTATCTGAAGATTTAAAATAATTATGGAAAGTGTGTGTAGTTTAGGTGAAGGAAGAAGAGAAAATAGAAAGCCGCTTGCCTCATGGTCGGGGAGAAGAAGCAATGACAGGCGGCAATTTCTTTTATAGAAAGATATTGCAGAAAGAGACAAATTATGGGAAGGGAAGAAAAGCTATAAAGCTCAACCAAAAATAAGAGTTGGAGATTTTGTTCGTTTTGTACAAGAAAGGTTGTGAGAGAGGAAGAAGGAAATTTAAGAGTAAGGAAGGATGAGAGTGATCCTGGGAGAAACTTTTTTTTATTTTTTAAACCACAAGCTATTTCAGCAATATGGAGTATGGAATGGTAAGACTGGGTAGAGACATGCTACTACTGTTTAGCGGAGGTGATATAGTTACGTAGATAAAGAAGGGGAAATTGGTTGCCAAGCTCCAAAAAGTGCCAGACCTTGCTGGTTTCTTTCCATTTTTTCTACAAGGAGATGCGCTTGTCCTCTATCTTGAAATGAGTGACGAGGACATGATAGATACCAGACTTAGGAAAGCATTCACTGAAGGGTTCTTTGAAGCTTATCAAATGCTCAAGAGAGTAAAATGAGCCGGAGAATTAGTAGACATCTATGCCATTAATATCAAAAGGTTGGTAGGGGTGGCAGGATATCTAGGGAGAGGCCTGGATCAGATGGTGAAACTAGCTTTCATGATGAGCTTCCCAAATGACATATCTGTGGCGTTGCAACAAGTGCCTGGTGTAGAAAAGATGGACCTCTGTGAAATGATACCCACTGCAAGGCTCTTTGTCATTAAAGGACTTTGGAAATCTAGAATAGTGGCAGCAATTGCACAAAGCGCGGGACCAAAAGAAAACAAATATTATATAGAATCCTCAAGCATTAGGTGCTGTAGATGTTGGGGATCGCACCTAATGAGAGACTGTAAGGAGCCACCAAAATCAAAAGTAATATGCTACAATTGCAAGTGATTGGCGCATATTGCGAGGTGTTGCCTTGAGGCTCAGGGAAACGAGCAAGGGGGAGCTTCTGCGCCAGTAGCTAACCCATCAACAAAATGAAGGTGCAGTACGAACTTCTACCAATCATACAAGTGTCAATAGGTGGTGTGATAGTGGCACCTCTTGTTGATACCGGCTGCACAACCACTTATTTCCAGAACAGATGGAGTGGGAGTGGCACTGTGAAAACTGTTGACAGAGGGGAGGTAAAATGTAAAGGAACCTGGCAGGTAGAGATAAAAGTAGGTGGAACACAGATAAAAACAGCGGCAATTATTGTTGATTGCATCATTGATGGGATCAACATTGTTGTCAGAATAGACATGATCAATAAGCTGGGAAGTGTGACTGTAAAAAATGGTGAGGTAAACTGTACCACAATTACCCAAGTTCCAAACTCTTTCAAAATTGAAGACAAGGATTTCAAAGAGTCTCCAGTATTAAAAAAACAAGTTGATGTACTACAAGAATTCCTTGAAAGAAGAAAAAAAGAGTAGAATTTGAGAAGGAAGTGGAAAGATGGATTACTGAGAATGTTCTCTTGCTGTAGAAGGGTGAAGTAAAAGGGGTGTTGCTGTTGATGGCAGTGGTCCAAGCTACAAAAGGAAAAGTCAGCCCAGTATTAGACTTTTGGGAGTTGAACTGTTATGTAGAGTGCCATAATTGAGGTGTGTGATGAAAAGATGAGAACGTGGAGGCAGTTGGCGGGAGGAAATACAATTGTGGAACTTAAGTCAGTTTACCTGCAATTAGACATCATGGAGAAACTATGGCAGTATCAGCTGGTGGTCTATAAGAGGAAAACTTTGGACTCAATGCTGCACTGAAAATTATGGCAGTGGTTCTAAAAACTGTGTTGATGAAGAGCAATAAGACAAAAGAAGCCACTGATTCATCTGATGACATCATGATAGATGTAATAAAGATATCAATGGAGGAAGTGGTGGATCATCTTAAGGAATTTGGATTGACAGCAAACCTACCAGAACCCTTAAAAGGAGGGACAGCACTAGGCCTTAAGCTGAAGAAGTGGGTGAGCTGGTGTTCAGAAGGGGCAATGAGGTCCCACAGGTGACAGGAGAGATGAGTAGGCAAGAATAGTTCTCGGTCTGTGGAAAGCTGTTGGGGCACTACTATTTTTATTTCTTGAACATATATACTTCCCATGAGGCATAAGGCCACACTACAATTTCTGTAGCAAGTAAGCTGCTAGCATTACCCAACTGATTCAAATTGGATGGCTGTGACTGGCATGCAGCTACGTGAAAAGAGTATAGTGAAGAAAACGGTGACTTACCTCGTCAAACCAAGTGACAGCACATTGCGTGTATCCTACGACAGAAAAGAAAATTACTTACCAAAAAAAAGGGGGCACATATTCCGCATGACATGCTGAAGATGGAATATTTAGATTAAAAACAAGACTGTCGCAGGAGTCTCTATAAAAGTATTTTGATATGCAAAAATTTGGCATCCTCTCCCAGTTGTCGATGAATGAAAAAAATGCTTGACCGATAAAAGCAGTTGGTGTTCTTGAATCAAGAGGAAATAATTGATGTATTTTGGCTACTGCATTCATTGGAGAGTGAGTTATTTTTCTGACTGGTTATGTGCATTGGGATTTGTGAGATAGTACCTGCGAATCGAGTTTTCGGCATTTCTTTCTGTCCCCGATATTCGAGTCTGAACTTACAGTGATTTGTTCTCTGAATTGTGGAATTAATCTGCGACAAACATTTCCTTTGCTTTCAGAACGCTTACAAAGAGTAAGTGGGATAGACTGAGAATGTAAAGTTGCTGATGAAACTGTTACTGTGATGCAGGAGACCATAACTGAACTAAAGAATGAGGACTCCATGATCAGGACTTGGTCTATCCCTAAAACAAAAACAGGAGTAGTGTGGTGCAATGCTAGCTGTATTGCTGCAGGTGTAGTTGTAGAGATTGGTGGTGGAAGATGCAGCATGCCTGAGCAAAAAGGATGACTATAACCACATCAATGTGGCTGAATTAGATGATGTGCTAAAGGGTGTTAATTTAGCTTTAAAGTGGAGGTTAAGAGAGGTGGAAGTAAGGACTGATTCAGCCACAGGACTAAGATGGGTGAACTCTACTGTAGAAGAGAGCAGAAGAATATGGGCAGAAAGTGCTGGAGGAATGATAGTAAAGTGGAGATTAGGAATACTGGGAGAGTAGATATCCAAATTTGGATTATGAATGAAAGTAGTGCTTGTGCCTTTGGAAAGAAATAAGGTGGATGCATTAACTCTAGTAAACAAAAATTTGTCAATGAGGAAGAAGAGTTTCTAGTATGCTGTCTAAGGACCAGAGAACTAGAGGAGTTGCACAGTATGCATCACATGTGAGTGGACAGGGCTCTGTATTTGGTGTCAAAAGCCGACCTGCTTGTAAAAAGAGAGGAAGTTCAGAGGGTGGTCAGGAACTGCATCTGTAACAGAGAGAGTTTGGGAACCACACACACACACACACACATATTTTGTTTTTTATTGAAATTGGAGTAGATTTGAACAGCGAAATTAGATCAGAACAATTTTGTTTACTGATGGGAATCTGATCTAGCCCATTTGGAATTGGATCATTAGGAAGACAATGGAAGATGATCGAGATAATTTTTATCGGTTAAAATTTGAAATAGAGCTTACTAAGGCTATGAGGAATTTTGAAATTCACATGATTTTGGGTTGAAGGCAGCACTCGTGATAATCACGTGCAGGCCAAGAGTCAATTTATGATCAGCCAGGTTTATCTATATAAATGCACACAGAAATCTGTTGACAGAGTGGTTGGCTCATCTGCCATTGAGTGCAGTCGAGCTGGGTAGAGAGAGGATGGAGACTGGGAGTGACGTCAGAGATTGGAACCAAACGCCTGCTAACATTTTGTTAATATAAGTATAAAGAAGTAAATTACTCCTCCCACAATCTAAGACTGCTACTGCTGCTATTATTACTACCACTGGAAATGGAAATGTCGAACAAACTACAATAATCAAAAGGTTGTTTTTGGGCTTATCTGTCGTTGAGTGCAGTCGAGCTGGGTGGAGAGATATTGGAGACTGGTAACCCGTTTCTTTTCTATACTATTCTTTTCTGCTATATAAATGACATTAACAATTCAACCATTGAATAGTTGTTTGTCCGGCTTTCTGCAGATATATATTATTATTTTTTTTTTTTTTTTTTTTTTGGTGCATTCTAAATTTCTTAGCAAAAACTCTCCAGCCATGTCTACATCTTCAGTCGACCGTGAATGGATTAACATCACTTCTGCTTTCTGGATCAAACCAAACACAACGTGGGCAGGAAGCAGGATTAAACCAGTGGACTGGTCGAATTATCTACGGATGCTCAGGGGACCTACGGTCACTCCCTTATGTTCGGTTAAGACTGAATAGACACCTCAACCCCGAGAGTAAGATGTCGGAGGTTGAGGGGCTGGGGCGAAAGTGTTAGAATCAAATGTCAATTGATTGAACATGCATGATCCTGGTGAGATTGGAATGACAAACAATTGGATGAGGTTAGCTGTCGATATAATCCATTATTGCAAAGGTGTGTATTTGTCAATGATTTGTAAACCTGGGCGACATGGAGGGAATTGCATGTGGAAACAGTAGCTGCAGAAGAGTTGGAGAAGGTGATTCTTAAATGAGGTCCAGTAGTAAAGGTGGTAATGGACAATGGCAGTTTTTCACTCAGATCTCCTATAAGTGATACTTGAAAAATGGAAAATAAGAAGGTACAACAGAGCAGCATACAGGCCAGGGGGGAATAGTGGAGTGACACCATCGGAAGGGAAGGGAATAACCAAGAGAGGAGGGTTAGAGTTAGGAGGGATCTTATTTGAAGATTGAAAAATATATTGTCCTAAAATTCACATAGAGATGAAGATATTAGTGAAGAAAAAATTGAAGTACTGTTTTTTTATCCTACAACATTTCAGCTGACTAATGAGGGTTGAAGTGTTTTCTTTTCACAGAATGTCTTACAGTTTATTAGATAAATATATATCTCTTCATATATAACAGAAAATAGTGTGGAATCAGTACATTAAAACTTTGACAACATCTCTATTTTTCTACTGTTCAAATCAAATTCCATACTAATTTCAATTTAAAGTTGACAAAACCTTCCAACTCAGACCACACTCAAAATTGCTTCCAACTTTCATTCTACAGCCCTAATAGAAGATTTCTAATATGACTATATAAAAAATTTAAAGATACCTTAAAATACAAGGCCTTCACTGTTATTTTTTATTTATTTTTCTCATGCTTTTCTCAGATTTCAATGCGGATGTACTTGTCTTATTCTCTTGCTATGTCTATTTGTAGTTTGTTGCTGATGCAGCTTTTTTTGTAGCAGGAAAATGTTGTGAGTTTTAGCTTCAGTTTATTTTGTTTTTGATTCCTTGAATTCCTATGATTCATCTCCTATGTCTGTCAACTCATCCACATTAGAAAAGAACATTTACCCCAACTCCTGATCAATATCTTATCATTGTCATGTTTCACCGGCTGAATATATCATTGCCTTTGAAGTGGTTCATAATTTTCTTCTATCAATGTGATATATATCTCTCCTAAAATTAAGTACCTTCATGTCCCCAGATCAATTAATATTACTTATTAATATGCTTAAGTGTATATCAACTGTGAGTATAGCCTTTTCACTGTTCTTACATTCATCAACACACATTAATTCTCTCAAAAGTCTCCATTAATGACACTGTTGACATAAAAAAAATTCAATCACAATAAATTAGTCTAAATTTATTACTTACAATGAGTATTTAACAACTGACCACAATTATATTGTTGTTCATGATCAGGGTATTACAGAATTACAAAAATTAATATATAATTTTCTCCCAGAATGTAAATGTTAAAAATAGGAAAGTAAAAGTAGTATTGACTTTAAAAGTAATAATCATATTTTCTTTATCTGCAAAAATGAATAATTTACTATAGACAGTAGTGTGAGTGTGTTATATTCCAAAGTTGGCCACCACATAGACACAGTTTTTTGGGATTTATTTGTAGATTTTTATTTTGCTTTGGAACAAAATTGAAAAAACAAGAAAACCTTGTCTCATACTCTATTTTTGTTATTATTTTTCTTTCTTTCTTTCAAGTGTGTTCAATCTGCCATCTACTTTATGAACATCATTATGTTTTTTGGTAATTACTTTTGACTAAATCATGAATTTGAAAAACCCAAAATGGACCCAATCTAAAGGACAAGATCAAGTCATACAAATGTTTGCTGCTCAGATGATTTCTGTTTATCTTTAGCTCTTTATTGATTTATTACATAACTTGATCTTTAGTAAATCTCACAACATACAACAACAGGTTAGGTGATAAAATGGCACATATTGACAAAAAGGTGATCTTTTAAAATTATTATTTATAGCATTCATAGACTGTTATTATACACATGTACACACACAAATACTTGCCAAAACAGCAGTTCAATGTTTGGTCATTGGTTAAGAAGTAAGTCAGGCTCAGAGCTGTTCAGCATCCTTTCATATTTATACACACAGGTTGATTAATATGTCCATGTCATTGTTAGCTGAATTTCTTATTTGAAATTTTCATTGTATAATGTTCAATCTGTAATTAATATTCACTATTGAATTAGGTGCTTTGGCAATGAAGGAAATTGTGTTGAAAAATATTTACTATGCAAGATAAATGCTTTTTCATTATTAGGCTAAAGACTTATTGATGTACTTACATATTACATACACACACACACACACACACACAAGAAAAGCCACTAAATAGATATCTCGTTGAGTGGATGTTCATAGATAATTAATGGTTTTTGGAACATAAAATGGAAATTGAAAAACTAATTTCAAAATTTGACTGAGGATATTTGTATACATTTTTCATTAATGCCTTTACACTTAATCTCACAATCAGATATCTTGACAAAATATCTCATTACTTGGTATGCCACAATGGTTGACAGTGTGTGATTAAGCATTTGGACAAACCACTTTCCATTTAAGTATTGACAAATTAGTAACACTAAAAAAGCTATTCCTAAAATTGTCAACTTTCACAGACTGTCTGTGTCTGAATTCCATATGAAGATGAACCACAGTTTATCCTCTATTTTCAAAATACTAAAATGTTATGAAAAGATAACTTTTAAGAAAAACCTTTTTGCAATATGGGGACATAGCAATATAGCACTTTCAACTATAAATACAACAAACCTGCCTCTTATCTCAAAGGTTTTATTTTACTAGTCTAATCTATTTTGTTTTGTTTTTTTGTTTTTTATTTTTGCTTTTTTTTTCATTTCATTTTCTTCTCTAACTGTAGAGCTTCCTGTGAATAGCAATGAATAACAATAAGAAATTTGAAGATGCCTCCAAGCGGCCCATGGTAAGACTTATCCCACCCCATGAAAATAACACCTAACTGCCTGATCATGCACCCTTCACCCCCACCCCCAAGAAGAAAAAGGATGGATCTTGGTATCCTTCCTCAAATCCTGCATTTTTCCCCCCCAAAAAGGAAAATTTATTTGCAACACAAAACTAACCATACTTTTGTTTCTCTGTTTGGTAGATTACCTTGTTAGAAAATATTTCTCTTTGACTTTTGCTTTCTTTCTCAAAATGATTTTTTTTTTTTTACCAAGAATAAGAAAATAGTCAACTAACCATAAAAATGCTCCATTAAGTTATATTTTTTCCCAAATTCTCACCTTCTTAACTGTAGGAGATTATTCTATTATTCACAGTTGGGCAATAGAATTGCAACAATGCAAATTCCTGTCATCCACATTTAATGCAATAATTGATTCAGTATTCCCACAGCAAATTTTTGTAATTCTTATTTACAAACTCACTTTAATTTGGACTTTTTTCTTTTGTTGGAAGAATTTACTATATTTTGGCTTTCAAGTTTGTGCAGAATTATTTTAAAAAGTATTTTGCCATGATAAAGAATTTGTGTGTGTATGTATGTGTGTGTCCATGCCCCCTTTTGGATTGGCATTTGTCCAAATCCATGAATGATTTAAACAGGTGCAGTAACTTGGCCTAAACATAATTAATATTTAAAGATAACAGCTATGAAATATCATCATCAGCCATTGTTTATATGAATTAATTTTAGTTAAAGAATAAAAAAGAAATTCTTTTAGAATGTTATAAGTGTTAAATGTGTGAAAAATTGACATTCCTGGTTTTATTTCTACTGAATCTGCTGCCACTATTGATGCACTGCAGTGTTAGATTCAGGGAATCCCAAAAGTCATTTTAGCTACCGTTGCTTTTTTTTTTTTTTTACAATAAAAAAACATGGGCTTCCTTATCATGGAAATATATTTTAAAAGAATGACATATTTGTTAAATTTGATAGTCAAGATCAAATAAAATAAAATATAGTAAAATAGATACCACTCACCCCCTCCCCCAATATCCAGTTAAGGGAATGTTTTCCTTTGTAGAAATTTAATGTTCCAATAGTACAGAGATTGCTTATTGATTGATATCTCCAAGTAGAACAAATACACTCAGTCTAATATGGAATTCTAAGATGACAACAAAGAATGAAAAATTTAAGGAGTCTTTGAGAACATCACATGTTTTGTATCTTGTGTGTGTCAGTAGATGTCATTTCTGCTATTATTTCTTTTAAATCTATTACTGCTTCTGATGTAATCTCTATAACAATCAATTTTTAAAAAACTTTTTTTCATATTTGTATTAAACATATTAAAGCTGTGGGAAAAGCATTCTATTATTCTGGCTTTTGGCTTCTAATGCATTATTTTCTATATCATTTAACTGTTGGCTTCAGCAAAATCTTCCTTAATATTTTGCAGTAATACAACTCATTTTATTGATTAAACTAATTTGCATTTAGTTGGTACTAGCATTACTTAATAGCCATTGTTTTGTTTTTCATTTTTAACATATTTGCATGATATTTCTCATGTTTATTTTTTGCATCTCCTAACATGCTAAAAAAATTTTAACATTTACTTTTTTGACTTCTTTATTTACAACATTCTTTAATTAGTCACTTAATTAGTAAATGATTTACTTGTCACTTTCAGTATTTCAAATGGCCAATATGGAATATGACAAAGCAAAAATATATAAATTCAATTTAAATAGAAAACAAACTTAAGGGTCCATATATATATATATATATATATATATATATATATATATATATATATATATATAAATTAAAGAGTATCAAACACTTAAAATCCCTTAGATAATAATTTTTATTTCATGTGAGCTCTAAAAAAGCAACTCTCAATCTTCAACACCTATAAGCAAAATCGCTGATGAAATGGAAAAATAATCCAAGTTAAAATCAAGAAATATGGCTATCTTATTTACAGAGTGGGAAAAGACAGAGCGTGTTGACCTATACTGACCTCAGATTTAACGTTAGTATGTCATTTGAGGAAGGTGGAAGGGCATAGAGTGTAGTTGTTCAGTATGAATTGGAAACAATCCGGTATGGTTATGTCATCGGCCAAAATTCCAATGCTGATATATTTCATTTAACAAATTATTTGTAAATAATATTAAAACAGAACATTTTTAAAGATTTTGAAATTAGTGAAAAAAAATTTCAGAAGCTTTTTATATAATTAACCAAGAAATTTATATTAAAATACCTGAGAAATTTGAATTAAATGATTCTTAATTATATTCAGAGAAACATGTTTATAAATTTTATATACCTAGAGTCTTGAACTTTTATATCTAATTATATTCAGAGAAACATATTTATAAAGGTTATATAACTAGAGTCCTGAACTTTTATGCCCTAGATGTATTTATTATGATTTAGCAGGATATGAATGTACTTTAACCTAAGGTAAAGTTAGATTGGGGTTAATCCCCTAGTGTATATTTATTAAGTTTATGAGTTTAGTTAAAGATGCATTCCACATTAATTTAAAGGAGACCTGTTTAACCTGATTACCATGTAGCATCCAACTTAGTCAAAAAATGCATATATACACACACATATATAATTTTTCTTCACTCATAATACATATACTGCAACAAAGATAGTGATAATGGACATATCACTAATATAAAGAAGTAAATAACATAAATCCATAACATGCATGGTTAACAATAATTTCAATTAGCACCATACATTCACATATTCTCATATATACATCCTTACAGATATATATCTACTCTAAGCACAAATTACAGATCATTAACCCTATTAGTTTTCATTCATCCATATACACACATTATATATATATATATATATATATATATATATACATATATACACATATACACATACATCCATGTATTTCTATCTATTATTATTAAAGACAATATTCTCACAAACGCGCCTATATGTATCAAGAAACCCAAAATATGCCCATCCACAAACACAAACCCATGCACATACACACACACACACACATATATATATATATATATATATATATATATATATACACACATACATACATATTCACACGCATACAGATTTTTCCACAAGAAAATCCTTATTAAATTAACCATACATATTGCAATATATATATATATATAAAGAAATATAGTCTTAAAGTGTGCTATATTTATGGGATAAAGTGCTCAGTATCAGAGATAGAGCGTGTGTAAATATAAAAATGGACATGGAAGTCAGCACTTAGAGGCGACAGTCTGTTTCATGCTAGTGTAATCGTCAGAGAAGCCTGACGATTGCACTAGCATGAAACAGACTGTTGCCTCTAAGTGCTGACTTCCATGTCCACTTTTATTTATATATTTACACACGCTCTATCTCTGATATTGAGCACTTTACCCCATAAATATAGCACACTTTAAGACTATATTTCTGCATATATATATATATATATATATATATATATATATATATTCATATCACAATCATAAATGTCAGATTGCAATAAATATTTCTATGTGAACATATACTATAGCATTAAAGTAATGTAGATACAGATAAGAATTTATATAATCCAGGAGAAAGGGTACTTTTCTATTTTTTAAGGCGGTGTTTGTGTCTGCATTTTGATATGTGTTCACTTCGAAGGTTAAGTAAATTCTACTGGTTTTATATTTAAGTATAAGTATTCCAATGTAGGTCTTCTTCAGGTCTACATTTTCTTCAGGGAAAATCGTTGCTTCATATACCACATTTTTAGACCTGCATTTACCTCCAACAGGACACTCAGTTCTCCTTCTGCAATTGCATGTGGGGCTAATATCCATTACTTCATTGTTATGAAATTTATTTAGTAGCTTACTATTGTGGGCTGAAATGATTTTCTCTATATTGTTAACTAATTTTAAGTGATTTTCTATTAAAAATTTTTGATAAAGGATTCTTGTCATCAAAATGTTTATCTTCATTATTTACATTATTCGGACTATTTCTAGTTCCACATGCCATGTTTAATGGATGTCAGTTATCAGTTATCTCCTGTTAATTTTTGAATGTTCTCCACCAGGTATTGAACTCACACTCTTTGGGTCCTGTCACTGGATCTAACCAACGCCTTTATCCACTGTGCCATGTGTCCTTGATGACATCTGTGAATGAATTTCTGGGTATTATAAACCTAATGTCTTCAGCAACCATTTTTACCAGTGCTGATATGTCGATTTTTTCTGTTATCATTACTATTTTTACCAGAGCTCATATTGCAACTTTGTTGTTATTATCGCTTTTCTCTGGCACTCCTTATTACTGGTTCCCATATTGTATTCAGACGCAAAAATTAACAGGAGATAACTGATATCCATTAAACATGGCACGTGGAACTGGGAACAGTCTACCCCAGTGAGCGAAATAAAGGATTCAATTCGACATTCCAACCACCTGAAGAAGGCCGGAGTGTACAATGGCCAAAACGTTGTAATAAATATGGCGACAAACATGAGGACAATATTCCGAATAATGTACATAATACCTCATCTCAGAAATATAGACAAAATGTTTATCTATTAGTTTTAAGAAGAAAGTTTGCAGTAGAGTGGGTTGAACCATATGACTTTCCTTTTCCTGTTTTTAGAGTTTTTAGAATTTAGGTTCTTAGGCTCATCTTTGTAGTGTAATTATTGTATAAACTTGTTATTTCTTAGTGCTTGGTTGTATATAATAAGTGTTTGATATTCTTTAATTAATAATAATTTTGCTCTGTCTTTTGACATAGAGCTCTCCCTGGATCTATATATTCCTGGAAATTCCATACAGATTACCATATTGTATTATTACTCTCTCTATCTATCTATATATATATATATATATATATATATATATATATATATATAGTTGGATTGATGTGAGTTTGTGACCCTTGGTTTCACACTATTTGCGATCGTCAAACAAACTGATTAATTTTTAAATTTTGGATTTATATATGGTTGCCTATATTGGTGTTTTTATGGAAGTGGGAGGAAAAATTGTTGTCAGGACACCACTCATACTTACACAAACGTACATACACTCACGTACACTCATCGATGTATGCAGACACACACACATGCATGCTCACTCACTGGAGCTCAAACAAACAAATATATGTGAACAGTGTGGGATTGGGCATATATGCACATATGTGTTGTTGCACACACATATGTATGCATTTGGTCGCTGTATTCAGTATTGGACTAGCAAATATTTCCTTGCCTGTTGCGCTGTCAACACGCAGACCGTTTTTCTATTTTTGTTCGCTGAATATTTACTTGCACGCACGCATATATGTATGATGGGTTCTGTGTAAGACTATGATAAGTAAAATTGCTATTATTTAATTTTTTAAGGCTATTTTATTGTTATTTTAAAACCAGTTATTTGCTTGTTTGTGGCGATTGCGCATATACAAATGGTAGAAATTCCAATTTGTAATACTTATCAGTATTCATGCAGTGGTATTAGTTTAGGAGAAAAAAAACTAGAAACATCTGAACAGTGCGAAAGAAATATTCCTAAACTTAATAGAAAAGCACTTCCCTGAAACGAGCTGATTAGCAAAAATATTCAACAAAAATAACGTTAAAATCAGTTACAGCTGCACAAAAAATATAACACAAATAATAAAAAGCTGTACAAAAAAATAAATACCTACAATAGTGCAACCAAAGAACCTCAATGCAACTGCAGAAATAAAACAATATGTCCATTCTAAGGAAATTGCCAACAAACGAATATAATATATAAAGCCAAGGCAAGTGCAAACAACAGCACAATGTACTACATCAGTGCCACTGAGGAACCATTTAAGAAGAGAAAAGACAACCACAACCTTTCATTCTCCAACAGAAAATACTTAAACAGCACCACACTATCCACATATGTATGGCATCTAAAAGACAGAAATATTACACCAAGAATAAGCTGGAAAATATTGAAAAAACCAACTTCCTACAACAACATTACAAAAAAAATGCCTACTTTGCCTACACAAAAAGGTAGCAATAATTTCTCATACCTAACAAAAGAATTTACTAAACATAAAATCAGAAATAATTTCCAAATGCAGACATGAAAATAAATACCTATTATCAGAATTTATGCCAAACGGATAAAAAAAATACCAACAAACACTACTACATAAACCACCATTGACCCTATAAACATGAAAAGAGAAACCACTTACACCATAACACCATCAATTATTTTCTAGTTCAAACTACCATCATAATAATTACAATTATTGTTATTATCATTCCACCACCATTACTACGATCACTTCTACCACTTTACAATAACTATTTGCTGCTACAATTGTTATTATCATCACCTGCTCCCCCCACCATGACTACCACATCACAATTACCACTGCCATATTAGTCCACCATTACCATATCAACCCACAATTATACTTACTTCTCCTTCACCCATCAAAATTAATACCACCGCATAAATACTAATAAGTATTACAAATTGGAATTTCTACCATTTGAGCCATCGCCAAAAACAAGCAAATAACTGGCTTTAAAATAATAGCAAAACAGCCTTAAAAAATTAAAAATAATAGCAATTTTTACCTATTATAGTCTTACGGACCCCATCATACATATATGCGTGCGTGCGAGTAAATAATATTCAGTGAACAAAAATAGAAAAACTGTCTGCGTGTTGACAGTGCAGCTGGCAAGGAAATATTTGCTACACAGTCCAACATTGAACACAGCGACCAAATGCGTACGTGTGTGTGCAATGACACGTATATGAGCATATATGCCCAATCCCACACTGTTCACATATGTTTATGTTTGTATGAACTCTGGTGTGTGTGTGTGTGTCTGCGTACGTCGATGAGTGTATGTGCGTGTAAGTATGAGTGGCGTCCCTATGACAATTTTTTCCTCTTACCTCCATAAAAACACCATTATATGCAATATATATATATATATATAAATCCAAAAATTTTAAATTAATCAGTTTGTCTGCCAATCACAAATAGCATGAAACCCAGGGTCACAAACTTGCATCAGTCCAACTAAATATGTGAGCTCTATCACTGATATTGAGGGATTTCCAATAAGTACAGTACATATATGATATATTAATAAAATATATTAAAAATTGCGCGTGTGTGTGTGTATATGTATGTATGTATGTATGTATGTATGTATGTATGTATGTATATATATATATATATATATATATATATATATATATATGGAATAAGTCCTAAATGGATCTTCAGGGTAAGCTGGTTAAAAATACCTCTTTTATAAAGTGGAAATAAAGTGACATGAAACAGTATTTATTGATAAGACCACTAAAAACTAATTAGCATAAAACCTTGTGATTTATTCCATTTATCCCCGCTCTACTTAGCGCATTGAGCACTCTACGTTTTAGCTTTTTTACTTGTATGGGGCTTTTTCTTTGAGGTACTGGATGATTTATTTAGCCCTGTTTCTAGTTCACTTTTTTTTTCTTCTAATTTTTCTCTCGGGTACCAATTTATTTTGATAGACTTACAAGTTGTGTCATCTGAGGTTTTTTCCAACCAAGTATTACTAGTAGTTTAACAATTTTAGCTCTAGGTCACCCTATCAAGCACTTTTTTAAGTTAACCATCATGGAGCAAGTAGATATTGATTATTCACTTAAAAATATCCCTCTACCCGATAGGCATTTATATGAACTAACGTTACTTAAAAAGATAGAATCTTTCATCTCTAGTATGAAATGGATAGCTCACTTCTTTCTTACTAATAACCAAAATAGTCACCAAGAAATTACCAAAACTTATGGATTTAAAACCAATGCCCACCCACCCCATATAAAGGAGTTAGATAAATTTGAATCCAACTTGATCGGCTTAGTTAAAACGGCAAAATATAGAAACTTTACTAATGCCATACAACAACAAATTGGTAGGGACTTGAAAGAGATTAAAAATAGCAAAGAGGTATTCATTAAGGCAGATAAATCTAGTTTTCTATACAAGATAAGCCCCAGTAAATATAATAGTATGCTGCACAATATAAGAAGACTCCTGCTAATCTAGTTATTGAACTCAATAAGGAAGCTAGTATACTAGCTAGTGAATTTAATCTAGATAGTAAAATAGAGAAAATAAGTTTTAAAAATTGTTTCATAACATTAAAAGACCACAAAAATGATTTCTGTAATAACCCCGAATGTCGGTTAATTAACCCAGCTAAAACACAGGTTGGGAAGATTAATAAAATAATATTACAAGATATATTTGAAACATTAAGAGTGGCTTTGAATATTAACCAATGCCGCAGTACTTGTGACTGCATTGAATGGTTTAATAATTATGACAAAAACCACAAATGTTCATTTGTGAAATATGACATAAAAGAATTTTACCTGTCCATTTCTGAAAAAATGATTAATGAAGCTTTAGAATTGACTAAGGAGTACACTTCAATATCTAACGATAAAATCAACATCATTAGGCATTGCCGCAAGTTGTTATTATGCCACAACGATGTGCTATGGATTAAAAAAGGGGACAGCAGCAATTTTGACAACCCTATGGGGGCATATGACAGAACTGGAGTATGCAAATTAGTAGGGTGCCTCCTATTATACAATCTGAATAAGTTAATTGAACCCAAGTAACCATGATTTATACAGAGACTATGGTTTAATTATAATAGATAAATGCACCCCCAGAAAAGGTGACATAATCCATAAAAAATTACATTGGTTGTTTAAAAAATTTGTATTTAAATTAGAAATACAAACTAATTTAAAAGTTACTATTTAGACATTACCCTTGACTTACAGAATGATACAATTTCTCCATTTAGGAAGAACGATCAACAGCTGTGTTATATTGATGTAGGTTCAAACCATCCCAGGCATATTCTAAAATATATACTCAACGGAATTAGTTATAGATTGTCTAATTCATCCAGTGCTAATATTTTTAATCAAAATAATCAAAAGTACAAAAAGGCAGTGGAAAATAGCGGACACAAAAGTAAATTAACATATATTGATACTCATAACTTCTCTAGCACACAAGGTAAACACAAAAATAGGGCCAGAAACATATTATAGTTTACCCCCCCCCCCATAATTTAACAGTTACAACTAAAATAGGAAAAATATTTTTTAAATTATTAAAAAAGAATTTCCCCCCAACAAATGTATTATACAAGATTTTCAACAAAAATTGTTAAATTAAGTTACAGTTGTATGCCGAACATGGCTAACTTAATTAATAAATATAACAAGAAAAAATCATAGGCAAACCATGCCCCCCCCCCCCCCCCCATGTAACTGTAGAAATAAGGATGCCTGCCCACTTAAGGGCAGGTGCCAACAAGAATGTGTGATTTATAAAGTTGAAATACACAGAAATAAACCTATTAGTAGTAATAAAAACGTTAAATTTTACATAGGATCCACCCAAGGTAATTTCAAAAAGTGTTACTACAATGATTTAAGTAGCTTTAAGCATGAAAATTACAAACACAGCACTAGCCTGTCTACATACATATGGAATATTAAACAGGAAGACAGTGTTGACCCCATATTAAAATGGGAAATATTAAAAAAATGCCATAACTATAAAGCAGGGGACAGATATTGCTTATTATGTATGGATGAAAAATTAGCAATAGTCACCTTCAATGAACCTAATAATTTATTAAATCAAAGATCTGAAATTTAAGGCATAGAAAATCTTGGTTATTTGTATAGAGTCTCTGTTTTTTTTTTTTTTGGCAGGGGGTTCTGTCTTCTGTCACAAGGTTTTCTGTTAATTAGTTTTTAGTGGTTTTATCAATAAATACTGTTTTATGTCATTTGCTCTTTAGCCAGCTTACACTGAAAATCCGTTTAGGTGAAACCTAGGTAGGTTGTTCCTGGCTCTTTAGCATTTATTCCATTTATCCCTGCCCTACTTAGCATATTGAGCACTCTACATTTTAGCTTTCTTACTCACTTGAGGTGTTTCCTTTGGACTAGAAAATTAAGGTATTGGATGATTTATTTTGCCCTGTTCAGATGTTTCTAATTCTTTCTTTCTTTTTTCCTCGGGTACCAATTTTTTTTTATAGACTTACAAGTTGTGCTATCCAAGGTTTTTTCCAGCTGAGTATTACTAGTAATTTAATATATATATATATATATATATATATATATATATATATAATTATTTAAAAAAAAATATGATGATTCTCTACATAAGAGTTCTCATGTTTCAAAAACAAGAGCTGAAAACCTCAATATAGTTATTAAAATTACCTTGAATTAAAGTATCAAGCCCTGTATCATCCTCAAGCGAAAATTTAGGAATAACCAATCTTGAAATTTACGCATCTTTATAAGCATGTTCATTTTCAAAATTAATTACTATGGAAGTGGCTGGGGCGACCATTTTTATAAGGGACCTTATGTAGCGAAGGAATCATTTTTTTAAAAATAATTATAATTTAAGCTCTACTTCTGTAGGGAGCACTGTTTTTTTTTTAAAATAAAAACAAAAATACTAAAGAACTCCAGATTATTTACCTAACGTGTTCTTTTCCTATTTTTCTACATATCTGCGCACACACACACACACACACACACACACATATATATATTGTTTGTAGTCAATTATAAATCCCCAGTATCAACAGGAACATTTGTTAAAATAAAAATTTTGCTTTTCCACTTTATAAAGAGATATTTTTAAGAACTTGTAAAGAATGTGCAATGTTAGATGACTTTAAATAGGCAACAAGTATAGTGAGCCCTACCTTATTCAACATTATTCCACAAATTATTCACACTGATATTTTTATCTTTGTTACATTCTCTCTGCCATTATACTACTCAGTTTCCTCCAGGTGCCTGTGTTTTATTTGGTAATAGTTTAAGTAATATTTACTATTTTTTTCCATTGCATCAATTGGAACACTGTACAGATCCCAGCATCAGACTTGTGCTGAAAATTCTCATATATAGGAAATGGTACAGAAGAGTTTAACAGAAAAAAACTATTTAAATTACATGTGAAACATAACACTATTAAATTGAAAAATCAAAAATGGTCCTTGAGATCTTATACATCTTGTCTTTAGGCAGCAGTCCTTCATTAATATATGCTTTAGTAAAAGTCATAAGCAAAAGATTAAAAATATGTTTTAGATAACTTTTATATATATGACCAGGTTTGTTTCTCATACTTGGATCTGTACTTGGGGAGGTGTTTAATTTATTAAAAAAAAATACTGCGCAAAACTCATGAACATGCTTCATCTAAGAATTTCAGATAAACATTAAGGTTATTTCAAAGTCAAAGCAAGAAATTGTCTAAATTTTCTTTTTCCTTCAGAAACTTTTCTGGTAAGTTGGCAAATGGTTGATGAATTTTGATCCCTAAAATACCATAAGCAGTTTTTCTGAACTCTGATGGATGTTTTAACTTGAGCCTTACCAAAGTTGATGTAGCTCAAATTTTCTTGTATTTTATGTGTAAAACCTGGAATGCTACTAACCTTAGTTGATATTTTCCAGTTTGGTCCATATTGTGAAAAGGAAATGTCTTATTTTCCTAAGTTATCATCTGTGACAAACCGAGAAGGAATAATAAATTGTTGCCCTAGAGAAATACCCTTAAGTGCCAATCATCTGTAAGAGATATCAGCTATTTTGAATATTTAATGAGTTATAATGACCTAATTTGTAGAATTATGAAGGTAATTTAAAGAAAGGCATAAGTTTTTAGAAAATGTACAAATTGTGAACTATTTGTTTGTCTTTCATAGAAACTTTGCATAAAGCAAGAATAAAATTATTTTTCCTTTTGGTGTTTTGCTTTCAACACCTTAAGAGAAAAGATGAATTGCAGAATTTGAAAACTAGAAACTACTCAGTGGAAAACCTTCTTTTTTTTTAATTACCAAAACTTTGGCATTCACTTAATATAATACAATGACAAAATTCAAAATGATAACATTAATAGAACTGTGAACTACATTTCTGGTTACAATAAACTTCACAGGGATGTAACTTTATAATTAGATATCCTAAAGTAGTTATTCACTATTTGAATGTGTCTTCCAGAATAACATCAAAAAACCAAAAACAATAATTTGCCACCAACCCCAGTTTTAAAACAAAAATTATCTGTATCTATAACACAATGCTTAATCTTTGACAAGCAGTATATGATTGTCAATTGCTAAATCCATCTTTTATGAAAGAGCAGTTAACATTAAGAAGAATTCCTCCTAACCAAGTTCAAAATGTTTATCTCCTGAAAACAAGAAACAATAATTGTTTTATTTATTATGTGAAAATGAACAGTCTGAATATAAATCAACATTTCTGCTGCTAATAATAGTAATGCCACCCTCATCACCAACAATATTTTCATACAAATTAAAAAATATTCCTCAGACGCTTTGCAGGTTTGTTTTTTATTATTTTATATTTTTTATTGTTAATGTGATAATTTTGATAAAATAATAAAAAATTCAATAAAATGATTTTTATTTCCTCTTCACAATATGGCATGATCTGAAATATATGGTTTATTTCTCTTTAGACTGACTAACCATTAACACCTGCTGTCAGTTTAGCCTAACCTCCATCTTGACTGGCACTCCCAACCCCTCACTGTCTTTGTGTTTGTACATCATTTAATGATTCTTGCATCATAAGTGTTTCTGTTTTCATTTTGTGCTTTTGTTTGTTTTTATTTTATTTTTTATTACCTACATTCATTTCATATACATATCATTTCTTGTTTCTATACAATATTTGCTGGTATATAAAAAAGTTTCTCTAGATTAAGAAGGGTTCAAATATGACCATGCATTCTATGTACTGGTATTATTGATAGGAGGTCAGCCTCCACCATGAGCATGGTTCAAAATGAATGGAAATTTAAAAAAAAAAATATCTTGCATGTTTATAAAGTTATGATGTGTTTACAGACATTTCTTGCATCTCTGTATTGGCTTTTGTGGATTCAGCTCATCAGAAATTTTAAAAACATTAATCATTTTAAAATAAAAAGCAGTAAGATAAGATTTTTCAACTAGAATTATTTTCTTGCAAATTAATGTTTTCCATTCTTATTTCAACTGATTAATGTCAGTTTTCAAGTTTTGTCTTCCACAGTTCACGAAAGATTATTAATGTTCACAGAAATACCAGATGTAGCCATGAAGATGTGAAATTTGAAAAATACAGAGGGTTTTTTACACATTTCTTACATGTTGATTCCTTTGCACAAATGCAAGGAAATTGGTCTGAAAGAATCAATGTTTTATAAAATGGTTGTACTTCTCTTTTTTAAGTTAAAAGACAAAATATTGTCAAATAATTAAGTAATATTTCACTTCATTAATGTCTTTCTTTCTCTCTTCCTTATGTAATCTTCTCTCTTTATAACATTAAATCTCTCAAGTAAAAACATACACAGATTTAGACTCTTTCTTATGATACATACATAACTCTATTTTGTTTGCATTTGCACTGGTGAATTAAGTTTATAAAATTATTATGATTATTTTATTACCAGTTTGACTCTATTTTATTGTTGTTGCTTTTTATCACTATGCTCTGGGTCAGTACAATTTTATACATCCAGAGTATTGTGATAAAAGGTAACAATAATAAAATAAAGAAAAACTAGTAATAAAATTATAGTAAAAATGAAGAATGTATTGACTGATAATGTAACAAAAGAAGCAGCAATAATAAGCTGAAGTAAAACTAGTCTGAGAATTTCCCAACAAAGAATTAAGATATATTTATTTTTATTTTCTGTGTTTGGGATTTTATTTATTTATCACTGCTAATCTACATCCTAGAGAGGAATGGGCTCCCAGCTCTACTTACCCAAGATACACAACCCATGAATGAATACCTCTCTATCTGGCACACAACAGAGATATGTAGAGAGTCAAGTGCTCAGTTGCACAGTGACCCTACAATCACACCAGGTCATGAGACTAATAATGTTGAATCTGCATAGTCTATCTAAAATCACATTTTTGATTATTGATTTTAAGAATCTAAAGTCAGTATTGAAATTTGAGTAAAAGCTCCATTTTGAAAGTTGATTTTCATGATATATAGTGCAAAAATATTCTTTAATATTCATTATTCTTGTGTACTTTAAAATCTGCAATACTCTTTTATATAAAGTTGTTGAGCTTCTTTTTCTCTCTTTTGTAGTTACTGTCTGAATGATGTCTATATTATCAAACATTCTATTTAAAGTATTTTGGAAAGGTTGCATCACTTGGAGATGAAGGGAGAGCTACCATGATAACTTTGACTCTATAATATTAATATAAATATTTAAATTAGTTTTTCAAATCTTATTGATGCTATATATTTAATTTACTGAAAATAAAAGAATCTTTGTTAATTTCTGGTTCACATGAGATTTGCTTCAAATCAGACATAAGAAATGCAACACATGTATGTGTTTATTTTCATGTTAGAAATATTTCTACTTGATACAATTTATAAAATTATCTTGTAAGATAAGGTCAGAAATTCTATTCTAGCTTAATTTTTCCTTGATTTTCCCCCCTCATAAAATTTCAAGAGGGTGTTTAATATGATGCAATTTCTAACATAACCAACTGAAATCATTTTTTAACCTGTAAGCCATAGATGTACACTACATTATTCATTAAAGTCCTATATATCCTGATAGATGGAACCACTATAATCTCTTATTTCATTCACAAAAAGTGCATTACTGTAATTCTCAAATAAATGACAGCATTTTATTAATTTTTTTAACTAGTATTTTTTTTTGTGATGCAGCTGGGGACTGCTGTCCAATTTCAATGTGCATTGTACAATAACAAGAATAAATAAACAAACAACTCCGATTGGAAATAAAGAAGACTAATCTTCTGACTATACTTAGAAAATTCACACCCTTGGAAAACCATTGAGGGCAACAAGTATCTTACTTATAAGGCCACAAAAACTTTTTGGCTAACAGTCATATGGCCATTATCTTCCCCAAATGGTCTGATACTCACCATCTTTATTTAGTTGTATTAAGATTAATGTTATTATATTTTTAAATTCTTAAATGAATCATTACCAATTATTATTAATTTTTCTTTTATTGGTATATCTTTTATTTGACTGTCAGTCAGAAATTTCTATGGCCCAACTAGTAAGGCAGTTGTTGCACTAAGGCTTCCTGAGGTAAAAGCTATGTGAATGAGTTCCAATTTCCAATTCATGTTGTTAAACTAAAAGCTGTAGCATGACAACTTGAGAAATTCCAATAAAAACCAACTGAAATTAAGATAGTTGCTAAAACAGGAATAATAAACAATTCCTCACAGGTTTTTGTATAAAGGACTTTTTTTTAATATTTACTTTTTGCCAAATTTTCTCTACCTTTTTTGAATCATGCAACAAACTTTTTTATTTAAAGCTTCTTCAAGTGCTAATGCTTTTACAAGTCCTAATTCTGATAAATTCTGACACTGTCAGGAGAATTTCCTTCTGCTTATTTTGTTCCCATTATCTTTTAGTCCTATTTGCAAAACATGAACCCACAAATGATAATGAAAATCATGTTTAACTGTGTAACTTGGCTTGTTTTTTTCTAGAACCGCAACACAATGGATGACGACGTGATAATTGAGGGCACAGCCTCAAACTCACCCGCAACATCCGTGATGAGCAACCCTGGCACCCCCCGGCCGGATCTTGACATGCATGGCAACCATGGCACTCCGCCACCCCCCATGACAAACCGGCCCCCACAAATGCCCCCACTGTCGCAGCACCCTCAAACCAAGTACACCCAACTCTTGGCAGTCATCGAGGACATGGGTAAGGATATACGTCCCACGTATTCCGGCAGCAAGTCCTCTGCTGAGCGTTTGAAACGTGGCATCGTGCATGCTCGTATTTTGGTGCGAGAATGTTTGATGGAGTGTGAACGCAGTGCCAGAACCTAAAAAGACTCTTACCCTTGTAGAATCTAAGATAATCTTTCCAAGTGCAGATGATCAACAACTTCCCTATTTTCTTTTTTCTTTTCTTAAACATTATAATTGTTCCACATTTTTCTCTTTTTTCTCTACATAGTACTATTCTGATTTCTCTCTCTTTTTAATATTGAGATCATTTTTATTTTTACTCTTAACTGATTGATTCCCTATGGAGCCAATGTTTTCAAGCTGCATTAGTGAAGAGACTATCTTCTAGTCACATTCTGCAGCTTTTTAACTTCAAAAACACTCAAATTTAAACTATTAATGTCAAACTAGCACCAGAAATAATTTTGTTTATTTTTATTTTTTTTATATATAATTATTGCTTTTAACTTAAATTTTAATATTTTTTCCTATGATATCAGAGCAATGAGTGCAGACAAAAAAGAAAAATTTCCTAAGTTGAACTAATATTCCTGCCCCTCTCTCTCTCTCTCTTACACACACACACACACACACACACACACACAAGCCAATGTTTTGATGGTTGCAAATTCTGCTAATTTCATTTACTTTTAAAAGTTAATGGAAAAGTAAATTCACTTTATTAACCTTTTCTCTGATAAAGAAACTTGGCCCCAAAACCCTTACACTGTTGATCAACAAAAAACTAAAAATTACAACTGTATTTTCTTTTTCTATGCTTTCTGTAGATTGCTAGAAAGTTTGATTGTTTTTTTGTATTTTTTTTGTAATTTATAAGCCTTCAAAACTGATAAGAGAATTTTAACTTTCTTTAAAACTAGTTGACGCAAGTCAGTTTTTCAAAAGGAAAATTTTATTAATCACCTGATTAAATTAAAACTGAAAAACTACATTGAAGCATTTTTGTCTCTCTTAAAGGAAAGATTTACTTTTATTTATGAAAATCTGTAAATATTTTTTCAACTTGAAATTTTATTCCATTGAATAAATTCAATTGCACTTATTGTACTTAAAGAAAATGAAATATTTTAGCTAGTTCACAAGTCATTTAATTTGAATATCAAAACTTAAAAATAAATAAAATTTTGTTAAATTAGTGCTTTTAAAGGAGTACTTTCAAAATAAAATGTAAAATTTTTTTTTCTATGGGATACTGGATTTTGTGATTAAGTTTTCAAAAAGTAATTGAAACTGATACATTATTAATTAGTTGTGTACAAAAGTTCCCAGAAATCTTTTTTTGAAAACTAGAGACTGAATATCTAATTAAAAATGGGGGGGGGGGGGGGGCTTTTGCATACCCTTAATTTGGTGTGTCGGCATTTGATAGTTAACAGTGGCTTATCAAATCAGCCTTCTTTTTTAAATCTAAAATGTTTTAGCTAGCCAGGATCAAAAACTGATGAGCGAATAAAATGTTTTAATATTATTCTCTAATTTTAACTCTTTATTGAAGAATTTCTTCAGAAAATCCCCTTTTCTTTCACTTAAACCTTTCAAGAATTTTTTTTACCTTGATGTCCACCTCAAACTATTTTGTATTTCAAAATTTTGTTCTGACATTTGACCTCCACCTTCATGTTCTTGATGTTAATACGTTTCAGCCAATCTATTCTACAGCCTTCATCAGGGGAAATAATCCATAAGAAAAATTCTTATTTCTACAAAGAAATAAGTTCTTTTCCTTGTTTTAAAAATATCAAGGACATGAAGTTTACCTGGACAAAATTTAGAACATTAATGACGTTTCTCAAATTTATAGACAATTAATATTGTCTGGAATTTTCTTTGGACAATTGGATTCATTTTTTTGTGTTGACAATGTTATCAAAATGTTTTGATTGATCCATTTATAAGAAAAGAGCAGGATCTCTGTATTTTTATATTTATTTTATTTTTTTCCCTAGAAACATACAAATTGTTTACCTGAAGGAGGCTGTAAAATGGATCAAATAAAACATTGTGTTAATGACATCAGCATCACAAAGAATTACTATCAAAACAAATCTTAAAATGGAAAAAAATGAATTTTATAAAATAAAAAAAGTAAATTTTAAAAAAATCTGTAAACATTGTATGAGTTTAAACAACATTCTGCACATCCAACTTTTGAAAATTACAGAAAATCTCTCTGGCATTTTATGTATCTAAAAATGCAATCGTCGTTAAATTCAGTGTTTTCAATAACATAAAAATAAAAACTTTTCACAAGATTGAAATAAGCAGTGAGAATTGAATATCTATCATCTCCATTACAAAAATTATTCATAGGTTCCAATAAAAAAAGAAACAAAAAAGATTAAATTCACAAAGATTTAATTTTCATCTTTTCAAAATAATTTTCAACTAAGTCAAATGAACTAAAATTTATTCATTCTAATTTAGAATAAAATTGGTATCATTGCTTTGAATAAAAATAAAAAATAATAAAAGGTTAGCATAGCATATACCTAGACAAAGTGGTTTACATAAATTATAAGTATGATCAGAGATTATATTTTCTCAATATCTATGATGTGTAATATGGTTTGGCCTGTAATTTTTCTTTATTTAATGACAGAAATATATATATATATATTTTAACTTCATTTATAGGTAATAATCCTTTGTTTAAAACCATTTTATTGAATAAAATCGGCAAGGAATATTTCTTAAACCTTTTGGTGATTTCTCTTCATATCAAATCATTTGATGTCAGGTGGAAATTTGTAAAGGAACTTGCCAAAATTGTGTGTAATGTTCTGACTACTTTTATCAATAGACATTTTTAAGGAATGAAGGTAGAAGTCAATAGACTAGTGGAGCATTTAGGTTGTTAACATTAAACATACACACATACACATATTAAATGCCAAGTTATTTTTAATCTTTCATCGGAGTGTGAAAATAATGATTAGTTAGCTATGTCATAGGTGACCATAAAAAAGTTTTTTCTTTTTTTTTTCCTTTTTTTTTTTTAAATGTCCAAACTGCTACATCATGATGTATGACCCAAAAAGCTTGTCAGCTCTATTTAACAAAAGCCATTTGACAAATTGATGTGCAAGTTTAGATAAAAAATTACCACAAATGTCAATAAATTTTTTTGTTTATGATTCTATTAATAAACTTTTTGTTTTGGTTTTATTTAAATTGATAATTCATCCATTCAGACTGAGTAAAATTCTGAAGGAATCTTTTGAACACCAAGATTATTTTGACATATTTTCAAAAAGAAACATGATTCCTTTTAGTATTTAAGCTTTTAGTTTTTTCTGGATTTTATCATTTCATGGACCCCAATAGAAACCCAGTCTTTAATGAAAAAAATCCACTTTTTCATTAACAAAAAAAAAAAAGTCAAGCACTTCACTAATTGACCTATATTCTTTTTAACTGTGCCGCCTTCTGTTTTTTTATGTTAGTGCACATACAAATATTGTACAAGAAACATTTTCTTCATATCTTTTGAAACCCAGAATAAAAAATATAAAAAATATCTTTTGTAAACTGTTTCTTAGTTTTTGAGTGTCATCTTCTATGAGTTGTTTTTCTCAAAAACTAAGAATTTTTTTGTTTGTTTTGTTTTTTCATAAATGTTCCCTTTTTTACTTTCTGATTATTTTGACCTCTGCTGTCAATTTCAAATTAAACAGGCTTTTCTTAAAGGAAAAATACAACAGCAATGATACAGGCTTATTTTTTTTTTAAATTCTCTCCTTTAATCATGGTCTGTTTACTGGAAATGTTCATGGTAACCTTTCTCTCATATAATGTCAGTGATTTACTACTCACTGAGATTATAGTCTATGGCTTATCTAAATGTTTGTAAGTCAGAATGACTTTCTTAAAATTCTCTATTCTGTCCACAAAGAAAAAAAAATATAGCAAATCAGTATCTAATTAAATAAATTTTATTTCTTTATTCATATTATTGAACCTTTTAAGTGTTTCTCTCCCATAAAAGTGCATAATTTGACAATGTTTTAAAATATTCCTCAACACAATTATCCTTTTTGTGTACTTAACAGTGCTTTCATAAAAAAAAAAAATTTAACTTAAAACTACATAACCCGTATGGCAGTTAGTGTGTCAAAAGAGATTCTCGCCCTATCCTGTTTTTAAATTTTTCTGTAAGTGTCCATGTGTATAGTGATTACTCATTTAGATTTTCTCTATTTTAATCACTTCAAATTTTTCTCTTTTGAAGTTAAATAAAAAACATCTGATGAAGTGATATACTGGAGGAAATCAAGTTTTTTCATCCACTCCTTTGTTAATATTTGTATATCTCACTTTCAAAGGCTTTCAAGATAATCTTACTACAATACTGCCATAAGTATTCTTGTTAAACTGAACCATGTTGGGCACAAGGCCTAATTTCTACAGAATTCAATAAAACTCAATGACTTACATGACAATTAAAAATCTTCATTTTTACATTGGATGTTGTGTGGAAGTTAGTATCAGATTAACAAAAAAATTAATGGTCAATTTTGAATTCAGATTATTTAAAATTAAATTGATTTCAGTTTTCCAAGTTTTGAATTACAGAAGGCTAGGAAGTTATGTTAACGGCAGAATGTAATAGAAAAATAAGTTAGTCCTCTAAAACAGAATTAACAATTGTTACTTTTGTCAAAACTCTTCTGTGTAGAATGGAGAAGTAAGATTGTAATTTTTGATCAGGTAATGGTTACCATAATCCTTTGTATTTTAGATGAGGCTTTATGAAAGTTTTTTAAGGCCGACTTCTGATCTTAGTTTGAAATTTTGACGTTTAACTGCCAGTCTTGATTATCACATTAAAAAGATCAGTTGTTTTTTTGGCGGGGGGTCATATGCCAATAAATTAAAGTGATTTGACTGGGTTTTGATGTTAATCTTTCATTTAAAGAAGAACCAAGTAATTGGTAAGTTTCATGCCTTGAGTTTAAAGTAATTAAGAATGGAAGATGAAGCTGAATCCATTTTTTAAAACTTCAAACCCAATGTAAAGTATTACTTGAAAGCCTTAGGACATGTTATAATAACTGATGAAATATTTTTAAATGTCTAGATTTTAACCAGCCTCATTTGAATAATCTTATTTTATGTTAGCTTGCAAAAGAGTTCAGAATTGCAACTCTGACATATTAAACGGTTTTACTTTGTATTGGAGAAATATTTTCCACTACAAAAAGTAAAACTTTTAATCTTTTCAATCTGACTTTTGCACAGTTTTTGTTTTTAGTATTTTTATATTAATGATTTTATGAAACTTTCACTAAGCACTACTCCAGATTGACTGTATTTTTAAACACAAAGTTTTTTAAAGGGTGGAATAAAATTGCCCTCCTCCTCCATCATAATTATAACAACAACAAACTAATATATCAGATACTTTAATTGAAAAGTTTAAGTTCTATAAAAAAAAAAAAAATTATCAGTTTGTGCCAGTATTTCAGGATCTCTTGTACTGAATGTTTTTGTTCTTTACAAAAGTTATTGATACTGTTGACAGTTTCTTGAACCGATTTTAAAACAAAATAGAGTAAAATATTAAAACCATTTTTTTTTCTTCTAATATCTGTCAAAAGATGAAAAAAAATATCAATCATTGTATGTAGTATTTGTCAAATTATGAAAGTTTCCTTGTATGTGTCAGTTTTAAAAAAATTTAATGTATGACGTTTTTCTATTTTTACATAACAAAATAAGTATTGGACAAAGCTGATTTTGGCACAAGATTGACTTCATAAAGAATATAAATGCACTATCAATGGCTTGTAGCACAATTCTGCTAACAATGCTCCCCATATAGGAATATTAAAACGCAATTTGTTACATTGTCAGGTTAACTTCTTTTTTTTTTCTAATTTTTAAACTTTGCAAATTTAATTAATTGGATTATTGGTCATTTTATTATAAATGCAAATAAAAAAATTTTAAGATATCTTCTTTTTTTTTTTAACTTTAAATCCCCATAAACCCTTTTATTGATTTTAACATAAATGAAACATTTAAAATAAAATTATAAAATTGACTTTTTTTCCCCTGGTAGTGAGGATAGCTTCATATCTTATTTTTTTCACAGCATTTTTTTAAATTTTATTCTGAGAAAAAAAAAAAAAAAAGATATGCAAGAAATAGTGCACGACATAGATAGTTGCCTAAATGCATTGAATATAATTCTACAACATGATTTTTCTTTAGTCCCAACTTGTCATTCTTGAGAAAATAACATTTTAGTGAAGAAGCCAATGAGCTCTACAAATTTTCATTTCAATTTAAAATTTGTATTTCATTAAATAATTTTACTTTTAATTAAAATAACTTCCTAGTTCAAAAGTTTTCATGTCAATTTTTTTTTTCCTTTACATACTATATGATTTTTGATGTACATGTTGACATTCTGGGTTTTGTGTCCTCAAATATTGTTCTTTTTGTATCCATTTGTGTGTTCAGCTCTGAAGTTTTTGCATCATTTTGTGAAAAATGACCTAATTTGTAATTTATTCCAAAGAAGTGGTCTTGAAAGCAAATGCAAAACAAAAGGCAAAATCTTCACTTCATATCATTAATTTTCATACAAATAAAAATTGAATTAGGAAAGAAATATTTCCTTCTTGTTTTTCTTATTGCTTTTGTCAGTATGAAATTATTAGTTTTGTTATATATGAGGTCTTTCTGGAATATATCCAGCCATTTTGAATATATTGAGAACCACCATTAGCTTTGTTGTCAGTTGGCAACCAACTGAAGGTGACTTTACTGCTTATGTGCAAATAGACATTCTCCCCTGGAGTTACTCAATTGGCAATGAGATTGTGTGAGCTTATATAATGTCTGGCCTTTTTAAACTCATAATGATGCATTTGTTCTTTCTTCAGATCTTGTGCAGAGTATTTATCAAAATATTGCATCACATCAAATCAGGTGTGTCAGCTCCCTCTACAGTCCAGATTTGTGACTTTTCCAATGATTGAAAGGGGATGTTTGGGTGAATTTTAGGAGAATGCCACAAGGCAATCCTGCAAGTGAATTTTGCAGTCTGTTTTGAAAAGTGAAAATAATACTAAGATAATTGTTTAAGGTCCCAAGGGGAATACTTTGAAGAAGAAAAGACACCCATGCCCTACATAAACCTTTTTTTTAATGGCTGGATACTTCAAGAAAAGTTTCATACACATAATTTGTTTTTTTCTCTTTTTCAATATCAACATATTTTTTTTAAACATTAAATTTTAAGATTTCATATAGCTTGAGATAAAACTTGAATTTGCATCACCCACCTTGGAGACCTGTGACAACACTACAGCCAAAAATAAATTGGCTAAAATATGAGAAAAGGACACAATAAAGATGAAGAAACTTGTAAACAAATTAAAAATATATGGAATAATAAAAATATTTCTGTTAATGATTAGCACAGTCTTGCCAAAAACAAAAAAAAATCTCCCATCTGCCATGTTTGCTCGCTTCTACTTGCAATTTTTCTCTGCCCTTTATCATTGTTGTATACCACCTTTTAAAGCAGGTGGTCATCCTCGTATGCAAATGACTGAGGTTCATAAAAAGGCTCAACATCACGAATATGCCTTGGACCTCTCGTAAATGGCGGTTTAGCAGGCCAGACATCACAGGCACTTTGGATCAGGTAAGTGCAAATATCTATCGTCACAATTTAATTTCAGAATCTCAAAAGTAACTTTACTATTACTCTTGAAGTTGTCAACCATATTGAAAGCAAGATAGTAACAGAAAGATTAGTGATGAGATCTGTCTCTTAGATATATATGTAACTTAGTTTAGACTGGTATAAGGCCATAAGTGTGGAGTACCCAGAAATATGTTCACTACACAGTAGTGTGCTAGACTAGCTTATTAACCATTACCCACTAGTGAGTCTCCCTGATACTTTATAATCATTTTGGTAGTATGGTAAATTGCTGTCCTATGACATAAGCTCCTCACAAAGCCATATTACTTTGATTTCCTGATCTTGGAAGATCATTAAGATAGCATACTGCATTTGTCCACCATGACAATTCTTGAGCCAAGACAGTTATTTGGCATTGTCTAACTCATTTCCAAATAACATGAAACAATAATGTGTCATCGCTAAAAATTAAAAAAAAAACACTTCTATATATCTATTGATGGAATACAATTCATGAAGAAGTAAATTTGTGTCTTTCATACAAAATGACCATAAACAACTTCAACCAGAATTTTTGGAATATGTTTATTTGCTAATTCTGTTTTCCATTTCTCCACTGATAACTGAATCTTCTCTCCCAGGCAAAAAATTTCCAGACATTAGATTTCCTTATATTTCAGATGCATTGTCGTTACAGTTTCAGTAGATTCCAAATCAGAATATTTCCAAACCTTATTTGAAACCGATTCCATATTTTCTGCTTTGACAAATTCTTGCTGCCAAGACAAAATTGTTTACTTTCAAAACAAGCTAAAAGTTGCCAGAATGCTAGGTGGAAAGGCATTAGAAATTCTGCAGATTTAACTGTTACTTTTAACCATGAACTTGGTAAATTTTCAACTATAAAACACAAACATCGGATCTATCATGTGAGTGGAAAAAATTAATAGGTTTTTGCGGTTTGCTAAACATATTTTTCCTTAAGCTTTAGCCAAATATTATTTCCTGGAAACTGCATTTCTTTCAACACTGGATGCTTAAATCTCTTTGTATATTTGCTGTCTTTAACACATTTTTGCCAATACATTCAACTCTGTCCATACAGTTCACAATAACAAAATTCCTTTCTTTGATATCTTGTTCACACAGAGGAAGGATATAGTATTAGTGGGAACTACATATATGGGGATTATATCTTAACTTTATGGCCAACCATTTGTTCTATGTGAAGAAATCACAAGTTTGTTACCTTTATGGTAGGTTATTTTTGTGAATGTATACAGGGGAGAATGAGAAAAAGCGGAAAAGGCAGCTCACTTCTAATTGGCTTGTGGCCTTATATCCTGGTTCAAAAAGCTTTTTGATTGGTTGATCAAGGTATCTATTTTTAGAAATGGTGAAATTTTGATCTTATTTATTTCTTTTCTTACATACTGGTTGTAAAAGGTTTCTGTTTGGTTGGGTCAAATTATGGCTTTGTTTGCCTGGTGGTTTTTATTTTCAGAGATGGTAAAATTTTGGTCTTCCTGTTATTTAATTTTTATTTATTTATTTTTCTATCACCACACTTTCAGCATCAAATGCAAATTATCAAAAGCGATCAACTAAGTTGGCAGTAGAAATAGTGGTAGAAGCATCCTCTATCTGTCCTAAGTTGTTTTTAAGACAGAGAATGGAAGAAGTCTCAGTATGACTATCAAATATTCTTTCTTTAAGAATGACAGTGGAACAGATTCAAATGATTTGTCATTGGGACAATATCATGGTAGTTAACAAAATTTACTCATTACAACATTATCAGCATTGATCAATTTCAGTGGCGGCTTCTTGGGTGTTCTGCTTCAGAAAATTTTTAGCCATTGTTTTAAAATTGTATCAAACGAAACAAATCTAAAAAGAAAATTTATATATAAACTTGATAAAATCCTAAATGAAAAAATATTTTTACTTATAAACTGTTACAATTCAAGCTTGATCCATACATTTAAAAATGAAATCCATTCTTGTTTTACTTTGAGCGTAAAGGTTAATTTTTTTCCTTGATCCATGGATGACTGTTGAAGAAATTTTTCTCCATTGAAAGCACTGCAAGTGCATTTAGACTTTCAGAATTCATAGTGTTCTTTAGAAAAGGTTTTATTCTTTTCTCTGAAATAATCAGGGGAAGTGGTCAAAAGAATTTCAATAATTTGCAATATTCATGCACATCAGATCTACAATAGAATATTTTCAGTTCAGTTTCAAGATTTTCATTGTCAATCATGATTTATGCTTCAGTGGTCAGTACTAACTCCTCTGTACGCAGCTCATTCTTAAAACTAATGAAGCTTTTCTTGTTGAACAATTTAGAAGCTACTAAGTGTTTAGTGGAAGAATATATGTCCAACACATATGCAGTCACACACTTCCTATACTTCTGCAATGAGTGCCTTTGCATAATTCTCACAGTACTTCGAGTTTCTTATTTCTAAAATAGCAGTTTTGAAATCTGTTATATATTAATTGACTTTAAACACTAATTTTTCAAGATTGCATTTGGTTGTAAATTACTTCAACATGAGGCATAATATAAAATTATCATCATTCAGGTATTGTTGCTTCTGGTTTAATCTGCATTTGATTTTGATTGAATTTCGGTAAGGTAGCTTTTTCAAGATTACAAATTTCCATGAACGCTGTTCATGGTCCGCATGTTAAAGTAGGGGATGGACATAGAATGCTGATGTCCATAAGCTTCTTGGGAATGGATACACGTTGTGATCTCGATAAGAATGTTGGAATAGCCAAAATGTTAGAGAAAAATATTCTTGCGTTCCATGTAATACTTGCTGCATTTCTCATTATTAAATTAAGTTGATGTGCATAACAGTGAATGAAATATACACTACTATAAACCGCTTTTATTTTCGCTTGAACTTCTCCTTTTTTGCCTTTCATGACCTTTGCACCATCAAATGTTTGAGTTGACATTTTTTATCCATTTCCTTGAAGAATTATGTGTGATTATTCTAGAATACGTTTTGATATGCCATCTGCAGTTTGATTTTTTGGAATAAAGAATCCCCAAAAATGCTCAAATATTTCTTCATTCAACATGTACTGTAGAGCAATGATCAGTTTGAATGTGTTCTGAAACATCTGTTGTGTCATCAGCCATAACGGCTACAAACGAAACTTCTTTAATTTCTATCCTTATCTCCTCATAGTATATTTGTAGCTGGCAGTCAAGTATATCATTCTGAATAGTCTTAGAAACACCTTTGAAAACCTTATTGGTTTCTAAGTGATTCTTCAAATCTGGATCTAATTTAGATGCCAAATTTATTAATCCTCTAAATACCCCTAGATTTACTGAATCATCTTTCTCATCATGTCCATGTAAGGAAGCTTCAAAGTTTCCATAAAATAAAATACAGTCTATTATTTTGGATAAAATTTCACGGTTCTTTTTAATTTTCAATTCTTCCTGTTTTGCTCATTGATTGAAAGTCTCTATGTTTCACTAAATTTCTTTTTAATAATTTCATTTCCTAAAAGTGACATTTTCAATATGCTACTTTAATTTTTCATTTTTTTTTCCTTTTGTTTCACCGGCAACTTTGAGTCATTGTACACAGAATATCTATGGCGACTAAGTTTGATTATCATAACAAATGTGGCTTGACGGAGCTCTGTTGAATACAGAAGAACCTGAAAACGTAAAGATTTGGATAAAATGCTTTGAGGCACATGCCAGAATAAAGAAGTTACGAGATGACCAAGCACCTGAAGGACAGAAAGAAATCACAAATCTATTTTTGACCACTGTGGAATGTGAAGCTATCAGGCGGATTTCGTTAATGACTTACTCGGCTGAAATTGAAAACTTGACATTTAAGGAAGTCAAAGAAATAATATTGAGAAATATTCAACCAAAGAAAAGATTGGTCATAGCTGAACGAATCAAATTCTTAGTAATGGGGAGCCTATAAGGAAATATCTAAGAAGGTTAAGAGATACCAGCAGATATTATGAATTTCATGAACTTGGACAACAAGGAATAAGCACAGAGGAAGAATTAATTCAACTCCGATTGGTAGATGGACTGTACAAAACCTCTCAAAGAGTAAAAGTTTTAGAGCGGTTACAAACCAAACGACTTTAGGAGCTTGTATTGACTTCATACAAGAGGAGTTTGTCGGAGTTAACTCCTCATTAATTGTCCAAATTGTTCACTATGGGTCGCTCTCACTACACTATAAATACTGGGTGATTTCTTGCCTCGTTCGCTTTTAACTTTGCATTTCAGCGGACACATTTACAAAATGTGATCCTTCGCAGAGATCTGCGTTTTGCCCACTTGTGGGAAAACGCCATGAAACACACATACACGTACGTACGAACGAACATTCACCAAAATACAAACTCTACGTTCACACACAAACACAAATGTTAATGTCTAATGTCCATTGTAAATTTTGTTGAACTCAAGTTTGGTGAAAGATTAAATTTTGTTAGTGAGTTCTAACTTGAAATGATGTTTGTTAGAATCTGTTATTGAAGATTCTGTAAATTAATCACAAGAGAAAAATTTACATTTAAGAATTTACTGTTCATGTAAGTAGTAAATGTTTTTAAAGTTGAATGCAATTTTGTGATCAAAGAAGTTATCTACCTTTGATTGTTTTGTGTAATACAATGTTCTCAAATGTTGAGAAATAAAGTTGATATGTTAGCAGAAATTTGTTTAACTTCTGCGTAAGGAATTTGGTGAAATAATGGAAATAAAGTTCACTGGTGAGTTTTGGTGAGGGACTATGAATATCGTTAAGTTTGTATAATGTTCGTATGAATGAAACACTTAAGATTGTGTGACGTGAAGTTTACTTGCAATTCGTTTGATGTCACATTGCTCACTGGCGATTATGAATGAGTTTCTGTTTTTATTTGCTTCGGGTGGCTCACAGAGACTTGGCGTGAACTTGGATTAGTTAAGTGTGGGTGGATAGTCACACCTACTTGTATATTTATTAATAAATGAGGGCTCGAGATTTTTTTGAAAGTGTATGAAGTTGAAAGTGGTCTGTGATCCACTTTTTGCACATTTGACCAAACTATTTTTGGGTATTGGAATAATGTAGAATTTGGGTTCTACAGGGTAAGTTATCAATCCAACTGGTCGAATTTTCCTTCATGGCTAATGATGTTTTAAGTTGCCTGTGGAATCTTTCCACTAATCCAATAGTGCATGGGTAGCATGCTGTAGTTTTAATATGCTTTGCTCCCAGCAAGTTGCTGAATTCTTGAAAAAGGTACGATCGGAATTGTGTGCCAAGATTAGTGGTGATAACATTGGGTAGTCCGAAAATAGATATCCAATCTTTTAAAATAGTGTTTGCAACTGAAGTTGCTGATATGCCTTTGAGTGCAATCGAAGTAGGCCAACATGAAAATCTGTCAACAATGGTTAAGATATATGAATAGATTTGACAAATTGATAGAGGACCAATGATGTGTATGTGTTTGAATCTTATATCTGGATTTCTGAAAGTACTTATTGGTGTTTTGGTATGACATTGTATTTTATTCTTCCAGCATTCTAGGCATGTTGATGTCCAATTTCTAATATCTGATGCCATGTTTGGCCAAACAAAACATTAATTTATGATTTTTATAGTGGATCACTTTGTAGAGGACCGTGCGGGGTGCGAATGTGAGGATATCTCTGGGTTAAGATTTCCTGCTGGCCGGTCCTGCTACATAAAAATGTTGGACTATAATGGAGTCCAAAGAAGATAAAGAAACAGATAAGACTGATATACATGTATGCAAACATATATATATTAATAACAAATTACAATGACATGAAGGGTTACAGAGTATTGTATGGAGAAGTTATGGTGAGTGTGTTGAGTGTCCGTACGAACGCGTATATTGTTTTTAGCGTGTTCCCAAAATATGGGAAACGCTGTATGTGTGAGAGGTCACATATTGGAATAAGTTTTAAAAAAAAAAAAAGAAAGTTTTTTTTACCTCGCCTCAAGCGCGAGGTTGCGGCCAGAGGCCTGAGTCGAGACAGCTGGCCGCACGTGTGCGTAAGCCGTAAAAAGAGCAAGAGGCGAAAGGTCAGCCAGTATTTATACTCGTGGGAGAGAGAGACCCCTGTTGAAGGATTAAGGAAATGAGGAGGAGCTAACTGCGACAACTTGCTTAGGTGTGAAAGATTATGTAAGTGTTGAAATATTTGTTTCCTCAGTGTCTGGGGAATGTGTGGTCAAGGGTTGGTTAATGTAGTGTCACAATAAAGTGTTTTATTACTGAAAGGAATTGGGAATTGTTTCATTCTTAAAGAGGTTGTGGACTCGTCCAATATCCTTACCTTTCCAACCTAAATAAAGCACAGTCCACATCGTACGCCTACGTACTAAAAAAACCTCAACCAATAAAAAACTGAACAAAGCGAAACAAACAATCTCATTGGTTCATCACTGAAGTTCACGTGCAGATTGAAGATCGCGCCAAAACCAAGTGATCCACTTTTTCAAACCCAAACGATATAAAAACAAACGTAGACAACCCCAGTCAGTCAGTCTCACGAATTCGCAGAGTTAGTTACAATATACTCCACGCCACTACGAACGACAATTTTGCCGCGTACCAAAACACCTCGCTGACTCACATCCGAGCATCCATCAATCAACTCTGTGAACACTTTTCTTAACTTTGCTTATATACAGTGAATATAATTCATTACTAAAAGATAAGTAAACATCAAATACGTTTAAGGGTAGACCACTCTAAAAAAACTCTTATTACATAAACACAAGACAGTGAACTAACGAACAATATCAACAAAGAGACATTCACGAATCAAACAATTACACACACATTTTGTACACTCGACACACACTGATTACCCAATCTGTATATTGTTAAAATGTATATAAATGTTGCATTGTTTTTTCTAAATTGCATATGTCTCGTCTTTTTAATTGCATCTGAAAGTTTGTTCATTTATTTGTTCGGGATGCAGTAAGACGCGCAACCAACTGAAATTTCCTTCTGATTCTTTCTTAAATAATTAACAATCCTGCACGTCCCCAACAAGGTGTTTGATGATATTTCTGTTAGCATGAAGTCAGATTTCTGTTCATCAGAAATTAAATCATGACTTAATATATAATTAGTGATTGCTGTTATATCTGTACATGACAGTGTATCAGCTATAATATTTTGTTGTCCCTTAATATAATGAATGTCTGTTAAGTACTGAGAGATAAAATCTAAATACCTAATTTCTCTAGGGGTGTATTTGTCTGCACCTACCGTTCACGACATGAGCGAGAGGTTTGTGATCTGTGTATATCACAAAGTTTCTACCCTCGAGTATGTGTCTAAATTGTTTAATTGCTAAATATATAGTCAACAATTCTCTGGAAAATGTGATATAATTTGTTTCGGTTTTGGTTAATTTCGCTGAGAAAAAGGAAATAGGTTTTCTTACCAAATCGATTTCTTGGTCGATTACAGCCCCTATCACCATGTTGGATGCGTCTGTAGTTAAAAAAGATACGAGAATTTTCATCATTACTGATGTGTGAGTATTTAGTGAAGTTTGCAAGAATGGATTTGGCTGTATTGAAGGCATGGAGGACATCCTGTTGTAGAGTGATGTTTTTTTTCTTTAATAGATTGGTCAAGGGTAAAAGTATAGATGATAGATTAGCGATGAAATGACGATAATAATTTATCAGTTTGATGAAATTTCTTAACTGTCAGATGGAAGTAAGTACAGGAAAATTTTCAGCTGCTCCCACTTTTCCTAGTAAGGATGAAATCCCATTTTGGTCTATCACGTGTCCAAGAAATTTAACCTGAGTGGTACCAAAAGTACACTTATCCAAATTTATTTTTAGTCCAAATTGAGAAAGTCTCTGAAAGACTTGATGCAAGTGGTCTTTGTGTTCGTCACTATTTTTGCTAACAATGAGGATATCTACAATGTAAGCATATACAAATAGTAATCCTCTCAAGACTTGGCCAATTGGTCTTTGAAATGATTGGGCAACGTTCCTTAGACTAAATGGCATCCAGACGAACTCGTGTAGCCGAATGGAATTGTCACCGAAAGTTGACTTCCAGATTCCGCTACCAGGATCTGGAAGTAAGCTTTCGCTAGGTCAATCTTTGAGAATATATGTGATCTGCATAATCCGAGTGCAAAATCGTGTATATGCGGAACAGGATAACGATCAGGAACAGTGGATGCATTTAATTTACGGAAGTCCACAAAAGTCGAAATCCTTTCTTGTCCAGTGTTGGAACGAGGTGTAGGGGTGATATATAAGGGCTTTCAGATGTGCGGATTATTCCATCCCACAGCATTTTGTTAAATTCGTTTTGGGTGAATTCGTATTTGTGTGGATGTAGTTGTCGTGGGCCTGAAAATACTGGGTTTCCAGTAGATTTTATCCGGTGTTTTGTGTCATGCTTGATGTTGTCAGTGTTTTAAAAAGTGTCATAATATCCTCATATTTGTTCAAAATATCAAGGAATTCTGTACTATTGTTGCGGAGGTGAAGGTTGAATAAGTTTGAAGATTGATCAGAAAGCTGTTTAGCTATATGAGGTTGGTTGCGTATATGAAATTTCACTCCTCTACAAACATTTAACTTTAGATGGATGGCACAAGGTTAACAAGGTAATACAAAAGATGACAACAATAATGTAAAACAACAACAAAATATTTATATAGGAATAATACAAATTACCAAGAATAACTGCCCAGAATATTTAGCTGAGCTATGCTGAATTTCAAAGTTCAGTAATATTAATTGAGCAAATTAAAATGCTTTATAATGTTCCTTCAAAACAGTGTTTTTAGTAGAATTGTTTACCTTTAACTATGAATTTAATTACTGAAAACTTTTCTTTGAAAGAGAGAATTTTTTATTTGGTCTCACAATGATAAAGAGTTTGTTTTTAGAAGAAATTTTCTTTGTGAATTAGTTGAAAGTTTTTTATGTAATATGAATATTGTGCGAATGTGTTTGGTAAAAAAGAACCTATATTATTACTTAATGTTTCAAGAAGTTTCTGTTTGGTACTAAATGAAATTTAGTTTTTGTACTTCTGAAAATAAATACAATAAATCTTGCCGCTAAAAGAAAATGTTCACCAAAGAGTAAATTCCATTGAAAAGAACTGAGTGGGAAAGTTTCTTGAATTGTGTCCTGAAAAGCTGAAGTTATGTTCGGTAAACTTGTAGCTTCAGAAGACTTTTAAAAAAAATAATTTGTTGCTGGTGAAGAAGTGGAAAAAGCTGAAATATCCAAGTCAAATTTCTTTAGTGTGGCAGCAATGTATCATGTTGATTTGTAAAAGGTCTCACTGATGGGATACGTTGGCGCTCCCTATTTATTTTGTTCTGTGTCACATGGATGGCTCCAGGCTGCCGTTCAAAAATATCGGCAGCAAAACCTGATTGCGTAGGCGTCTTTCATATTTATTATTATTTAGCCAATCAACAATCAGAAAAATAGCAAGGTCTGTGTGATACACTTTTTGCACAAAAATTTTCACTTTTCTAAGAAGACATAAAATAATTACATTATACTATTTTTTAACCAATGATTTGTTGAGAAGTAATTTAAAACTGAAGTGGAACACTAAACTATGGCAAGTTGTTGCACTGATGCCAGTAGATGTGTATTGAAGGTATATCATTATTATTATGAATAAATAAAAATAAAATAATAATAATGAAAATTATAAATAAAATAAAACAATAATATTTAAACCTTGTTTAAAATAAATAAAAAATAAAAATAATAAAATTACTCTTTGCATGCAACAAAAACTGTTCCTGCCAGAAATGCAGACATCCCGCCAAAAGACCTTAGATTCAAACTCTTCGCCAGGAACACTCAGGCAGTTAATATGTGTGAGACTCCTCTCTGTGATATTACTTGTGATACTACGGAGTAAATTTCTCTTTAATAACATGTACCATAGCACAATTGTAACATAAAAATACACACACCAATACACACAAATATATAAATAAATTGTATAAAATTACCATACAATTTATCTGTTATTTGTACGTGTATTTTATCTTTATCTTTGTGAAAACACGCCCCAAATTCCTACAACTACGGTGTGAGTGAATACCCTAGAGTATTGTGTATGAATTCCTGTAATATGGATATTAGTTTAGGTGTCCGACAGTTGTTTGTTTCATATTCATCGACAAATTGAAATAAGGCATGTCGTGTTTCTTACTCTAAACCGAATGTTGACTGCTCGATAACCCAAGGCAGAATGCGAAAACGCGTCTCTGCGCATCATGGCTCGACGCATGTTTTTCGGTATTAATTGACAAAATGAACTTTATAGTAGAAATAACTCCCGCTAAAAGACACAGACTGATTTGGAGCCGATACGACGGATATAAATTCCTTGATTCAACGCCACAGAAGACAGAGGGAGAGAGACCCAGCTGAGATGTCGACACGCAGAGGTTGGTCAAGGACGCGGCAGGCAGACTGAGATTGAACGCGATACTTTTCAACTTTCATCCTTTGCCGCCACCGTCTTCACAAAACATCAGCCGACAGCCATGACCAAGAATTTTTTCTCTTTCTTTCTTCCTTCCCCACTTTGTCGCCTTTTACGACAGCAACGAGTAGCATGCTGGCTTTATATATATGTAAATATATTATACATTTATTTACCCAAAATACGACATATTCCTTTTCTTCGAATTTGCGTTTGCTGAGGCGAAGAAGTAATTAACCTCTTCAGCAGAAATAACAACAGCGACAAGTTCTGTCTTCCAGGTTACTCATTCTTTGTTTCCGCAACAGGCAAAATATCTGCCGCCAAAATGGGTGTTTCCACGCTTGTATAAATGTCCACATAAAATCTCGGTACATGCCAATATTTAGTGTCAAATCTGTTGTACCATAGGTATGAATGCATGTACTGTTTGCAGTTAACAGTCTGAGGAGACTAGGATTGAGTTTGTTTATCCAGGTGCTAGTGGAATGACACCGACTACTGCTCCAGTATCAACTAGGAATTTGTAGCCGTTATTTTTTGTCAACTACGTAAAATAAGCAACTTTCTTTGTGTGTAGTGTACCGGTCAGGGAAATTTGATCACTCGCCAGTTTGTTGGTATTATGACGACAAGTTTAGGTACATTTCCTTGCGTCGTTACCAAACATGAGGTGATATTAGCAAATGCCACTGGGGTTTGTGTTTGTTCTTCCATAGCTAGGAATTCAGCGTGGAGTATGATCGCGTCTACGTAATGTATTTCTGTACCTCCATTGTTGTTAACTTAACAACAATTGCATTTGCTTTTGTAAATCTGCAAGTGCTTTATTAATGTGTGTGTTTTTAGCACTGCACTCGTTTTCCTGTTTTGTTGAACGACGCAAAAGTTTTGTCTGCTATATCTGCCAATTTGTCGAGTGGTGTATCGTCTATCATGGGCGTCAGTATCTGTATCATAGAGGTTCGCAGTTTATTCAACTACAGGTGATTTAGGATGGACTCTGGAGTTGCAAGGGTGTTTTATCACTGATTATTGAATAGTTCTGTAGCGATTGCTATGTTTTTCCACGCCCACATTTTATTCGTCTGCGATTGGCTAATAAATCAATACTACCTTTCTATAGGACAATTTAGCTATTGCAGTCATTTTCTTTGAATTATTTGGTTTTTAGCTTGCTTGCCGGTTTCGTTAGTACGAATGTAGTGATTGGTTAATTTTTAACCAATCACATATTTTTAATGCAAGATTAACTTTTCCCGCGCTTCTGTGGGAGCCTATCCTTTTTCCAGTAAAATTCGCCTGTCTACACAAATCTACGAACTTGCTCACATTTCAAACACACACACAGACAGAATTTTGGTAATATAAACCTACATTTCTCTCTGTGACTTAGCCAAGCTCAATCAACCAGGACTCTGTTAATTTCTCTAACACAAAACACCTTTTGATAAATTGTATTCTTGTGTTATCTATTCTAACAGCAGATCTTGTTCTAATATTGATTCCTGAACATTTTTCTCTCAAGAGAACTTTCTTCGGACAATCAATTACAAATCAAAATACAGTTAAAGGGGGGCAACTTCCTTCCCTTAATACATTGAATACAATTTTATTGCGTGTTTTGTCCTTGTATGTTATTTCAATATATACTTGTTGATTCACATTTGGAGTTTTGTTGTTTACTTAAATCCTGAACGTTGAAAGTATAATAATATAAATAGTATTAATCCATATACCCACCGGGCCATTACAGTTCCCTTAGCATTTGTTCATCTAAGCGGCATGTCCTTTTGATGGCAGCTTTGGGAACATCTTCCAATGGGTCAGAAAATTCGTTGGCTATATCAGGAGGCAAGGCTTGGACATCATTGGCAATTTCGATTTTTGTGAACTTATCACTCCGACAGTTAAAATGACATTGAATTGGAGGAACCAGTTATTTGTGTTGGTGGCATTTTATGGTGGTAATTGAAGGACTGATGAATTTAATTCTAAAGGTGTTTCTAATGTGTCTTCATGTGAACTTATTGTGTTGGTTATTTACTGGAAGTGGAGTTTCTGCGTATTTCGTGCTGAGACTGCTATGGCTTGAAATGTCGGGGGTTACCACTTTGTTGTGGAGGCGGAAGACAGAATCTTCTTGTTGTTGTTACTGTTGTAGAAGTTAATTCCTTTTTTGGTTCGGCAAGCGTAAATTCAATGAAAAAAAGAATACATTTGACTTTTGAGTATAGCAAATAAATGTATAATTTATTTACAATCAAAACTAGTAACTTTTATCTTTTGCTGTTACTAAGGCAACAGGTAAAAAAAGAGAATGATGAAATTAGACATTGCTGATCGCTGTTTTGTTTCTTAGCGTGTTCATGTTGACATGAAGGCTGGTTTGTGTCCCTCAGCTTGCTGGTGTTGACGCCCAAGAGTTGAATTTTTTTTTAATTATACAGTAATGTTACACAGTATAGCCATTGTTTGACTCCGAATTAAAGTTTTGCTTTTTTGAGCAGAAGTGGCTCTGACTGGTCAATAACTTGTTCGCTTTATTTTGGTTAAAAAGCGGATGTATATGCGAAGCCTATGGCTAGAAAACGTATTTACTCAGGTCGTCGAGTGGTTAACATCCAGTTTGTGTAGAAAAAAATGTAAGAAGCAAGACAAGTACAATAAGTGACAGTGCTAATGTTTTTAAAATGTCTAGAAACTTTATTTACATACGTAAATTTCTTTTTCTTTTTATGGCTTGGCTGTGTAGACTATTATATTCAAATAAAATTAAAATATATAAATGATTTTTCTTTTTTTTTTTTAAGGCAGTCCATTGTGGTACACATTATTTTTGTGTTGATTTTGTTTGTAAAATTTGTAAAAGATAAAATCCGAATAACAAGATATGGAAATGTTTTGATTTATATCTTTTACCAAAGCTGGAGATAACACAAAGTCAAAAATTGAAAACTATTTTGTTTTGTTTATTAGTTTTGAGTTTCAAGATCAGACAACTTAGTGTGTCAAGGGAGGTAACTCTTGTTTTCGTATCCAGCCAGGAAATTGATATTATTACGGATTCTACTGGTGTCCGTAAAAGCAGTAAGACTTTTTCTTTTCTTTATTTTTTTTTAATATTCTAAAAAGATCTCGCAAAATTTGTAAACTTTTCTCTTTGATCATTTATTAATATTGATTTTTTTAGCAATCACGAACAACCTCTAATCGACTTAAGTTCAGAGCACATGTATTTGACGTTGGTGGACGCCTAAAACGGTGTTAGATGAAAATTGTTTCCCTTAAAAAATGGTTTAAATGTTTACATTTAACGAATTAAAAATAAATATAGTAATTAAAAAACGACTTTCCAATAGACTAGAGAAAATTAATTTTGAATTTGTGTGTCTTATGCACCAATTGTAAAATTTTTTGCTTCAAATTAATTTTCTTTTGAATAAATCATAAATAAAATTTTTAAAATGTTGCAATATACTTTTTTGCACAAAAGTGGCGCTGTCTTTCATCCTCAACAGCAAAATAAATTATTTACTTTCTGCAATTTTTTTTTACATTTTTTCTGAAAGCAGAAAGTTGAAAATTAAAAAAATCAACAGATTTTAAAAAATTTAATAAAAATTGAAGAAGCAATATATGCCAAAAATAAAATATTAACATTTTGAGTTTTTGACTCTTTGATGCTCTCTACAACATAACCATTATTTCTGACGGAGCCAATCAACCAATTCTCTCTAACTGTTCCAATCTTTTGTTAATTTTCTTTTCTGACACTAAGCAGATATTACATTTTTTGAAAATATAAATCATTCGGTAAATGTTTATTTTAACACCCGAGCGTCATTCACTGCTGAACTATTTTCTTTCAGAAATTAGTACGCATTTCCGTTCCGTAAAGAAAGCGACTTTTTTTTCCTTTTGTACTTAATTTAAGAAGAAAGTTAACTTTTAAATATATGTAAACATCGACAAATAAAAGAATAACAAAAGAAAAAAAAACACCTAACCCTAATTTGAAAGTTAACTTTCTTCTCAAAAAATTAAAAAAGAGTAACAAAAAACACCTAACCTTAATTTGAATAACAAAAGAAAAAAATCACCTAACCCTAATATGACATTTAACTTTATTCTTAAAAATAAAATAAAATAAAAGAATAACAAAAAACACCTAACCCTAATTTGAAAGTTAACTTTCTTCTTAAATTAAGTACAAAAAAAAAAAAAAAAAATTCTTCAAGGACTTTCCTGTAAAGGTAGTAATTAGGCTCAAATTGTATATGTCCACCAACAAAATTCAGCAGTGAATTAAGTATCAATAAGCCGGTAATGGCTGACAAAAGACGAGGAAAGAGTCCGATATTTTCGGGTCGTTAACATCCAAAAAAGTAAGTTTCTTCAATATCTAATTGTTGATTTGAGTTCAGCATATACATTTGCACGGAAATAAGCCGATTCTGGAAAAATTTGGAGGGATATTAGCGCTCGGGTGTTAAAATTAATAAACATTTACCAATCATTCTACCGTAGAATGATTGGTAAATGTTTATTAACCCTAACCCTACGTAATCTTATTTTTTTAAAGTTTTAAACAAGAAAAATGGCACCCTCCCTTTTTGATTAATAATTATTTTTTTTTTTTAGATGACAAAAATATTGGTAATTAAGATTAAAAACATTAAAAATTTTAATGTTTAATTTAAAAATATTTTTGAAAACCTAAGTACTCAAAAATGAAAAGTATTTTTTCACGACAAATACGATTTTCTTGCAATTAAGTTTAAAAAAACAAAACATTCTGACGTAGCCAATCAATCAACTGATTTTTTTATTTTATAATTGTTCAGAAATCGTGATTTATTTCGCATAACCAATGTCGTTGTTTTGAACCAGGAAGATAATTGCTAAAAAATAATTGATAGAACTTTTGATTTGATGACAACTAACAAGCAACACGTGAAACGATGTTTTGTAGGAAGTTTATCGTTTTAAAAAACTTTCTGCTTTCTTTATCTTACCAAACACTGATTTATCCTCTTGTTTGTTTGTTTTTCTTCTTTCTTTTTTTTATATCTATTTATAATTTATTTATTTTTTTTAATTAGCCTCAAATTCTGGGCTATCGGAAAATAAAAATCATTTTTGTTATGCAGAAAACTCGTTTAGAGCAGTAACACGAAAACGAAATTGAAAAATAGTGCGAATTCAGGAAATCAAAAAGTGATCGAGACAAGAATTGTTTCCATATTATGAAAGTATAAATGTATTGTACAGGGACAATATTCTCAGATGTGAAAACAAGAACGTTCTTCCTGCTTCTGTGGGCATAAATTGAAACTAAAGGAAATACCTCCACAGAAGCGCGGTAACTAACGTTTAAAAATGAATTTTTAAAATGAAAAATCCTTCTTGAAGATTTTTTTTATTTTAGTTTTAATTTCAAGCTAAACTAATAAATTAAATTTAAATATTTCCAATAAGCAAAATATTTTTTTACTCAATATTTTTAATTGTATGTCAAAATAACTAAAATTGATTAGTTTTGCTTAAAAATGTTCAAAAGTCGCTGCCACCTGCAATCACAATGTATTGTAATTCTTTTTATTAAAAAATCTTTCAAAAATAAAATATATTTTTTCTGAAACTTTATTTAATATTAGCTGATTTAATATTTAATTAATCTGATTTAAAACAAATATTACGTAGATTTAGTTTAAAATATCGCAGAAATGCATTTATTTAAGACGGCGGTTGGTGTTTATTTTAGCTTCTTGACTAACAAACGGAAATTTATCTTCTTTTTTTTTTTTTTACAGTGGACATATCTGTAGAAATTACTTGAGGAATATAACGTGAGCGCCTTATAATTTTTAACTATCCAGTAATCTTAAAAAATTAGGAAAATGTTCTCTGTAGTGTAAATGTACTTCCGCTTTATATATATTACTCTTATTTTTCTGATAATGTCGTGTATGAAGGTCCGTATTTACAAAAACCGGCATGTTTACACACACACACACACACACACACACAAAATTTGAAATTCTTTTTAAAATATTGAGGGTTGCTGAATTCTAATAAGCTTTTCCATTTATGATTAGTAAATAGTTTTTACTTAATAATAATATAACCTAATCAGTACAAATTAATACAGAAATTTAAAAGATTTTGAACTATATAAATTATTCTAATTAAAATTTTTAAAAAATGAAATCAGTTCTTGTAAAAGTTTTTTTCTTAAGACAATAGTGTCTATAATATATCTTATTCATAGAAGCAATTAAGAGCAGATTTTCAGTAACTGAGGGTCTTATTTTAGAAAAAAAAATACAGAGTTCTGCATATAACTGATATAAACATTAAGCAGTACAAAAATTAATTTCTCAAAATGTCATAAATTAAATCAGTGGGGAAGGGACTAACAGATGTAAAAAAAAAATATGTTTCTACAAAAGACACATTTCTAAAATAATTTCATTCATTTGTGATTAAATCCCCAGGTCTCTATCCTTGGACCAATGCTGTTTCTGATCTTCTTCAATGATCTCCCCAATGTCATCATTTCTCAAACTAGGTATTTAGTCCTGTCTTAGTAGCAAGTCCAACAGACTCCTCAAAGTAAATCTGGCAGCTGCTCTTGAAAAAGACTTCCAATCAATAGTTAGCTGAAGCAAGAAATCACTTGTTTTTTTAACATGTCCAAAACAAAACTGCTTTCGTTTAATCACCATTTTTTTATGTACTACTATTGAGTAAAAAAAAAGTAAATAAGTGGTAAATAATAAGTTCAAAGTTTTAGGCAGAGACAAGAGAAGTATAGAGTTGAAATAGACATTAGAATGAACCAGAACCCCAATCCTAAACAGGAAACAAGGGATAAACCTCTACTCTCTCTTGCTAAGGAATTAGAATTGGATGATAGATGAACATATCCCAATTCTCTTTTATGACTATGGTGTCTACATTCATTTTGTGTATCTGGAACTTTTGAAAGTTTCATTGTCAGCAGCATGACTTTAAAAAAATTAGAATCAGTCAGAAAAAACAAAATCCTTGGCCTCAGAAGCCCCAAATGTTAAATTTGAACAAATAAGAATTTGAAGCAAGAAATATTCTTGAAAATTTAATTTCAAGTTCAATCAGAATTTGTGAATTATTTTGGAATGAGGAAATGCATAATAATCCTTATTCCCTTGTGGCAGAGATTGGGTTTAGAGTTTCAGTTACAAGACCGTTCCCCACTAAAAGATTAAGACAACACAATCCTTCTATCTCCTATTTTCCTTTGTATCAAATGAAGTTAAGCTTAGTAAATATCAGTAATAATCCACAAATATTTTTTTATCCACCTCAAGCAAGACAATGATGCTACTAGTACACAAGGGGTTACTGAGAGTGAAAGAGAATGAGAACATTTTAGTGAGGAGAAAGGACAATAAAAGAATAGGATTCAGAAAGATGGAAGATGGCAATTGGTTTTACATTTAAATTTTTGAAGTTTGTAGGTGGCAGGGAAGCAAGAAATCAGAAGGGTGTTCCACAGGTAAGAGGTGTGAGAAAAGGAACTATTACAATAGAACATGGTCGCATCTAGCTAGTTACCTAGTTCAACAGTAAAATGGTGAGATCTAATTTCTAATCTAGTAACACACTTAAATTCATACAATCAAGGCATTAAAGCTAATCAGAACAATTGCCATTAAAATGCCTGTAGAAAACTCAGAGGGAAGCCAAATCATTACAGTGAGAAAGTGACTGAAGTGGAGATGCCAGATCAGGATCGATTACCTTACAGACCCTTCTTTGAATTTAGTCAAGAATCTCAAGAAATATAATAGATACACCAGATTTTCAGGAATATTCAATGCACAGGTAGATTTATAAATGTGCAACATGGAATCTGACCAGAAACATTGTCTGGCATAACAAAATGAACTAACATTCCAAGCAGCAGACCAAGCAATTGATTCAGTAGAATCACTCCACTTCATGTTAGGTGAAAATGTGAGGCAAAGCATTGATTTCCTGGAGGTTAGCATTAGCCATACTGATGGCAGACAGAAAAGGTTTTCTTTGGTGTTTAAATAATAGCAGTTTTATTTTGGAGATGGTCAAATTTCCAAGCTGTTCTTTGCTCTAGTTAAGCACTGATTGGAGGTCCTTTTTCATGAGCAGCTAGTTTTACTTTATCAAACCTGTCAGACAATAGTTGTGTCATCAGAATAAATACCTAGTTGGGAACTGATGACATGGGAAAGATTATTGATGAAGATAAGAGACAATGTAGGTTGAAGGATAGAGCCCTGGGGATCTTCGCATTAATGTGAGATGAACTAGAAGTGTGTCCATTCAACATAACCTTCATTACATGATTTGTTAGGAACAATTACATTATGCCAAATATTCATCCAGAGGCACTGTAACCCTTGAGCTTGTGGAGAAGGCTAGCATGCCAAACCTTGTTGAATGTCTTCAAGATATATAAAACCTGTTATATAGGAATAAAGTGTCATTGCTGACACTGGAGTTTGAAGACAGATCACGAGAGAGCAAACACAGATGATCCCATTTTGAATAAGTAGATCACGTGATGGTAAAAGAAATGTATATACGGGAATTAGTGTGGCGTCTAAGTGATCACTATATGGATTACTATTTGGTGGTTACTATTCGAGTGAGTACGATTTGTGCGAATTTTATTCGAAGGCATCTGATTGTTCAACAGTGTTACTATAGTTGTATCTATGATTACAAAGTCTCTACTACAATGAGCATTACAAAAGTAACAATGAGTATTTGTTGACATTACAAAAATGGCAACGAGGGTTCATTGACATTTCTGACAAGGATTCATTGAACTTACATAAGGATTCATTTAATTTACATGATGGAAAAATTAATCTGCAAAATATTCAGCAGAGTACAGCAGAATGGAAGAATTAAAAGCTATCATGGTTCAAATGTTGCAGCAACAAAAAATACAACAAGAACAACAATTGCAGCAACAAAAACAACAAGAACAGCAATTACAATTAAACTACAACAACAAAAGTCAGCAAATTTGTGTACAATCCAGATGAAGGGATTTCCAGCTTATTATAGAAGATATGAAGGGATCTTCAAAAGGGATATTGTTCCCATTGGAATGATGAAAAGAAAATGCAGTTATTATTAATGAACATGAAAAATATGTAAATTCTGTTTTGCCAAAAAAACCAGGAGAAATAAATTTTTATGAGACTGTTCTAATATCATCAAAAATCTTTGGTGATAGGAGTTCATTATTTAATACACGATGGCAATGTCTTAACTTAGTAAAGTCCGTCGATGAAGATTTTGTCACTTATGCAGGAGTCGTGAATCGAGAATGTGAAAAGTTAACTCCTGATTTATTAAAATGCCTGATATTTGTACAGGGTTTAACTTCTAATAAGGACACAGAGATAAGATCCAGGATACTTGCTAAAATTAGAAATGGATTCCAAATTAACTCTCCAAAAACTAGCGGAAGTGTATCAACATATCATGAATTTAAAACTTGATACCACAAGGATTGAGGAAAAAGACAATTCACAAGTACATAGTGTCCAACAATCTAAGAGAAAAAACTACAAACGTTTTTCAACTCCTAACAGAACAGGAAAAAAAGACTATAACCCCCCACCAATGCCTAATACTTTCCATGGTTGTGGAGGTAAGCATTTTAAAAGTGATTGTTTCTTCAACAACAAAAAATGCTATGAATATGGGAGATTAGGACACAAAAGGATGTGTTGCAGATACAAAAATTGGAGAAAAATAAAAAGTGGAGTAACCATAAGAAGCCTAAAAGGGAAATTATCAAGATATCTCAAAAGGGAAAATTTGTTTTTGTGCAAATTAAAAAAAAAAATAGTAAAAATAAAAATGCAACTAGATATGGTATCTAATATCACTATTGTAAATGAACAGACATGGATGAAAATGGGTAAACCTAGTTTATTGACTTCTGATAAAGTTTCACATGGAATCTCAGGAAAGAGATTGAACTTTTTGAGTGAATTCAGCTGTAATGTTTCTTTTGTGGGAAAAACCAAAAAAGTGGTGGTGTTTGTATTAAAGAATACTGCTAATTTGTTTGGAACAGACTGGATTGCATTGTTTGATCTTTGGGACCTTCCAATTAACTCTTTTTGCTATAAGATAAATATTGTTACCCTTGGTACTAATACAGCAACTGAAAAATTGAAAAGTGAAGTGAAAAAGAGTTTTCCAGAAGTTTTCTCAGAAGGTCTAGGGACATGCACGAAAGCAAAAGCTAAGTTTGAGTTAAAAAAACAATGTAACACTGACATTTAAGCCAAAAAGGAGTGTACCTTTTGTGGCCTTAAATCCAATTATTAATGAATTGGACAGACTAGAAAAATTATGTGTGGTATCAAAAATAGACTATTCTGAATGGACATCACCAACAGTCTACATTAATAAAAGGAATAATAAAATCTGCACATGTGCTGATTTTTCAACGGGGTTAAATGAAAGTTTAAAACAACCGTTACCAAATTTTTTGCCAAATTAAATATAGATAAATTTTTTTCTAAATTGGACCTGTCAAATACTTATCTACAAGTAGTGATGGGCAAAGACTGCTTAAAATTATTAACAATTAACACTCATAGAGGGTTAAACAAATTCATCCAATTTTCTTTCAGTATAAAGGTAGCATCAAGTATATTCCAACAGATAATAGATACCATGCTTGCCAGTTTAGATTGTGCTGAAGCATATTTGGACAACATACTTATTAAAAGTAAAACCTGAAAGCAACATGCAGATGATGTAAAGAAAGTATTTGAGAGAATCAAAGAATACAGTTTTAATATTAGTCAAGGAAAATGTGAATTGTTTATGTTCAAATCTAAACTTAAATATCTAGGACAAATTATTGATAAAAACAGTAGACAACCGGATCCTTCAAGGGCGAGTGCAATAAAGGGCATGCCTGCTCCAACAAATGTAAGTTAAAAGCATTTTTAGGGTTTGTTCACTACTATCATACATATATACCTAATATGCATGAATTAAGAGCACCCTTGAATAAACTGCTGAAGAGAGATGTGAAATGGAATTGGACAGATAAATGTCAAAGTGCTTTTGAAGAGATGAAGATAGTCTTAACATCGGATTTGTCACTAGCTCATTTTCACCCTAAATTAAAGATTGTGGTTGCATCAGATGCAAGTGATTCAGGTGATACTACACAAACATCTAAACCAACATCTGAAAGCAGCTGCATCCAGATAGAAAAGGAAGCATATTTGTCATAAAAAAGTTTCATAAATTCATACATGGTAGAGAATTCATACTACAGATAGCCCATCATCCATTATTGTCCGTATATGGATCAAAAAGGGTGTTCCCAAACATACAGTGAATAGACTGTAGCACTGGGGAATTATCCTATTGAATTATAATTATAAAATGGAATTTCTACCATCCAAAAAATGAAATCATGCAGACAGATTGTCTAGACTAATACCAAGATTCTGCAAACCACTTGAAGACACAGTAATTGCAGCAATAAGGGCCAAAAATGAAATTAATAACATATTATACTATATTGTAAGAGGACTGCCCATAAGATTGGAGGAAATAAAAATTAAGGCAGAAAAAGATGACTTTATAATGAAAATGAAAGAGAAATTAAGATCTAAAAGAAAAAATATTATGGGAAATAATGCATTTTCATTATGTAATGATGTACTTATGTATGCAGAGAGAGTGGTGTTACCAGCATCATTGCAAAGACATATGTTGAAAGAATTTCACAGAGGACATCCAGGAATTTCTAGAATGAAATCCTTAATGAGGTGTTATACTTACTGGCCAAAAATGGATAAGGATATTGAAAACTTAGTGAAATCATGCAGAGGTTGTGCTCTGGCAGCAAAATCACTGCCTATCAAAATTCAATAGTTACACTAAATGGCCAGAAATATTAAAATGTAGAAGACCGACTACCGCAGTAACAATAACTTTCCTACACAAGATTTTTGCAAGGTTCGGTGTTCATGACTATTGTTTCAGACAATGGGACTCAATTCACGTCTAATGAATTTAAGTTTTTTACAAATCATTAGCAATAGAACATATTACAACTCCCCCTCATCACCTAAGATTAAACAGACAAGCGGAATGGTTTGTTAGTACATTTAAAAGGGCACTGAAAAAGTTGGAAGGAGAGGAGTCAGATGAAGTAATGATTCAGCAATTTCTGAGTGTTTATAGAATAACACCAACACTGAACAACATGTCTTGAATGTCACCTGCAGAGTTGATGTTTGCTAGGAAGATTAAGTTTGTTTTCAATAAGTTATTACCAGAATGCAAGGTGAGAGCATCAAGAAATAACAATACAAGTAGATACTTCAAACCTGTATTTTTTAAGATGTATCAGTACGAAAAAGAATTCTAAAAAGATGGTGTTATAAAAAAAACGGATTGGCAAAATGGTATACATAGTACAGGGACAAAAGTGACGCCTTAATCAATTAAAATGTAGATTCACTCATTTAATAAGTTCCTGAAAAGAGGTACCAATTGAAATTCTGTATGACAGATTTAACATACCCACACCATCAGAAATTGTTGAACCAAGGATTTATGGCAAAAGAAAAAGAATGCCAGCAGAATTTCTAACTATTGAACCGAAGTTGAAGAAGTATAGACTCCAGGGGAAGTCATTTCAAAGGGGAGGTGTTATATAGGAATAAAGTGTCACTGCTGACACTGGAGTTTGAACACAGATCATCAGAGAGCAAACACAGGTGATCTCAATTTGAATAAGTAGATCATGTTATGGTAAAGGAAATGTATATATGGGAAGTAGCGTGGCATCTAAGTGATCATTGTATGGATTACTATTTGGATCACTATTCAGTGGTTACTATTCGAGCAAGTATTATCAAACAAGTACTATTAGTGCAAGTGTTATTCGAAGGCATCTAACAGCAGTATTTTCAACAGCGTTACTGTAGTTGTATCCGCACTTACAAAGTCTCTACTACAATGAGCATAATGAAAGTGACAATGTGTGTTTGTTAACATCACTAAAAACCACAGCCTGAACTTTGTCATTCTCTATAGTCAAATTAAGTGATTGATGTTAACACATTGGCAGTAGACCTGGAGAAATGGAAGCCATGTTGTTTATCTGAAAGAAGGCTGTATGAAGTGAGGTGCTTAACCAATTTGATAGTGTTTAAAGCTTATAGTACTTTGCCAAAAAGTAGTAAGAGACTAATAAGGTGATAATTCAAGGGGGCAGAAGTTTCCCAAGCATTCTTAAAAACAGAAACTACAGAAGAGGATTTCCAAAAAGCTGTAAGGTAAGAAGCAGTGAGACATTTATTGTAGAGTTTGGAGAGGACAAAATCCAGTTCAGGAGCACATTTCTTTAGGACAGTTGCAAGGATAATGTCAAATTGACTAGCTTTGTGGGAATCTAGTTTAGAAATGATAGCAGAAACACTGAATGGAGTTATGTACATATCACTCAGTAGAAACTCTATTTTAGGGGAAAATTCAGGCAAAGACACTCCTGATGAGTCAAGAGTGAAGTTGAAGGGTAATTTTTGAGCAAAGCATTTTGCTTTATTTGCAGTAGATGATAATACTTCAAATTGATTGAAGAGTGAAGAGTGAAGAGACTGGGAATTTGCTCTTGTTCAGTACACTCTTACAGAGATGCCAGTAATCTCTAAAGCCAAAATTGTGTGACGTTATATGGTGTCTTATTCTGTCAATGAATACTAATTTTGCCTTTTTGAGGACGCACTTACAATCATTATGAGTGCTTACAAAGAGGCATCAATTATAATTGGACTTCTCATGTTGGTATAGCCAGAGGATTTCTGTGGGATACAGTGGCTGAACAGGCAGGAGAGACCAAGGAGAAGATTGTGATGTTGTTTTGATGCCTGCTTTCAACCAGGAAGAGACCTTAGTGGCACATTTCTCAATAGAATGATTAAAAATATCATTACAAGAGATATTGCAAAGAAAATCATGAAATGAGTCTCAATCAGTGCTTGATAACAGAAAGATGTTCTGTTAATAGGGAGTTCTTGCTTGATAGGTGAGCAAAGAAATATCTACAAATACTACCATGTGGTCAGAGTTACAAAGAGAACAACATGAGTCTGGAGATGAGGTAAAGAAGAGATCAAATAGTGAATCATATTCATCAGAATTACACAGTTAATGATTCTAGGCAAAAGTGCCTATCCATATGTAAATAGCCCCATTTTTATGGATACTGTTCTACAAATACTACTAGTAGTAACAAGAACAATAATAATTATTAGTTGTCAATCTGCATCATTCATCATATTGGCTACTTACATCAAAATGTCTTCTCATTGAAATCATTCACTTGATGAGACAATCTTCAAACATCAGTCAGTTTGTACAATGCACACTCAAATGGTTGTAAAAAATATTGTCTTTTTTGTATTTTTAGGTGGTTTGACAAAGCTGACACTAAAAAGATGCTAACAAAAACAGTTCAGAAATTCAAGACAAAGTATTGTGCAGATTCTGCAGAATGGTGTCCACTTACAGACAATGAAAATCTTTTACTTGTAGGTAATTATCAACTTGTAGAAAACACGAGTGCAACAGACACACAGGTAAGGCTACTTATGATGCTGTTCCAAAATAAAATGTCCTTTTCTTAACTTGTTATTTATAATTATTATTAGCATACTAAATGCACCATTAAAATGTTTATAAAATAAATATTTATTTTGATCCATTCTACCTTTTAATCAGTTATTTGTTTTTAATTTAAATAATCAGTTATTTGTTTTAAATTTAAAGCTAAACAGTTCTAAAAATGATATTGAAGGTAATTATTGGTAAAATCAACAAATATCTACATTTAGTAGCTAGAACTGTTTTCCCACTCCTGTGTAGACTGAATTAATTTTCCTCTAAGCACTTTATAAAAGTTGGGTTTTACTTTTTTGGCAAATGTGACAACTTTTGACTCACTTAGTGAAATGGGTATGTGATTTACACTAGTGCACAAGTCTTGATAATATAGGCTATTCTGGACTTTGTTCAAGTCATTTGTACTTTGCAAATTACACTGTGATAAAGTACTGATGGATTTGTTGTTCTTTCAAGGTCAGTTGGAAATGTTTTAGCAAACGTCTGTCAGTTTTCAATTTTAATCTTGGATTTAATCTATATTGAAAAATGAAAAACTGTAAAACTTTGCTATTTTCTCATCCAATTTATAATGGTGGCTGCTTCTCATTCAACCATTTTTTGCAGCAGCAGATATTGATCATGAATAAAATTATGTGTAACACCACCTTTCACAAACAGGGTCACATCTTTGGTCACAGTCACCAATTAATATAACACCTTTTGGTTGCTGCCTACACCTGGTGGCGTAACCACATTTAGTGGTCTGGTCCTCAAGGTCTTAGGATGATGCTTTAACCACGGGCCTAACTCTGTGCTGGTCACTGCTGATGCTGGTCCAAGATGGTTGTTGGTCGCTACACCAACTCTGCCCACATTTTGTTCTTGATCTCAGAGTAGTGGAAGATCGAATGTTGTTGTAATGGCAGCACTGGTTCAAGCTATGGTGAGTGCTATATTAAGGAAGAAAAATATCTTCACAACAAAAAATAAAATGAGAGGTCCATGGGGACAATCTTCAATTGGTTTACATAGTTCTTGGTAAAAAAAAATTAACCCTTCCTGCATCAATCTCTATAGTAACACTGAGCCTTGTCTAAACTTCTGGATGAGCTGTGTTCAAAGTTCTTGGAATCAGGAAATGGCAGCTGACATAGATTATAGAGTCTTTCAATGCAGGTTCCCAGCCCAAGTTTTTGAGCTCCCAAAGTCATTTGCTTATGTACACTTTGGCCCAAAACTGGCGGGGGACCGAATGTTTTTTGGGATTTGATGATTCTCCAATCCTCACATTAATCTCAATAAAGATTTTCTTTGTTCCCTATTTCTGCTTTCTTAATCAACTTTCCAAATTTAGAGAATTATCCACCTTCCTTGGGATTAGTCACAGGATTTACTCCTCCCTTAACTCCAGCCTGCTTCACATCTCCCACCACCACTCCACACTTGGAGCTAAATTCTGCCTCTTCCTCCTTCCTTCTCGGCATTCTAAGTCTGTCTACTTAGAATACTGAGAAGGAAGAACTGGCATAACTGTCTTTGTGACAAATCTAATTTTTAAAGTGCACGGGTGAAAGGGCATAGTTTATTTTTTGAGTTAACTTCAGTTCTGACCCCCTTTCACTCCCCCACTATTACCTCAGTCCAGCAAGAACACAGACCAGATCACTACTTCCAATTTTAATCTTCTAAGCGATATAAAAATTATTTCCCAATTTGTTTTTGTCAACAAAAATACATTTGTTTACCTAAATTTTCAACAAAGAGACACAATGCTCTTCATTCTTGGGCCAATTGCCAGCTTAGTGATAACATAAACTGGAACATCTGCCTGTTATGACAGGATTGATTTTCATAATCCTAACCCTCACAGCGGGTTCATTCTCTGTTTTCATTTCTCAATTTGTTTTCACCAACGAAAATATAATTCCTGTCTGTCTCTCTTCTCACTAATGACATGTGTTTTTCTAATTTCCCAAGAAAGAGATAAAGACATTTTCCTATTTTTCTGTTTTCATCCACATGTCAGACTCAATAGATATGAAAAAGTAACTCTTAATCCATTGTTTCAATTTGTAGGGATGAAACAATCCAGCTGGCCCTTTTTCACTTCCACATTACCAGTGAAAATGTCTTCCATTGTCTCTCCCTATCTCTCTAATTTATATTTCATTTTGGGCTAGCCCTTGTTAGAATTAACAGTTAACCACCTCATGGCTTCAGTGTCACAAATGGGCATCCATCCTTAGAGAGTGCATTGCCTATTTCAGATGTGTCATTTTCAAAAACCAATGGACAATTAGAAGTTAATTCTGTTGAGGTAGCAGATAATATTCAAATTCCTTTCAGTGTTAATCAGATGCATCCACTGCATTTGTGGTAATTCTCCTGTTTGAGATAAATACATGAGTAAATATTTATATATTGTTGGATTACTGCTCCTTGATGATAATCACAGGTGGTGTGAGGTTTGAAGACCTCTTCCTCTGACTTGCAAAGTGACAAAATATGTTCTTTCTTGCTTCAATAGACATGAGGCCATGTAAGTACTTCATAGACACAGATTGAAGATTTTTCATAACCATAACTTTGTTTCTTATATTTACCCTTCTGTAACATGTCTGGTTAATACATTTATTAATTTATGTTTATTTGAATTCCATGTTTTGTGTCTTATTTTTACATGGACTCACATAAATCCATCAAATATTGTTTGTGGGACAAATGTACCAGAAGGCGTAAAATGAATAACTTCCATTCCTGCTTTAGTATAAACCAGTGGTTCTCACTTAGTTTTTGCTCATGTATTCTTTTCCCCATTTTTCAGAATATCATTTTTTGAACATTGTGGACTAGTGCTACAGACTCACAAACAAAGAACTGTACCAAATAACAGAAACTATATCACTTAAGGACAACCAACAGCAGCAATAACTAAAATAGATAGCAGATGTAACTTAAAGAGGAAATAATAGCATAATCAAGATATTGACATTCCACACTACTTCAAATAAAAGGTTAGGAAGGAAATACCCGTCAATAGTGGAAAGAACAATAATAGGTACTGAACTTGAAAAACCTATTTTCCTGAAAAATTGTTTTAAGAGAAAGAATTTATAAAATTCAACCAAAAGCACTACTGGCTGCTCAGTCAATGAATGCCAAAGGTTTCATTGTAGACAAGCGGCTAATATTACCATTACCATTTTTCACCAATTTCAAGATTGTTTGACTTAAAAGGTGCATTGTAGAATTGTAATTTGTAGAGAGGTTAATATTCATGTAACCCTAAAATTCACCTCTTGCTGATGACCGTTGGTATAAATGCTAACATTAGGTATCTATTTTGTCTAATAAGTAATAAAGTCAATAAAAGTGTTGAGAGATTTAAAATTGATTAATGTTTGGAAGGTCATTAAAACTTCATACCTTTTTGGATCAAATTGAAGCTTGCCATCTTTGATGATGTGGCTGAGAAAAGTAATTTAAGTGAGAGCTAACATTATTGCTTATTGAATTGCATGGTAAATCTTTTGTCAGCTTTCATGAATTCAGCTCAATTTTTATCATCTTTACAAATTAAAATTTCATTTATATAAACATAAGTAGTCTCCAGACTGTGATTGGAAATAAATGTGTCCATTGCTATTTGAAAAATCAGAGCTGTATTAGTGTAACAAACAAGAATTTACCTAAAAGTTCAAAAAGTTGTCAAATGGCATTCAGAGGAGAAGCAATGCACTGAGTGATAAACATTATGAAGATTTATAAAAGAGAAACTATATTTTGAATGACTATCTAAAAGGAATTTGTCTGTTGAATGTATAAATCTGTTCTTAACCTGGATTTACACCCAGTGTTTGGGGTGAAACTTTGATCTTTTCACTGGTTTTTTATTTGTCTGAATTATATTTCCATTTCATAAATGCTTAATTTCATTGTTTAGGAAATTCATATGTCAAGGCAAAGTTCAAAAGTATTTTGATAATGATTTAATTTTATTTAGATCTACTCTTGGCTTTATTCATTTATATGTGCACACATACACACACATATGTATATGCTACACATACATGTACACATATCTTCATATATATATTTTTAGTTATAAATCATATGTGCATTTAATTTCTTTCTTTTGAATTTCTTAGGATGATGATGATGATGATGACCCTTCACCTAATTCTCGTGTTGGACAGTTGTATTTATTCCAGCTGGATCCTGAATCAACTGAAGAACCGCTAACCATTTGTGAAGAGATTGACCACTCAGGTATATTGGACATAAAGTGGTATTGTTCAGCTCTGAATGGATATCCAACATTTGGCATTGTCGATGCTGATGGTCAGTTATCTATGTTTCAAGTTATGGGAGAAGAATCTAAGAAATTAAAGCAGATTTTTTGTGAAAATCTTGGGCTAAATGTCCTCGGGCTGTCCCTAGATTGGTCAAAACCCATTCGAGGCAGGTATTTTGCATTTTGTTTTATTCATCTGCTTTAATATTTTGTTTGTATCTAAATATTATCTTCTCTAAATATTATCATGGCAATCAACTCTAGCACACTTAGCTCAGTCTAATTGAAGGGACTTGAAAGTGGATATTTGTGTGAAATGGCATTGCATTCTTAAAATTTTGCTGAGACATATTTGAGTTATTTCTCTTGAATCTTGTTTAGATGAAATTGTCCAAATGATAGAAAATAATAATTTGTTAATTTATGAAAGCAAAATGAATAAACATTGAACAGTAATAATTTTCAAACTGATCTGAGGCAATGTTAGGTGACCTTGTTTGGTTTGAATATTTTGGTGTATGTTTTTTTACTTTCAGTGATATTACTTCTGCTTTGCTAGTAGCATCTAGTTCTGATGGGAAATTGTCCACTTGGCAAGTGACTGATTCTGGCCTGGAAAAATTAGCCTACTGGAAGGCCCATGATTTTGAGGCATGGATAAGTGCATTTGATTACTGGAATCCAAATTTAGTTTATTCAGGTGAGAACAACATAAGCATTCACATATATTTGTTTGAATTTCCTTCAAGTACAAAACTAGAAGAAAAATCAGACAATGATATATTTTTTTCACTATTTTCTTCATCTTTGCAATTACCTTTTCATTTTTTCATGCATCAGTCAAGGTACCTAGGATGAGTGTTACACATACTTTTATTTTGATTATTGTTCCTTTTTGTTGTATTCTAATGATAAAATTTAAGAATATAACTTAGTTTTAGTCACAAATTCTTGAAATTATTTATTATGTGAGGAAAAATGTTCCTACCAAGTAAGTCATTTTAGAATTTCAACTAAAGTGAAATGGCTCATAATGTGTTTAAGCATTTGGTTTAATTTGTGTAGAAAACAGGCAAAACAAATTTGCAGTTTGCATATCAAAAATCATTGTTGTCATCAATAGCTATTGCTAGTTAAATGCAGAACAAAGTTCTTCTCCATATCTTTCCATGATGACCATGGCTGTGTTATACTTTGTCTTACCAGCAAATTCCTCTATTTCATTTATTTTCTATCTAGTTTTTCATAATGTGTTTGCTACCCATTAAGAATGAAATAAGCTTTCATTCCATCTGTTAACATTTGTGTCCCACCTATCTCCATTTTTTCCTTAACCTGTCAATGATAGCTCATATCTTGATCTGTTCTCTGATCCATGTTGATTTCTTCTTGTCTTTTGGCATTGTTCTTTCCATTAATCTTTATAAAATTTATGCAAGCTTTACAAGCAATTTCATTAATTATTATATTTCACGTCCATTTATCATACCTGGCATTATACACTTTATATTTTAAGCATACTAGCAAGGTGCTTTTCAATATATATCTCTGTTTTCTTAAGTGCATTCTACCCTGTAGAATGTTTTTATTTCATTCCCATAGGATTTCTTCATTGTTATTAACTGTCCTAAGTAGACAGAATGTTGAACTTCTTCCAGTTCCTCATCTATTACTTTTTTTATCTTTTCTGAAACATTACAAAATTAATAAATTATTATTAGTAAAATATCATCAGCAAATTCTATATATGGTCTAAGTACATCCTTTTATAATTTATACTCTATTTTATCCCTTCCCAGTTAATTTCAAGTCCTGATGTAAGTTAAATGGTACTGCCTTGCCTCAATTCTTTTCCAATTTTTATTTTATCTGTAACTTTCTGTAATTTAATTATTGCAGTACTGTTAATTTCTTAATTTTTATACAGTTTTTAAAAAACTTTGCTCTTGTATTGATTACTGCATGTTTGACTGAGTCAAATGCATTTTCATAGTTAATCCAAGGCCAGTAAAATGATTAATTGTTCTATGAAAATGCATTAACATTGGGAAAATAAGAGACTAAATTGAAAGCCAGTTATTTTTCCAATCAGTTGATCTGGTGTTGAGTAGCCATTCTTAAAAACTGTTGTTTACATGACAGATTTTCATCTAGGCTATTTATTAGACTGTAAGCACTTTTGAGTGTTATTCATATATGTTTATTAGTAATGCAATAAGGTGATAGTTGTCAAGGTGTTTATTATCTCCCTTTTTTAAAGTAGGATTACTATTTCAAGACTGAAATTTTGAGGGACTTTTTTTATAAGTACTAGGTAAATAGCTTTGCTAATTAATCTTTTGCAGAATTTTTCTACATCTTTCAAAATATCTGTTACTATGTCATCTTCACATAATATTTTTCCACATTTCACATTTTGAAGGGCAAAACTTATTTCATTTGCTGTTACCTCAGGAACATCATTAGTATCTATTGGAGTGACTGTCGGTGGTATTATTATTTTTGAATCATGTTGGTTTACACTGTACTCATGTTATTCTTAACACTTTTTCCCAACATTTAATAATTTTCCTCTTTCTTTCTTTCAATACAAGTAATTAATGTTTATTTTTGTGCATTGTAGAGTGAGCATATTTTAAGTTATTTCTTTTTTCTTTTTCTTTAATCTTTCCCTATTTCTTGTTTCATTTTATTTGTTCCTTTGTTTAAGTCTGCACTTTCAATTTTTTCTTTCTTAGTTTTATATCCATATTTCTCCTCTTTTTTTCATCACTTCTAATATTGAGTGAGTATTTCCCATTGTTATTTCTTGTCATCTCTGCTTCAATTATAATTGCCAATATCTTATTCATATTTTCCATTATTTTTGTTATTCCAGAAAACCTGAAATCTGTTTTTGAGTTATACTTGAAATTTATTGATGTTTTTTTTTGGTCTTATCAGAATATGTTTCTCTTTGAGAATCACTTTCTTTCTCTTAATTTTAAAGTTACATTTGACCCTTTGTTTAAGATAGTTACACCTTCACTTATGTTCAACAGCTTTGACAACAATTGTGATGTTACTTTAATTTTTGATTTTATATTTGGTCTTTTCCAAGTTCATTTCCAGCCTCTTCACTTTTGAAAAACACTATTCAGAATTGTCATTTTGTATCTCTCTGAGAAGTTAAGTAACACATTTTTACACTAGATACTCTCCCTTTTTTCTTACCCATATTTTGCATTGAAGTCACAAATCAAAATAGTGCCATTTCTTTGTTTTTTTTTTTCTTTTATGTTACTGATGTAAAACCCTGCAATTTTTTCATCTGAAATTTTTGAAGTCCTTGCAAATACCTGGATTATTTTACAATGTATCATTTGTATAAACTAATTAATATGTAAGCTATTCTGGTATACTGTCTAAAATTTCTATATTGCCCACAATGTCACTATTAACTAAAAAAAATCCTAGATGTTTCTTTACTTTCAGCTTTCCTTTCATGTTTTGCTAATACCTACAATGTGCCATGTGATGTTGACCTATTCTGTCATTAGTTGGGCCAGTTCATAGTTTTCTGTTATGCTTTGAATGTTATATTTCAAATTCTGCTTTCATTTTCATGTTGGCTATGTTATATTGTATGTATCTATGTTATATTTTTCATCTTCATGTTATCAATTATTTGTCATGCTTAGATAATGTCTGTTCACTATCAGTTGCAAATGAAATGGTTTGATCAGACCTTTAGTAGATTGTAATCCAATTGGATCATCCTGGTATATATTTAGTTTTGTTGTCATTTTAGGTATTACAAAATTAATGACTAATTGAGCCCACTTGTTGCCACTAATTTCTAGTGAACTTAATGGAATGGTTACCATAGGTTAGGGTCTCCTCAGAGGTCAATCATTCCTTAGAAGCCATTGTATCTTATCTCAATGAGTTAAAACGTGTGTGTGCAATTTTGAAAAGTATGAAAGATGTGCTGATTCATAGCCTGAAGGAGACCTATAGTACATAGTTGTAATTAGCATAGGAAGATAGTAGTTTCCTGTTGCCTTTTCCACAATTCAAACAGAAGACAAGAAACAATTTAAGAAAATGATATTTTCTCTTCTACCAATCTATTTTGAAATTTGTTTTTTATTGCCATAATTTAACTTATTTTTTCTTGTTGAAATTAGCCTGACTGTTTATTACATAATAAATTATTCAATTAAAGACTATCTTGTTTGGCAGAATTTCCTACATTTCTTTTGCATGTGACAAGAAAAGAAAAGAAATAACATTTTCTATGACTGATTGTTGGAATTAGAAGTTCAGCTGGAGAGTTAATTTTAAACAGCTCTGTTGAATCAGGAAATATTGGTTCACAACATTAGTTCCTAACTCTCTGATTTAAATAAGCCAAGCAGATTTAAATGATCCTTTCCTCACAGAAATTGAAATCATAAAAATAAAATTCTTTTAATAAGGTAAATCAGCAATCTTTTCATTTTTTATTTTGCTTGACATCTTGGGATTAAACATAAAAGAGACTGACTTTTGGTCAGTGATTAATTTAAAGCAGTGACCAATTAAGAAATATCGCCATTTTTTTTAGTGCCTCAAAAATGGCACAAGCCTCCTTTTCGACAGCTGAATGTCTGCACTCAGATTTTTACAATGTTCTGGAGAAGAATGCTACAGGGCACTTGGATTGCCTTAACATGGCAGCTACAGTGTGGTTGGAAGCATCGGTCTCTACTTCTAGGGGAATGTCTGGATTCACCAAATGGATGGCTGAGTTGGCAATATCTCTTTTTAACCCCTCAAAGGCTTTAACTGCAGAAGAAGGTAAAGAAGGGTATCCATTGAGAATAATGAGTGAACATACTTGTGGTTTGTTGCAAGGTGGCTATGGTGATGGGAATAGGTAGTTTTAGCAGTGCTTTTAGCCATTCAAGGTCTGGCTTCATGATTCCTTTACCCACAATATATCCAAGTAGTCTGATGGTTGCCGACCCATAAGAACTCTTGTCATGGTTAGGTGTAAAATTATATTTTTTGACAGCCACCAAAAACTGTTTTAGGTTGCAATTGTGGTCAGCCCAGTCATGGTCGCACACTGTCACATTATCTATGTAGGCAAAGGTGCCTTGTAGTTTTTCTTCAAGAATTATTTTATCGAGGATCCTCTGGAAAAAGGGAAACCCCATTAGTGACCCCAAACAGAATCTGTCAGAACTGTCGTCTGCAGACTTCAAAAGCCATATAAGGTTTATCTTTAAGTTAATTTTGTGGAAATTATTACAAGTCATTTGGAGAAGAGGCAGGATCGTGGAGCAATGGAGATTCGCTGAGGGGGTATGGATCCCAAAGGAAGAAGGTTAAAAATTGTTGGACCAATTTCGAATCATTTCCTTACTCAACACCGAAAGTAACATCTTTTTCGGTTTATTGTCAAGACGCCTTTTGAATTTCATTCTTGGGAACAGTTACATTGACACATCAGTCCAGAAGGGCGGGGTCGCCGGTATGCCAGGTTGCCTTGAGCATACAGGAGTCCTGACACAGCTCCTGAGAGAGGCGAAGGAAACCAAAGGGGATCTGATTGTATTGTGGTTGGATCTTGCTAACGCCTCTGGGTCCATGCCGCACAAACTGGTGGAAGAAGCCCTAAATAGACATCATGTACTTCCATCAGTATGCGATCTCATTGTGGACTACTATAATAATTTCCGGCTGAGAGCATGTTCAAGTACAGCAACATCAAAATGGCAGACCCTGGAAAAGGGTATCATCACAGGTTGCACAATGTCGGCTGTCCTATTTTCATTGGCCATGAACATGCTTGTAAAGGCAGCTGAGGTGGAATGTCGAGGACCTGTTTCTAGATCTGGAGTCCGCCAAGCACCAATAAGGGTTTACATGGACAATTTAACCGTGACAATGACATCCGTCACAGGAGGTAGGTGGCTCTTAAAAGGTCTCAAGGAAAATATGACTTGGACTAGAATGAATTTTAAGCCAGCAAAATCCAGGTCATTAGTATTGAAAAAAGGCAAGATCATGGAGAAAGTCTGGTTTACAATTGCAGGAGAAACAATTCCTACTCTGAGTGAAAAGCCTATTAAGAGCTTGGGCAAGACTTTCAACAGCAGTCTGAAGGAGAAAGCTGCTATCCAGCAGACTATAAAAGATCTTGAGGAGTGGCTGGCAAAGATTGACAAATCTGGATTGCCAGGATGTTTTAAGGCATGGATCTTCCAGCATGCAGTTTTGCTCCAGATATTGTGGCCATTGCTCGTCTATGATGTTCTGATTACCATCGTGGAAACGTTAGAGAGAGTAATTAGTAATCATTTGAGAAGGTGGCTGGGTTTGCCGAAATGCTTAAGTGGTGTGGCCTTCTATGGGAACAGCAACGCATTGCGTCTCCCCTTTAGCAGCCTCGTGGAGGAATTCAAAATCACAAAAATGAGAGAATGGCTGCAGTATGCAGAATCTAAGGATCCAAAAGTAGCAGCAGCAGGAATCCAGACAAGATCTGGCAGAAAATGGTGGAGGAGAGACTTAGGCATAAAGCTATATTAGGGTCAATAGCTAGAGGTAAAGCAGGTTTGGGGTTTTCCCCTGTCCGCAAACCAACATTGCCAAAAGCAAAGAAAGACACCAACTAATCCAAGAAGAAGTCTGTTCGAGCATAGAAGAAATGCATTACTGTAAAATGGTCGGTCTAAGTCAGCAGGGAGCCTGGACAAAATAGGAGAATGTAGAAAAGAAAAGAATTACATGGTCAGATTGCTGGCGATCGGATTTTAGTGAGATTTGATTTTTCATAAAATCAGTGTATGATGTCCTACTGAGCCCAATGAACCTGCATATATGGGGGAAGAGCGAGACTCCCAATTGTCAACTATGTGCAAGGAAAGGATCTTTACAACACATCCTCAGTAGTTTCCCAAAAGCTTTGGGTGATGGTCGGTACTGTTGGTGCCACGACTAAGCACTCAAAGCAATTGCGAATGAGGTGACTAAAGTGATAAGGTCTAGTAAGCATCAACCAGGGAAGAAATTGAATCAGATTAACTTCGTAAAAGCTGGAGAGAAGGTACAGAAATGGAGGAGAGAGAGAACGAACATGTTATCTTCCACAGACGATTGGCAGTTGATAGTGGACCTAGAGACCCAGCTGAAGTTCCCTAGACACAGCCGTATTATCACTAAGACCGGATCTGATATTGCACTCTGACAACACAAAGCAGTGCATTATTTGGGAACTGTCTGTGTTATGGGAGGAATATATTACACTTGCTAATGAGAGAAAGAGGTCCAAATACCAAGAACTGGTCGAACAATGTCGGCAAAAGTCATGGAAGATATACTATGACCCCGTAGAAGTTGGTTGCAGGGGCTTTGCGGGACAGTAGTTGTGCAGAGCCCTAGCAAAAATAGGCATAGTGGGGGCAGTTAGGGTGAGAGCGCTGAAGGACATTACCAACAGGGTTCTCACTGCGTCAAAATGGATTTGGTTTAAGAGATCAGAGCCATGGAAGAAATAGTGAGGACATTAAGGAAAATCTCAGAATCATAATTAGGGGACGTGTTATACGTTATAAGGGAATATTAAGACAATATATTAAGTTAGGGTAGTCGAACTGTTATGGATAGGTGTTGAGAAGCATTGTTATATGTGGGGAGGGATGGATAGGAGTTTTTTTTACTTGGCTTTTCGGTTTCTGATTGCCATTAATATTATTCTTTTTTCTTTTTTTTTTTAGCGCTTACTCACGGTTTTATTTCAATATGTAAGCCTAATTACAGTTTTATTAGGAATGGAATGGAGGAGAAAGATATAGTTTCATAGTAATAATAGTCTGGAAATTTAGGGAGTTGATGCTGGTACTAATTGAGTAGATTTATTTTGAGAAATATGTATCAGATTGTAAATATGTGTATAGGTTACTTAATTGAGTAGATAGCATAATTATTTAGTTATTTTTTTATTGTTAGTAGGCCATCAAATTATTTTAGTCAGTAAATGACAAAACGTGTATACAGGTTTTTTTGTTTTTTTTTGACCGGATGGTTAAATTAGCAAATTTATTTTGAGAAAGTGCTAGTATAGATTAGTTTTGAGTTGGATATGAGTGTAGGTTTAGTTACAGATTAGGTATTGATATAGGATTAGTATTTAAAAGGTAAAACATGGACTTAAACAATGCAATAAAGATACCAGCTCATCTCAGTATGGATTCCAGAAATAAAAAAACGGATGTAGTAAAAAGACACCATTATATAGAAGAGGAGTGTGAAAAGCCCTGTTTCATTGGCTGATGCTGACTGACATATGTCAATAAGAACAGTTGAAGTCCAGCCTTGCTAGTTTTTGTGATTACTGTTTTTTGCAATGTTGTGGTGCGTAGCATGACGCTTTCAAGGAGGCGGCCTGATTCACCTAGAATCAGGTTGGGGTTGCTGTTGGAGCTGATATGATGCGAAACCCGAAATCAGCAATGAGAACAGTGCATCACTGAAGACCACCCTTGATGCATCTAAAATGTATGATTTAACAGCTACTTGGTGGTAAGCAATCCTTAGGTTTAATGTGCTAAATATTCTGTATTTGGCAATATTGTTTATCATTTCGTCACTACGGGGTATAGGGTATGTATCCAGGAGGATGTACCTATTTATAGTTTGAAAGTAGTCTATGACTCTCCTTTTTTATTATTATCAGAGGACATTATTAATACTTGTGCTCTTCTCTTAACATTCTTGTTATTTCTGCTTGAATAAACATTTTGTCTTCAAGAAAATATTTTTGAGATTTGGTGGCCACGGGTTTACAGTTTTTGGTTAAGTTTTTGTAAAAAGAGGAATATTGTACATTTATAACAGCCAAGCCACATATGTTCAACGCTTGTTTAGGACCCCAAAAAGGAGATTAATACTAGAATGCTGTTTGAGGAAATCATGGCCCAGTATGACATCACAGCACAGATTTGACATCATGAAAAATTTGGTGTTAGTGTAGTTAGTTTGATTCAACTCTAAGCCAGCCAAAATATATTCTCTAACCTGCGAAGCCATAGCCACCTAATTATTACAATGTAAGATTTTAAATCTGTTTCTTTTTGCAATATCAGTGCTTATAAAACTCTTTGAGCTTCCTGTATCAACTAGAGCATTCATTTCTACCCCATTTATTTTTACTGTTAATATAGCCTTTGAAAGACATTTAGGGTTTGAAGTTAATACGATAATAGTTGCAATAGGAGTATTCGAACCAGGTGAAAAAAAATTGCTTGACAAACCTTAGAGAAATGTCCCTTCTTCCAGCACTTGTGGTATTTAGTTTCAATGGCTGGGCAACATGATTTGGGGTGTAGTTTGAGATGACAAAAATAATATTTTTGTCTGGCTGCAGCACTTAGCAGTGTATGCAATGTCTTCCAGAGAGAGAAGATTTTGAACTGGCAGATAGGTGGTGTGGAGGGCAGAAATGAGGAAGTCTGTTGTAGAGGACTGTCTTTTTTTTCTTTTTGGGTCAGTTGAACTGGTGGACAAAGAGTGTGAGTACTTAGTGCAGCCTCTGCAACACTTGTTTGTAGGTATGAACAAGATTGCTTTTCTGCAATCCCCAAGGAAATCTAGATTCTAGATGTTTATTTTCCAGCAATCTTTGACGGATATAGTTTGATTCTAATCCATTTATAAAGGAGTCTTTGATAAATTCATCCTTTGCCTGATCTGCTTTCATTGCTTGAAAGTTGCAGTTTCAACTTAGGATTTTTAAATGCTGAAAATACTGCTCTTCAGGGGATTGGTGGGTAGTTGCTAATACATGCTGTGCAAAAATTGTTTTATCTCTTCATAAAAATTCCATCCAAAATGTCCATGGCACTCTGGTAAGTTTTGCAGTGAGAAATATAGGTATATACGGATAAGGAAATGTGGTGCATTAGCAAGTTAAATCTATCCATATCAGTAATAGGAGTGGATGAACTGTTTTCCATTGCAAGTAAGAATCCTTTGAATAATCATTTCCAATATAACCAGGTGTCAGTAGAAGTCAAGCCTGCAGAATCTAAGTCAAGACGTTCTGGTTTAAGGTATTTGTCCATAAATTGTAATGAAAACATGGAGTCTAGTTCGACTTAATGTACCTTTATTGAATGTAACTGAAGAGTTGTGTCATTTTGGCTAAGATGGCATGACTTATTTATACAAATCATAAGACAGGGGAGGTAATCAGGTAGTCTTACCACAGTATGTTTCCTTTTTATTTCAGAGTGTGAACATAGAAGAAGACACATGCATTTGAGCTTTTTTATAGTTTTCAACAATGTCAAAAAGAATTTTTATTTCTTTTATAATTTCACCAGACATATATAAGCCAGACACAAAGCCATACATTTAAATTTAATTCTAATTTAAAGTACTCATTACATTTAGATTTTCGTTGTTTAATGCTCACAGTTAAACAAAAGTTGAATAAAAAGAACATACAAAGTGATTTAATTCTATAATTTCTTTTAATTTTAAAAGAAAGGTTTCAAAACTTTCTAATTATTTAATGGAATCTTTGCACATTTTAGCAAGGAAATAAAATATCATTTTATAAGCCTGGTATTCTCCTCTTGAATATATCTTGCTATGGTGTAATGGTTAACAAGCTTGTTTAGCAGATCATTATTAATGTGTAATTCAGTTTTTATTGGATGCCTCAAAGTTGTAGCTTTGTGCCAGACTAAGTTCAATAAAGAGAGTACCTTACCATGTATGAGGATTAGTAACCTAGCCCAGTAAATTAAGTTTGTGTGTTTGATCAGTGAAATGATTTTAAGAGATTTACAAGTTCTACCAGGATTTATTATTAGCAGATATAATCTTAACAACATAAGATATGTGGATGACATTGTATTGATGGCACAGTTAGAAGGAAAACTGCAAGAAATCCTAGACTGTAGCAAAGGGAGAAGAAAGAACTAATTATTGATTATAAGAAGACAGAATGTGTGTAGTTTTCCTGCAAGAAGTTTGTTAAGTCTATTTCTCTTGAATACTTTCCAGGTGGAGATGATTGTCGATTTAAAGGATGGGATTTACGATCTCCCCTGGGTCATCCAACTTTTATCAGCAAATTGTGAGTGGATTATCATTTTACATTGATTTTAGATATTTTTATAATTAATTTTTTTTGTAAAACCACTTTAGGGCATATTTTTACCCAGAAGTCTGCAATGCAACATAGAATAAGATGTTCTTATTTTCTTTCATTGTAAATGTAGTGACACTGGCAAATTAATATGCCTAATTCGCATAAGTGCAAGAGAAAGCCTATATAACTCATCACTGAGAATAACATGGGGACAAGTTTAGCGACGGACTAGTGCTAAACCTCGACTTCACATCAATGGCATCGCTGATAGGATACCATTTGTCTCTAGAAGATTCAGATTTTGTGGATGCATGGATTCACTGTTTTTCTGCCAGTATGAGAAGTAAAAAACTGAAAGACAACATTCTAAATTGTGAAAAACTCATCATGAAATTTCCACAGACCTAATCACCTCAAAGATTTCATTAATCAAAATACAGAGGAAAGAAATTTGATCATCATTTACTAAATATACTTTCTAGTGAAGTAAGACAATCAGTGAAGATGAAACTTATTGATGTAATTGTGAAATTTTCATGTAGATAATTATTATCCATTAGTTTTGATAAAATATTTTATCATTTTTGTTGCTTTGTATTTTTCAGCCAATTCATTCTCCAGCCATTAAATTAAAAATATTTTCATGGAGAGTGATAAAAAGATGATGAAAACTTAAAATTAGTAATAAAAATCTGTGTAATAATGAAAGTTTTTCATGTTAGAGTTTCAAAACAATTGAAAACAAATGAAACATCAACTTTCCAAAGGACAAAATTCTGCATTTTTCTGATATTCAATAAATCAAGAAAAGTTCAAGACACTTAATTGATAGACTTAATTGATAGACTGATTTGATCAAAATGGTCATCAGGGCCAGAGTTCATTGAATTTATTGAAATTATTATCAGATTAAATATTTATACTCCTCATGACAAATGCCATTTCTAACTTTCAAATTTCAAATTATTACCATACCAGAGTTTCATTAGAAATATCACATTTAAATTTAGAGCCAGTTAAAAAGATTTTTTTTACTATATATACATACTAATGTCTGTTATCTATTGAGCACTTTGGCAGAAGTTCTGCTAACCTGAAAAATACATTAAATTCTCAAAATTTTCACATAATCTTTAATTTTATTATTACATTTTTAAGAATTCCATATTAAGAAGTGCAATATAAAAGATGAAAAGAAACTTGCACTCCCAAAATATAAATTGTTCATTTTTTCCAAGGAGAAAAAATACAACATGATTGTGATAGAATCTATGAGTTGTATTGTGACTAGCAGGTTTTACCTGGTTAAAAGTCAAGTAGCTTTAATTCCCATCCTGCCTGTTTGCCAGAGTTTACTTTCAGTAAAGATAATAAAGTTGAGGGACATGCAAAATCTGAAAATTATCTCTTCCTTGATTGCATAGACATTTATAAATAATCTTCATGCATTTGAGGACAGGGAAAGAATCAGAGTTTGGAGATTTTTATTTGCAGCCTGCAATCCAGTATTTTTGTCTCGAATCCTGTTACATATAGAATAAGATTCTCACTCTTTCTTATTGTCCGTCAACTAGAATGGTTTTGTGATGTCCAACGCTTACTCATTGTAACTTTCGTTAGGTTAATGAATGCTCATTATCACTTCTGAAATGCTCGTTGTAGATGAGACTTTGTAACGCAGGTACTGGTAGTAATAACGCCTTCCAGTAATACTTGCTCTAATAATACTTGTTCAAATAGTAATCACTGAATAGTAATTCATATAACGATCAGTATAGAGAAATAGTATAGAAATAGTATAGTGGGTAGTATAGAGAATAGTGATAATATTTATTGTGCAATATGTACAAATGTGGCACAAGGCCGAAAAGTAGGAATGAGGAAAAGGATGGTCTTCTTCTGTCTTAACATTAAACTTAGCTAGCCGCAAACAATGACCTAAACATACAAACAATATTCCTGTCACCAAAACAACTCATTCTTACTTACCGTTCTTACCTCATACACCATAATACCTCAGAAATTCTATGAAGTCCTAACTAGTCCTCATATATGCAATTCATTGTCTGTGGGGAGAGGGGAATAAAATAACAATTAAAAATCTAAAAAACCCCAATGAATATTTACAAATGTATACAAAACTATATACAAGAAACAAAACAAAATTTTGCTAGTAATACCCCCCCCAAAGCCCTAACTATGGCAGTAACATCAGTTCACTGGACAAAATCAATGTGTGGCTTTAAAAAATATAAAACATCCATACATCCCAACCATTCATTCAAGCACACACACACATTCAAACACAAAAACCGTTACGAAAGTCACACCCGAAACAAAAGACGCCCCACACACACCAGAGAACTGACATCACTATCCACCTAAAGGGATGGGGAATTAAACCAAAAGAAAAAAATAGGGACAAAAATAAAAGGGGCCAATGAGCATACACACCCTAGCTAAGTTTACTAAAGAGAAAAAACAAAAAACGACCTACACTAAACTATTAAGGGGTTGCCAATGTTCAACCCAGCAAATGCAATATCCTCCTAACCAGCATCAAAATACCACTATGTCAGCACCTTTTACTCAGCAGAGACGTGCAAGACTCACCCACTTTTTGCCAAATTACAATGGATGGAGTCATTTCCTTTCCATCCTGATCTTGACTTTAAGCTGATGTTTAAAGAACAGGGTCAGTTGGAAAGAGGTAAACTTCTCAGCCCCCATGGAATTCCTTCTGTTGCGTCATCCATATCACGACTCGCATAACCCCCAGTAAGCAAAGGAACACATAGAGCTCAGCCTTAGTCAACGGCGGTACTATATTGCTACAGAAGGAACTGGCCTTGAGGACAAAGAACTTTCCGCGCAGCATGCAAACCATGATGTCTTCAACAAACTTGCATAACGGAGCTATGACACTACAATGAAAAAAGGCGTGACCTAGGGTCTCCACCTTCCCACTGCAGAGGTTGGCAACTTTGCCAAACCTGCCGAACGAAGTCTTTTGGCAAACCAGAGGGCTCCTCGAATCACCAACCAGGTGAGTGATGCCTCAGAGTTAGTGAGACATTTCAACCCAGGCGCCCAAGGCCATATGCAGTGAGCCTCCCGCTTCATCAGACTGAGCTCGCCTATCAAAGCATCCTGAATGTTCCCCTGAACTAACACCTGATATAATACCTTATGGGACAACAGCTGGACGTCGGAGAGAGGCCATCCTCTGCCCGTAAGAGTTGCTTGAGGGCAAGCCGACATTCGTGATAGAAGGAGCCCTCGCCTCAAGATGAACAGCCAGCCTCTTCCTCACACGAGTGCATACTTCTTCAGGATGGAAATTTTCTACGAGCGTTTTCCTTCCAGAATTCGCCATTCTCATCCAATTGCATACACATCCAGTCTAGATAAGTAATGCGAAGCGTATGTCGACGAATCTCAACGCAAAGCACCCCTAGACCGCCATCAGAAGGATGAAGGTAACAAATCTCGCGACTAACCATCGCGGCTCTGCCTCCCCACAAGAAGGAGAACAAGAGCCTTACAAACGCCAATAAAGTGTCAGATGGGAGTGGAAGCACGGAGAGTTGGTAAAGGAGAATTGGGTAGATGTGCAAGACACATACTTCAAGGAAAGATTCCTCTGACCAATTCATTTCCAACAGGAGGTTGGGACTGAACCAGACGCCGAGTATCTTGACTGGCCCGTCCGTCCAGAGGAAAGATCCGGGACGAGAAACTCCCTTCCACGAACCCAACTGCAAGCCAATAGACTTATTGCGGTTGATCTTGGCCCCTGTCACCATCTCATAGCCTTTGATTTCTTTGCTGACTTTGTTAATTTCGGCTCTGCTCGACACAAGAACCGAAACGTCATCAGTATATGCGGAGTACCTGGCTGAGGTGGTAGCACCAGGTAAGGAAATTCCGCAAAGGACCGGATTCATCTTCAACTTATGCAGGAAAGGTTCCAATGCAAGAATGTACAGCAATGGAGACAGCAGACAACCTTGATGAATGGAGTGAGACAAAATGAAAGGTTTCGATCTTACCCAATTCACTTCTACCAGCGCACCGGGGGATGCATACAGCAGTCGGATCCAAGTGTGAAAGTCCGGCCCGAAACTGGCAGCCAAAAGAACATCCTCCAGAAGTCAATGGTCAACCCTATCGAAAGCCTTGGACTGATCTAAATTGATCAGTGCGGCATCACTGTCGACTTGCTCCATGATCAAGCGTACCAAGTGAAGGTTGTCCTGAATAGTCCTGCCCTTCACAGCACAAGTCTGCTCAGGACCAATCAGACTAGAGAGAACAGCTTGCAAACGGTCAGCTAAGACCTTGGCTAAAATCTTCAACTCTGTGTTTAACATCGTGAAAGGCTGATAATTATCTACCCCATCCCCACCATCTTTGCTCTTGCGAAGCAACTTGATCACACTCCTGGTAAAGCATTGAGGTATAGACCCCTGCTTCATCCAGTTGTTGAAAATCAGTGCCAGCAAGAGGACGAAGATGGGTGACTGCCTGAAGTACATTTTGTAAGGATGACCATCTAATCCCGGAGTCTTGTCCAGGTCAACCTGGTTCAGTACATCCCAGATCTCAGACTCTGTAATGGGACCCACACACCCAGCCACTTCAGCTGCCTTGGGGCGGGGAAAGTTGGCTAAATAGGCATTGAACTGAGCAGGGCTCAGACCAGGCTCCCTGATAAACAGCTCCTGAAAGTAGTCATGGAAAGCCTCACAAATGCCCACGTCTGTAGTCACAGTCCGCTTATCCGGCAATGTGATGCTCGCGATATGCCGACTAGATGCCCTACGAGCTTCCTCTGCATGCAATGAAGCGAGCATGTTTGTAACCTTGCAAGACATTCTTTTTAACCTAGCCCTAACTACTAGAGCTTGATCCTTCTTGATAAGCAAGGAGGCCAGCTCTGCCTTAGCTAAGGCTACGTCCCCACTATCACGGGATTTGATCGCCCGATCAACTTTTGCCTCAAGAGACTTTTGCGCTGCTAACCCTGCTAGATTGAGTCAGCGACTAAAATCAGCAGGAAAAAACCTAGTTTGGGTTTTAGTGAATCCCACCACTTATTCCCAACCACAGCCCCCGACAATTCCCGCTGTAGCATTAGTAGAAGCTAGTCCCAGAAATCTTGCTCGCCAAATAATGATAAGTTCAATTTCCAGTAGCCAGCCATCTTAACCATAGGCTTATCTAAGTTTGCCCGAACCCAGACAAGCCTATGATCCGAGTAAACTATAAAACTTGGACATTCTAAGAGCTCTACCTTGACTCTCTTAACTAGAACTCGGTCGAAGTAGCTTGCGCTCACCACTGAATCTGAGCTGCCGCCCCTAGTCCAAGTCCATACTACCTCCTGGAGGTGCTCATTTCGATACTTATCGACGAGATCAAACCCGTCGATAGAGAGATGTCATCAAAAATGGCGCGATCTGCTGAAACAAATCAGACCGCTGCGCATTGTCATTGGGCAAATAAAAAACAATGAGATGAAGAGCCTTATACTTTATGGTAACATCCAGCACACAAAGCCTACTCGCCAGATCCACGAAGACAAGAGCACTCGCCGCATCCAGAGACCTGCTCACCAGCCAGGAAATACCTCTCGAGCGTCCATCAAAACATGCTGAATAGAGGACGAACCTCTTAGACAGAATGTCCTCATGATCGCGAGATAAAAAATGGGTCTCCTGCACACAACAAACATCCACCTCAAGGCGCTGAAGATCGCGATCGAGCCTTGCCCATCGAGACTCCGACCTCAGGCTCCGGACATTTATACTTGCTAACCAGAGAGCATAGTGAAAACCAATTAGGGTTGCTCACCTGGATTGAACATGGCCGGGGATAGGACACCGACGGCCTCTCCCATGGAGCCAGTACCATCTCATTTTTGATGATGCAATCAGGAGACAGGCCACCAATGTCCAGGGGAAAAGTTAACTTAAGAGCTCTATACAGGGAGGGGTGAACGAAAAACGGGAGCCTCCCTGAACACAGTTGATTCAATTTCTTTTCATTCTCATTATCAAAATAGGCTAATGGTGGATAGACATCAAATGCACTATTTGCTTCTCTCAACATAGCCCAGATGTTTTCTGAGCCATGTCCTGCTCTAACCACAGTCAAAATCCTTTTTGCCATAGGAAAATTTTTAGGATTTTCAATGTCTAAATCATTTATTTTTTTTAGGTTCAACAGTATTTTTAAGTCTTTGGGTTTGCGGGATTGGGAAAATGCTCGGTTGGCTTGATGTTTTGCTACCCAACACACATCTTCTCTTTTGTTGAAAAGCAATTTTTGTTTGATTTTTTTCTCTATGATGGGTTCTGAAAAGTCTGAGGAAGGGCTTCATTGATGTTTTTGGGATTCTGTTTTTCAAGTAGAATTAATGGGTGTTTTCAAAGGTGAAGCTTTGGGAGATACGGCCGGAGCAGGGGTTTTTAAGGGGGATTTAGAAGAGAATTTTTTTTCAGAGGGTTCAGTTTGGAAGGGGTCAGGGTTATTGTTTGCAAAACTAGGGGTGGAGCACTAGAGGCTTGTTTAGAGGATGGAGACGATGGAGCTAAAGTTGAATGATTTGTAATTTTTTTTAGGTTGATGTTTTAAGGATTCCTTCAGTTTGACAAGCTTCTCCTTTTTCTCAAACGAAGGCTCGTATTTGAGCCGCTGTTGCTGCAGTTTGTCTGAATAAGTGACCGAAGAGTCATCCTCAAACGTAAGCTGTCTCATCAATGTTTTTGGAATTTTTCTTTATCAATTTTCTACACCCACCAAAAAATTAATTTGTGGACTTGACAGGATTAAAACTAAAATAAATAGACATAATATAAATATTTAACCAAACATGCTTGAATGAAAATATGCTGCCTAATTATACATACATACATACATACATACATATATATATATCTATATATAGGCCTGTTTTGCTGTATCACAGCTCATCAATGTGATTAGATATCCAATTGCTTCAAGCCAGGATTGAAACCTGATATATTTACACACACACACACACACTCACAAAAGTTATGTAAAACCTCATATTTAATTATATTGACCCATTATGTCAGAGGCTAATGTTGATGGTATGGCAGCAGATATTGAACCTTTCTTCTAATAACCCATAATGGAATCAGATATGAAAGTGCATATAATGCATAATTATGTTACTGAATACTTCCATGTGGAAAAAATTGCTCCTATTCATCAATGTTTACTGAAGATTTATAGAGTCCAAACAAGGGATGTGAACATGGTTAAATAATGGGCAATGCAATTCAGAAGAGATGCAAAAAGTGGTTCACCTCTACTGATGTGGATTTTTATTGGTGTAGGCTCTTATCCATCACTGTCAAGAATGCATAACCAAAGGTGGAGACAATGTGGAAAAATAGTCTTTTTGTTATATAGGAATAAAGTGTTGCTGCCAACATAGATTGCCAGTGAGCAAATACAGGTGATCCCATTATTGAATTAAGTAGGCCACGTGACCATAGAGTAAATGCATATATGTAGGAAGTAGCTGAGGACTAACAATCTGTTTCTACTCTATCCTCTATTACTATACGGATCCCCATTTCTACTCTATACTCTATTACTATATGGGCCACTATTCTCTACTTTATTTACTATACTATTTCCCTATCCAGATCACTATATGGTGGTTACTATTTGAGTGAGTATTATTGAGCAAGTACTATTAGTGTGAGTGCTATTTGAAGGCATCTGACACCAGCATTGTTCAAACAGTGTACTATAATTGTATCTGCGATTATAAAGTCTCTACTACAATAGCATTATGAAAGTGACAACAAGTATTCATTGACATTACAAAAGTGCCAACTGAGTGTTGACATCACAAAAATGTGGCGACAAGGATTTGCAAGGATTCCTTGAATTTACATGAGGATTTGTTCAGCAGAATACAGCAAAATGGAAGAACTAAAAGCTCTCATGGTTCAAATGTTGGTGCTACAGAAGCAACAACAAGAACAACAGTTGCAGCAACAAAAATGACAAGATGGACAGCAATTACAGTTACAACTACAACAACAAGTTTTTTGAGTTGTTTACCAAAAATATGGAAGAAGAAACTTCAGTTTCATTCATTCCAGATGCTGTTCCTAATTCAATCAGCAAATTTATATACAATCCAGATAAAGGGATAACTTTTCTAGCTTATTACAGAACATATGAAGGGATCTTCAAAAGGGATATTGTTCACATTGGAATGATGAAAAGAAGGTTTGGTTATTATTAAGGGAATTGTCCCCTTGCAGAACATGAAAATATGTGAATTATATTTTGCCAAAAATCCAGGTGAGATAAATTTTGATGAAACTGTTCTAATACCATCAAAAATTTTTGGTGATAGGAGTTCATTATTTAATACATGATGGCAATGTCTTAGTAAAGTGCGACGATGAAGATTTTGTCACTTATGCAGGAGTTGTGAATCGAGAATGTGAAAAGTTCAAGTTAAATGTATTAACTCCTGATTTATTAAAATGCCTGATATTTGTACAGGGTTTAACTTCTAATAAGGACACAGAGATAAGATCCAGGATACTTGCTAAAATTAGAAATGGATTCCAAATTAACTCTCCAAAAAATAGCAGAAGAATGTCAATATATTGTGAATTGGAAACCCAATACCACAAGGATTGAGGAAAAGACAATTCACAAGTACATAGTGTCCAACAATCTAAGAGGAAAAAACTACAAACGCTTTTCAACTCCTAACAGGACAGTAAAAAAAGATGATACTCCACTCAATACCTAATACTTGTCATGGTTGTGGTTGTAAGCATTTTAAAAGTGATTGTTTCTTCAAGAACAAAAAAATTTATGAATGTGGGAGAATAGGACACAAAAGTACGTGTTGCAGATACAAAAATTGGAGAAAAAATAAAACATATTGAACATGATAAATAAATGAAGTAACGATAAGAAGCCTAAAAGGGAAATTAACAAAACATCTCAAAAGAGGAAATTTGTTTTTATGCAAATTAACGACGTAAAAATAAAATTGCAATGAGATACAGGGTCTGATATCACTATCATAAGTGAACACACATGGAGAAAAATGGGTAAACTCAGTTTATTAATTTCTGATAAAGTTTCGCATGGAGTCTCAGGAAAAAGATTGAACTTTTTGGGTGAATTCAGCTGTAACGTTTCTTTTGTTGGAAAAACCAAAAAAGCAGTAGTGTTTGTGTTAAAGAATACTGCTAATTTGTTTGGAACAGACTGGATTGTGTTATTTGATCTTTGGGACCTTCCAATTAACTCTTTTTGCAACAAGATAAATGTTGCTACGACCAGTACTAATACAGCAACTGAAAAATTGAAAAATGAACTGAAAAAGAGTTTTCCAGGAGTTTTCTGAAGGTTTAGGGACATAATTTGTGCCTAAATCAGCATTTTATGAATGAGAACTGCATTCATTTAATAAAGGCTTTGACAAACTTAGAAGAAACTAAGTCTCCACTTGCATGTGTTGTATATAACATGATGGAGGATGTAAAATAGTATTTTCATACTGGTATGTCAAACTCAACATTTGGCCTAGAAACTGATTGTCTTCTGTCTGAACTAGAAAACACAGAGAGAGAGAGAGTTATCCCAAATTTCCAAGATTTTTTCAGCACATCTTTTTTGAAACAGAATAAATACCTGGATACCCACCCTATGTATAACTTTTACAAGGCAGCTCGCCTGTTTCATCCTAGACAGCTACCCTATATAGGCTATGATTTTGACAGTTTTGTAGCCATCAAGGACTTGTAATGTCCTTCTTCTTGAAGAATTCCAAATGTATGTGAATTACCAAGATGATTTATCAAATCCTTTTAATATCCCATCATTTTGGAATGCAAATAAGAGCAGATTTCCTCTTGTGGAACAGATTGCCAATAAGGTTATATGGGTGCCTGTTACCAGCATAGATGCTGAATGTTCATTTTCTCAGTATAAATATTTACTCAATAAACAACATGAAAGTCTTACCCCTGAGAACAACAAACAATGTTGTATTACAATGGAGATTTAGAGAAGAGATTTGAAGATTAGATATTTCCCAAATTAAGAATTTAGCAATTTTAAATTTGAGCAATATTTTAACTTGGGATAAGTTGTTTTATTTAAATTTTGAATTAATATGTCTAATTTGTTTTTTGATATTTTGTAACAAAGATTGTTATTATGGTTTAATTACTGTTTTGTAAAATTTTAGTCAAAATGTTTGACTTTATTCAGATATTTATTATTGAGATTCAAGTTATTTGCTGTTGATACTTTAAATGGGATTTTTATATTATGAATCAATAATTATAAATCAATCTAAATCCTTTTACTTAAACAAAAACAATTTGAATGTGTTCTTAAAGAAGGAAGCTCTGATTAAAAGTTCTATCTCAAAGATATGCACTGTAACATTCCATTGTTTTATTGTCTAGTCATGTTAAATTTTTTTATTTTTACATATAATTTATTTTTGGACTTGGATTTTAACATTTAAAAGAGATTTGTAGATATTTGCTATTTCTTTATATGTAATAAACTTTGCATTATATTTTCGTTTTCAGTTTTAATAATAATTATAGCATATTGTATTGCAATTTTCTCATAAAATACTATTAAAATGGAAAAAGTGAAATTTCACAAAAGTAAAAATGGGAAAACACGGATTTTATCAAAAGTGGAAATGGAAACAAGGAAAATTTGAAATGGAAAATCAGGGGCCCTACAGAACAGAAGGCGAGAACATCAAGGAATCAAGATAATATAAATAAATATTTTAAACCTGGTAATAAATTATTTTTTTAAATGTACCAATGTGGAATGGAATTCTGGAAAGATGGCATTGTTAAAAAATGGATTGGAAAAAATGACATACATGGTACAGGGACAAAGTTGGGAACATATGTGACACCTTAATCAGTTAAAACAGAGATTCACTGATTTAGTAAATCCAGGAAAAGAGGTACTGATGGAAATATTGTATGACGTGTTTGATATACCCATGCTACCAGAAATTAATGAACCCAGGAGGTACGGAAAAAGAAATGAAGCTGAAGAAAAATAAACTTCAGAGGAAGTCATCTCAAAGGAGAGGTGTTATATAGGAATAAAGTGTCATTGCCGATGCTTGATTTTGTTCATAGAATACCAGTGAGTAAACACAAGCAATCCCATTATTGAATTAAGTAGACCATGTGACCATAGAGTAAATGCATGTATGTAAGAAATAGCTGAGGTCTAACAATCTCTGTTTCTACTCTATCCTTTATACGGATCACCATTTCTACTCTATACTCTATTACTATATGGACCACTATTCTCTACTCTATTTACTATACTATTTCTCTATTCAGATCATTATACAGTGGTTACTATTCGAGCGAGTATTATCAAGCAAGTACTATTAGTGTGAGTGTTATTTGAAGGTGTCTGATACTGGCATTGTTCAAACGGCATACTATAGTTGTATCTGCAATTATAAAGTCTCTACTATAATGAGCATTACAAATTTCAAGTTGTCTTTCAATTTGTCTTTGTAGTGTAAGAATGGATGTCCAACTTTTTTAAAAGCTTATGCTTATCCATTCTCACAATATGACCAGCCCACCTAAGTTGTATCTTTGCTAGAATGGAAAGAATATCTTTGCCTGATTTTCCCCCTAGAATGGAATCTTTATTGAGTGGTATGCACATTACTGCATCAATATTTTGTGCTATCATCTCAAAACTAGATCCCCAACATTGTGGACTTGACAGTATCCCTGCAATTTTCCAAAGGAAATGTTCTCCTGAACTGGCTCCTGTTCTACCCAAACCCTACAGTAAATGCCTTGCTCTTTTTTTTGCTTTCTAACTTATTGGAAATCCTCTTCTGTAGTTCCTGTCTTTAAGAATACTAGTGAACCTTTTGATCCCTTGATTTACTATCTTATTTCTCTTTTTGGAAAAGTACTAGAGGCTCTAATCAATGCTGAATTGGCTAAGCATCTCAATTTACACAGCCTTCTCTCAGATAAACAATATGGCTTCCATTTCTTTAGGTCAACTGAAATTTTTCTAATGATTATTACTGAATTTGTCAATCTAGCTATAGATAAGAATGGCGAGACTTGGGCTGTGGCTTTAGATATCTTGAATGCATTTGACAGGATTTTGCATGCTGGCCTTCAAGAGCTATGGTATCTCTGACCAAATATTTGATTTAATCCAGTCATTTTTAACAGATCCTATATAGTGTACAGATCTGGGCTGGAAGAGAGATAGAAATCTGCAAAGTTATTTTTGCAGCTACTTGGTTTTGTGGCTGGATCAGTTCTGCATTAACACATAGTTTCCCTTGAACTATGATAAAACATGTACTTCAGGAGATTTTAGTTTGCCTCATCACCCACTTTTTCTCAAAACTTGTAGAAGAATGGAGCCATCATTTTCCTTTCAGAGCCTATGACACCAAAAATTATGATTCAAGTTACATTTTTTGTCTTTAAGGTACCTTTAACATGATTTGTTATCTCTCTGGGATACCAGTCATTTTTGCAATTTAGAACAGCATCCACTGTGAAATTTTTTTATAAAAGAATATTTTAACATTGAACTTATAATTCTTGTGGTACCTACCAAACCGGGCTTTCATTGACTTCATAAGCAGATGCCTTGGTGTATGATTTAATTCCTAGGTTGTCATAGTAGCTATCTTACACTATATTGATATTGTTGGGCCTTTGCAACTTTCGTCTTGAGAGTACTAATGAAATCTTGATTCCATTTCTTATTGATTTCACAATGGCACAGCTTTCTCTGATTGCTATTGCCTGCATCTGTGATCTTCTTGACATTAGAAACACTGCACAAGGACATGTTGTCTATGTTGGAGATGGTTTTAGGTTTGATTTGTGAACAAAGCAAGTCTGAAATTCTTTGGTGTTGGTCCAACTATGAAACTATTTTCCACAATATTCCTGAAAAATGATAGTATATTCTTTGATTTTGTATCATTTGGTGTATAGTTTGATGGGAAAATTTCTGTTTAAATTTTATGAGTTTTGCTTGTCCATCCTGTGCAGACACACACTCATATCTATCTATCTATCCATCTATGATGTATTTGGTTAATAAATGTTCATTTAGAAAAGTTTTGTTAAATAGAAAAGAAAAACTGTTATATTTTAAAACAATCAGTAATTAACAAAATCACTTAATATTTGGGATCACATCGCCTAAAATGTTTTTAAATTCTCAAAAGCCATATGACACCACATTCACATATTTATATAAACATTAAAAAAACAACACATCCAGGTGACATCAAATAAAGGTAAAAATTAAAAATGATTAAGGCATTATAGTTATAATTGAGGTACAAAGTCATGACATGATTCTAACAATATTGACTTTAAATCTTGACAATGACTGAAATCCATCAAAAGCTTGAAATATTAATATACTTGAACTATTGTCAGTCATTTCATAATTTTCAATTTTGATTGATGGAAATCAATACTTCAATTAGAAAGAAAGAACTGTTTTAAAATATATATACATGCACATGTCTATCTATCTAACTATATATATATATATATATATATATATATATATAGGTAAGATGAGAACAAACAGAGTACAATTACAACATTTGTAACATTTATATATATTATAGATAGATAGATTTGACTATATATATATGAATATCTTTCTTTACTTCAGACACACAATGGGTGTTTGCAGCATTCAGAGTAATGCAAATTTTGATCATCTCTTGGCCACAGGCAGGTAAGTCATTTTCAAGCCTTCATGGGACTGTATTTTATAAACAATTTAAGATGACTCTGATATTAACCAGTCACTTTCTACAGTTTTCTCTGCCAAATGAATAGCCATAATAGAATTTCAAGAAAAAAATGTTTTGTTTACTTATATGCTGAAAAGTTCTCAGCCTCACCATGGAGCTTTTCCCCAAAAACTTTGTTGTTGCGTCACTTAATTGGTTTGGGCCAAGAACTTTTCAGCACAATCTCATATATAAATAAATAAAAAGATACAAAAAATAGTGTTCTATATTTTAGACTAATATCCTCATCTTTGTTGTTTTATGAGTGCTTTTATCCTATTTGTACCTATTTAATTGTATTGATAAATAAGTAGAGCCAAAATCTGTAATCATTTTGTCACATCTTTCTTTTTGTTTTACCAACTAGTAATAGTAGAGAGTAACTTTATATCTTCTATACCAGATTTTAATATACAAATTGTTTGTCATGTTGTAAATAAATCTATATAATGGTATATATATTAATAATTATTTTTTAATTCAATATGTATTAAGATTGCCATGGATTCTTCAAAAGCGAAACAAAATATTGTGAAGTTATTGAGTGATGTGAACACAATGTGGGAAACTGTAAAAAAAATTGAAGAGATTAAAGATTTTTAAAAATAAGTTAAGAACATTGGCAAAATAAGAACATGAAAAAAATGGCTTTAAGAATATTACAAAAAGTGATTTCAGAAAAATATTCAAGAAAATTTTAAATTTAAGCAAGAAAAGTGGATTGAGCAGAAAGAAAATATTTGATCAAGGATTTACTGTTGTAAATGTAAACATGGAGAAAAGAGGCAGAATATTAAGAACATTGGTTGATGTCATGAAAACAACAAAACTCATTTTTAAGTAAGCATCACAAAGAGAAATATTTATGTTGTGTGAAGTACATAAAAACTAATTTCTCAACAGTAATGTTTTGTCTATTGGTGGGACCTAATGACTGACTAAAATTTGGTCCTTCAATTAACATTACTTGATAACAGTGGGGAAATGAAGTAATGTTTTGTGCTTCTAGGCAGTAAAATTATAAGTTCCTTCCAAGTTAATGATGATGTTAAGATAAAAGCAGAGATTTGTAAGTCTTCAGGCAAGACATTTTTGAATTGAACAGGTCATAACCAAGATGCTTTAAACTTAAGAATATATTCGTGGAACATAATGCTACTTTACATTCTACAAACTATTTACCAGTTTGCTATATTTCAAAGACAGCAGATTAATGGAATGGTCCTCAGCCTTTCCATATATTAGTCCAACAGAAAATTAATGGTTTATCATTAAGTGTTGTCTATAAGAATGGAAAACAATATTGAATGAAAATATATGCAGGTTATGTTAAAATCAAATATGTAGAAAATTTTACAAAATCAATAGCTGAAAGAATGCTAAAGAGCACATATTAATATATAAAAGAATTTATTCAGTTATATGGTATATTGTATTAAATATATTTTTTTGGCTTAGGTCTTTTGAATTTATTTGTAAATAAAAATTTATGCTGCACTTAATTTGTTTGAATCCAAACATTCCCAGAACAATTTTGTTATCAATATTTTTAATAAGAGTAGATATAAACTGAAACTAACACAATATATTTTTTTATGTAAATATGAGGGTGGGCTAAAAATATTGTAGGCAGGCTATGAAGGAGTGATGCTAGAGCTGTGAAATCATGCATGCAATAATTTCAACTCTTCTTATTAATAACTGCATTGTTTATTTCTAGATAAACTGACATCTGACTGTTCAAAGAAGACTTCAAATGTAACTAGTAGTGATTTCTCTTGAAAATGGACAAAATTTGGTGTTATCATGTACTTACAGAAAAAAAAGTTTAGTTCCCAAGGACATTCATTCTGACAAGGTTGCTACATTAGGTGATGATGCTCTAGTTTTATCAACAGTGCAAAAGTGGGCAGCTAAATTTAGGAAGCAAAGGATGAGTTTTGAAGATGACTCAAGGTCTGGATGTGCTACAACTGACACCACTGAGGAAACATTGATTGTGTTCACCACATGGCGATGGATGACAGGTGATTGACTATAAATCAAATAAACAATGCTATTAGCATATCTTGTGAGAGAGTTGAGAATATTCTGCACAATGAACTTTGCATGACAAAGGTTTCTGCTTGTGGATGCCATATTATCTGATATCACATCAAAAGTGCGCCAGGCTGATCACATCACAGGAAAATTTGACATTGTTTTAGGCAGACTCAGCTGGTTTTCTTGTATGTTTCCTAACCCAGGATGAGTGTTGGGTTTATCACTGAGCCAGAGAGAATCCATGTAATGGAAACACCCCTTCTTACCTGCTCCAAAGATGGCCAAGGTTATTTCATCTGCAGGAAAGGAGATGGCCTCAGTTTTTTGGTATGCAAAAGGCATCAGGTTTATTGACTATCTTTAAAAGGACCACAGCATCAATGGAGAGTACTACACCAACTTGCTAAGGTAGTTATGAAAAGCTACCAAGACCAAACGCCCAGGAAAACTGAAAAAATGTAGTCTTGTTTCATCAGGACAATGGCCCAGCACACGAGTCCTTGGTTTTAATAGCTACTGTGTATGACTGTGGATTTGAACTGTTTGATCACTCACCCTCCCTATTCTCCTGATTTGGTCACATCTGACCCTCATTTGTTCCCCAACATGAAAAAACCCTTGGCTGGGAAATGGTATTGCAGTGATGATGATGTCACATCTGCTGTAGATGACGTTTTTGGCCAACAGGATGAAAACTTCTTCACAAATAGGACTGCAACACTGATGGAAGAAGTGTATGTACTACAAGGGGAACTATGTTGAAAAATAAACCTCATTTAGTTACATTCCATAAGAGTATCTTGATTAGCTTCTGAACTTTTCAACCAATCCTCATATATCCTGAAGACTTTATCAACATTTGTTTGTTAAGAGCAATTTTATTGTGAAAACATTGACTTGCATAATAAATTCTAACATAGTGTATTATTTTTGTCCCAACTCTATGCGTTGATACATTTTTTATTACTAATTTAATTTTTTATTACTGGATTGACTCTGTATTATTATATTTCTTTTTATACAAACACTCTGGATGCATGAACTCTTCATTATTGTGAGAGTTACCAAAGAGACTGGAATATTCATTCCCAGATTTAAAGACTTTGTTACTTAGTAGAAGCATGATAACAGTAGTAATAAGGTTAAATTTATGGGAATCATTTTTAATGTTCCTTAATATAAAATATACATTTATCACATATATACATACATTTATTTAGCTATAAATTCTGAGTCTCCTACCATGTAACCCCTCAGGTGTAATGAAACCACCATGTGTCCTTTACTGCTCGTCATAGAGGCAATATGGTAATTATATGTTCCCTACTATTAAGTCTGAAAAATTCTCCTTCTATCTCCTTTATTATTTTGAATTTGTTTCATATTGTTATTGTTATTGTATGAAAAGTGTTTTCCTTGTATTTCTTTGAAATGTATTTTATTTATTTGTTTCTAGTTTACATGGTGAAAATAGTGTATTTTTCTAAAGAAAATGATAACATCAATATGATCCATAGACCTTTTTCATTGATAACAAGTGATTGATTTTTGTTAATTTTTATTTCTTTATTCACATTTCAAAATATGTCTAATGACAATTTTCATTTGTTAAGCTTTCTTTCTTCATATTTTGCTGTCAGCTTCATTCCCTGCATGGTAACATAAAAATTTTAAAAATAATAATTTTCCTCAAACCAAGACATTTGACATAAAATACTTATTTTTTAACAATTGCTTCTTTCTTTTTTTCTTGTTTGTAGTTATGATGAGCAATTGATGCTTTGGGACAATCGCAATATGAAAACTTCTCTAAAAGACATTGGGCTTGGAGGTGGCATCTGGCGAGTCAAATGGGAACCTCTTGTAGGTCACTACATCCTCACAGCATCTATGCATAATGGATTCCATATTGTAGACTCTGGACTCCAACCTACAGGAGGTGAATAAATTCCTTCTTTGAAGTGAAATATATTGTCCTTATTTGATGAATTATACAAATGCATATCTTAAGATTTTGTAGGTACATTTTCAGTCTTCCTTACAGATGTTTGAAGTTTTGAAACAAATATTGCCATTATTATATCAGGAGGTGCTGAAAAGTTCTTGATCTGACCAAGAAAGAAACTTTTCCAAAAAATTCTGGTGTTTTATCATTTGATCAAATTCTGAGAAGTGGGTTTGGCTGAGGACTTTTCAGCAGCCCTTTATATCATGTAGATTTGGACTAGTATCTTTATCTTTATTGTTTTAATTTATATTATTAAGTTCCGTGGTAACAGAGAAGAATCTCTGACTAAACTGCACCTGTCTTCATTCATCATTATAATCCACTGCTGACAAGATCAATGTGAAGACATCTAATTGCAAGTAAATTCAATAGTGCTGAAGTGAATATATCTAATCCCAATCAGATTTGTTTTATGGAGCCTGGTTTTGTATGAAAATAATTACAAATGAACATTTTAGGGTCAAAGTCTAATGTAAGTGAAATATGTATATTAAGCTTTAGATATGACTGGTGAAACTTGGTTTGTTGCTTTGGACATCTCAAAAGTGTTTGACATGGTTTGGTATACTGGTCTTCTTCACAAGTTGAAAGGCTATGGTATTTCCAGATAAACTTTTGAACTGATTCAGTCTTTCTTATCAAATTACAAAATGAAAGTTGTCTTTTTGTACTAATGCAGGTGTTTCCCAGGGCTCTATCTTTGGACTTACTTTGTTCTTAATTTTCATCAATGACCTTCTTGATGACATCACTTCTCGACTTGATATTTATACTGATGACAACCATTTACTCCAGTCTCAATAGTAAGTTTGATCAATTTGATAAGATCAAATTGGCAGCTGATCTCAAAAATGTACTACAGTCTTTTGTCACTGGGACAAGGAAATAACTTGTTAATTTTATGCTTCCAAAACAAAACTTCTCTCTATCAATCACCCAAAAGACCACTTCCTGCTTCCCATCAGCATGGCCAATACTAACTTCTATGAAAGTGGCTTGATGCATCTTCTTGTGCTTTCATTCTTGGTTGACATGAAGTGGAAAGATTATATTGAATCCATTGTTAGGTCTGTTGCTATGAAAGTTGGTTCACTAGACGTTTTTTATTTCCTGAATCTATCTTACATATTTATAAGACTACCATTAATCCAGCCTTTGAAGAATTAGCAATATTATTGGTCCTACTGTAATATAGCTTCCCTGTGCCTTTTCTGTAAATACTTTCATGATAACACTTTGGATGAACTCTTTGCTATGATACCTAGACTTTATGAATTTAAGTGCAATACTAGATTGGCAGCAAGGTCTTATCAATTATAGCCTTAAGTTCTATGCTAACAGATTTTTCTCACACTTCCTGCTTGTGGAACTCTCTTCTATTTCCATGCTTTCCTGCCCACTTTGATCTTCAAAAATTTAAATGCAATGTTGATTGTTAATCTACTGTCTTCTTGATTACTCTTCTATTGTTCTTGCTCCTTAATAATGTTTCTCTTTTTTTCTTATTCTTCCATACTCACTAACCCCTTTGTGTCTTAGTGGCTTTACTGCCTTGCATGGAATGATGTGATTAAAAAAGTATATCTAGACATTTAAATCAAAGAATATATGTACACAAAGATCTTGTATGCATCAGCAGACTCAATGCATTAGTCATTCATCATATTAAATCTGATCATAATTTCAACTTAAAGAATGCAGTTTTAATTAATAGAAAAAGTAATTTGTTAAGGCAAAAATGTATTGAAAATACACTAATTTCTACAGTAAGCTTATGTTCAAGTTTGTACAGCCTGTCATCTTTCTTAACAAAACTACGACTATTCCAATGTGTGATATTTAAAACAACAGTGATAAAAAAATAAGTAGTAAGAAGCTGAATGAGGTCAGTTAGAAACACCAGATGCTAGAAAAATTTGAATTTAAAGTTAAACATCTTTACACTTTCAGCATTTCCCTTAATGTATGATATTATTATGATGTTTGCATTTTGTTTCCTCTACAGACATATATATGATCCTATTAAAAATATTATTTAGTTTGAAGTCCTTTTGAAGAACGAAAGACCTCACACACATACACACACACATATATATAATAACTGTACAATCTGGTTTTGTTTTCATTTGAGAGATTTCATTTTTTTTTGTCTTACAGATTCCAATCTTGAAATTGTAGCTCATTATGACAAGCATGAATCCCTGGCTTATGGAGTTGATTGGCACCATAGCAGTTTTGTTCCAGCTGGTTATCGTCAAGATGAGGCTGGAAAGCAAGATATCCGAACAATAATTTCCTGTTCTTTTTATGACAACTCAGTTCAGTTGTGGACGTGGGAGCGAGAAATACCAGCAGATTGATAAATCAAATGTATATAAAAGAAAAATAAAAATAATTCTGTTCAGTCTTGTCATTCCAACAATGGTAGGTGGAAGGTTGCTGCTGTTTTCAGTTCTCGTTTTAGAATTTAAGACTAGCTTGCATATTATACACATGATGATAAATGGCAGAGCATCACCGTGACTATATTTTACAATAATCTAGATTATTTTACTTTGCAGTTCAATAAAAGCTGCTAGTGGTCTCTACTGATAAGATTTTAGTGAATGCTTTCATCGTGACAGTGGAAAAAAGTTTGCTTTTTGTTTCTTCAAGTTAGCACAGGAATCATGATAAAGCACAATTCTAACACTCATTTCCATGTCATTTCTCATAAAATCGAATTGGAACAATAGAATCACTCCCCAAATATCTAGTATTAACTAGATAATAAGTAACATATTTTGCCAAAGCATTTTCTAGATCACAACTCACCCCTTCAGGCCTCCCACCATACACCTTGAGCTTTCACAGCCTCCAATCCATAATACCTACAGGTTTTATGTTGTGTTATATTTTGTTACTTTTCATTTTCAGTCAAAAAAAATGTCTTAAAGATTGTTTAAATTGACACTTAATAAATTAGAAATGTTCTTCATTTTCAAACACATATTTTATTTATAAACAAAAATGATTATCAGCTTTAGTACAGCTACTCTCTTAAAAAACATTGTCGATAAGATATAATGATAACTGAAAAAGGATCAGAAATAATTAACGTTCATTAAAAACAAATGACATGATTAGTTTTGTTAATATTGTTTATTCATTAAATACCTGTTTATGCAACTTTTCACAAGTAGGATTTATTGACTATTAAATTTTTTATTCTAATCATTAGAAATATAATGACAGCAAATTATAAAATTAAACACAAGAATTAAGCAGATATAAATTTCTATTGTACATTTAACAATGGAACAAAAAACATTTGATCATTTAATTATCAATGTTTTACTATAAAATATGAAAAATATTAACTCCAGAGGTTAGAAATTGTACACATTGCCTCTCTGGCAGAAGAACTTGTAAAATCCCACTCTTAGTGTAAGAAGTGAAAGATTCTTCACAGCAACAATGAACAAATGAAAATCACAATGAGTCATATTAATGCTTGATAGTGGAACTTGATGATTTTATTACCAAATTTTGAGTTGGTATATAATACATTTAATGTAAATACATTGCTCATGATTTTTATAGAAATTCACTGAAAATCAAGAAGAAACATATTTTCAGTGGTCACAAATTAATTGTTACCGACAGAATTATATGCATAAGCTAAATATATTGCTAATGATTTTTATGATGGAAATGCATTGAAAATCAAGTTAAAAGGTATTTTCAGGAGTCAGGAATTGATGCAAGCAATACTTACAGAATTTAGTTATTTATCTATAATGTAATATTATTTTATGTATACCATGCCTGTGATTTTACTATAAAAATGCATTTGGGAAATTGATTATCAGTGGTTTGAAACAAATGGCCACCATATCACCATTACTGACAATGTATATTTGAAACCATTAATGTTTTTCTATTGGTTGTAATTTTGGCAAAAGAGAACATCTTTTTCGTATATTTAATCTATTTACCAATGTCAATGTGAATTTGAACAACATATTTAAACTAAATTTAAAGACTTTAACTGCAACAATTTTCCAGCCATACCTTTTGCAATGCAGTAATGAGTACCTTTTGTAAAACAACTTTTGAAAAGTAGAACGACCTTGAACAAGGGACTCCTTCCCTATACTGTGTTTTGCTAAGATTGTAAAAAGTCTTAAGCTGAGTGATGAAACTTTGCAATCACGAGCCAGCCATTTGTCACACAAAACTAAAGTTGACAGATTCCCAGTAATTTCCAATTGGATTAATGACAAAAAAGATTAGAATATTATTGGTTAAGTAAGTGTTTCAAAGTAGCAGCATCCATCCCCAATTCTAATGCTTAACAATGGCATGCAGTTGTCTAGATTCTCAATTACTCATTTATAATTATGATGATCATAAAATAACATTTGTATATGTTGGCTCATTTGCCCTCCTTTCTGATTAAAATGGTAATTTAGTGATCTGCCCAATCACTGCTTCTACTATGATCCAGTCTTCCCCTGTCTCTGTTTTGTCTACATCATGCACAGTTCTCTTTTCTGCCATACCCTGCAGAATTAATTAAAGTGCATTACCTATTTGTATATATGAAACTCAACCTGCTGGTTTGTCACAATTGATGTATTGGTATGACTTGACACTTAATTTTGACCCTCTAAGAGTTTCCTTTTTTCCAGAAAGCACATGGCTAACTCCTCACTTAACCAAGTTTTGATAACATGATTCCTGAAAAGTATCCTTTCTATGAAACCACCAGCCAATATGTCTTTATTTAAACAAAACACTAGAAAATGTGGAAAAATGTTTAGACCTGTAGTGGAATTGATTAGGCTAATACTAATTAACATAACCATACCACTATATATAGGCAGAACTCGAGCAAAATGGCATCGCCGAGCGAAACTATGTTGGATTTGGAAAACCCTGAAGTGGTTATTATCTGGTTCAGGTGTTTTGAGACAATGGCCAGAATGAAGAAATTAGCGGATGACCAAAATCAGAAACAAATCATGCCAACGCGGGATGTAAAGCCATTAAGCAAGTGTCCTTAATGACTTACCCGGAGGAAATTGAAACTTTAAACATTCAAGAGATTAAGGACATAATTTTAAAGACTATCCAATCAAAAAAAAAATTGGTCATTGCTGAAAGTACCAAATTTCTAACGTTAAGACAAGAGTCTGGAGAACCTATTAGGAAATATCTCCGTAGACTAAGAGATACTAGTAGGTATTGTGACTTTAATGAACTTGGACGAAATGGAATAGCAATAGAGGAGGAATTGATTCAGCTTCGACTGGTGAAAGGATTATACGACACTACGCAAAGACTTGCAACTTCGGAGTGGTTGCAATCCAATAATATGAATTTGGAAGCGCGTATTGAATTTATACAGCAGGACGAGTTGATTGAAAAATATAATATAAAAAACAACAAGAAGAAATGATGGAAATATGTGCCAATAAGAAAAAAAACAAAACCAAAATGCAAGTATTGCAGCTATGAACATGAGCAAAAGAAAAATGTCCCGCATGGGGAAAGATATGTGATAATTAAAAAAAAAAAGCCGTGAGTAAATGGCAAAGCAACAATGTAAAAATTGTAGAAATAGTACAAGACGGAAGAAAAAAATCAAACGGATGTTTTTACGATAGAAAAGAAAAACAAAAACAAAAGGAATACGTTCAAGAGTATAAAGTTTGAATGGTATAAATTTAAAGATGCAAGTCGACACAGGAAGCGAGGGGGAAAAATTAAGGAGATCGAAGTTAAGAAGCCCAGTAAAGATAAAACAATTCGATGGAACCTGTGTCAAAACGTTAGGTTCTTTTCAAGGGACATTTGAAACAGCGAAGAGATTTGAAACAATTACCATCATAGTAATGGATTGTATAAAAAGTCATGGCCTAATAGGTACTGACAGTGAGTGAATGTTGATAGTAAACAATTACTGAATGCTGTCAATATTAGAAGTTTTGAAACAGGAACATTAAAACATTATAAAGCAAGCATTAAGCTAAAAAGAAATGTTATGCCGTCATATTTTCAAAGTCGTAGGCTTCCCATACATATAAAACCGATGATGATTGAGAAGCTGAACAAAATGGTAGAAGAAGGAATACTTCAACATGCTGAACCAGGAGGCAGTAAATGGGCATCCCTTAATAGTGATGTTAGGGTGTGTGGTGATTACAAGGTAGGTGTGAATCACAAAATTTGTTCAGATTCATATTCGATTCCAAATGTAGAAAACATATTGCATTCTTTTGCAGGAATGAAATATTTTGCTAAAATCGATTTTAAAAATGCATACCACCAAATAGACGACGAATTCAAAGAAATTACAATAAACTCGCCCATAGGCTTATTGAGGTGGACTCATTTGGAATTAAGACAGCCAATTCGATTTTTCAGAGAGCCATGGAAAATCTACTAGAAGGAAAAGTAAAAAATATAATATACCAGGATGATATTGGGCTGGGCGCCCGTACTGAAGAAGAATTAAAACAGAAAACTAAAATAGTAATGAATATACTCAGAGATGCAAGAATGACTTTAAACGATGATAAATGTATATTCAAGTGCAAAAAATTAACGTTTTTGGGATATCAAATCTCAGAGGAGGGTACTTCACCGGACTCAAGGTTGATAAAGAAAATATTGAATGTTTCGCCTCCAAGTAATAAGAAAGCATTGGAATCATTTCTTGGATTAGCTAATTTCTATAGCAAGTTCTTACCAAATTATTCAGAAAGAATTTAGCCTTTTTCTGATTTACGAAAGAAAAATAAGGAGTTTCAGTGGACAAGTCTTCACCAAAAAATCCTTTGTTAAATTGAAGTTAGCGTTATCCAAGAAACCGGTTGTCAAGATTTTTGACCCTAAAAAAGAAGTCACATTAACAACAGATGCGAGTGGACAGTCTGTATCAGCAATTTTGTCACAAAAAGGACGCCCGGTGATGTATCTTTCCAGGAAGTTAACACCAGCCGATAAGAACTATTCAAATATTGAAAAGGAAGCGTTGGATATAGTATGGAGCATGACCAGAGCAAAAGAATTTTTGTTAGGGAAAACGTTTTTGCTCAGATCGGATCATAAACCGCTAGAATTTATATTCCATTCCAGAAAAGAATTGCCGAAGGTCACATCCTCAAGGATACTAAGATGGGCAATGAAGTTGATTTATGCCCAGAAATTTGTAGTTGACAGGTAATCAAGAGCGTGCATGTTGATGTGCAATGCGGAATAGCTGCTACACAAAAACCTGTAAAATTAGAAGCCTGATAGCCTGGTCACACTCGTGACGTGGATACGTACGTAAATAAATGTCCTAAATGTGCGGAGCTAAATTTTTTTCGACAGAACAAGACATTTGTGGCCAAAGGAAACTGAACCCGACGAAAACTTGTATTCACGAATGAGAAGATATGGTACAAGTGAAACAGAAGAGGGACCAGAAAAATTAATATTTGTAATGCAGAAGGGACAGAATACAGTGTTGGTTTCCAAGAATGGTAGAGGTCTATTGGCGCATGCTGACCAACTAAGATTGTGCCAAAACCATGAAGACTCAGAAAGTGAAGATACTGAGGAGTTAAATGAGGATAGAGAACAAGATAATAGTTAAGAGACAATGAGTGCTCAAGGGTTTTCTGAGGAATCAGAAAACGAAACAGTGGATATCGAAGAAGAAAGAAGTAGGTCGGGATCTCCTATAATAAGAAATCCCCTTGAAACCAGTGAAAGGGGGGTATATAGAAGAAGCCATAGGTCAACTCAGGGAGTTAAACCTAAAAGGTTTCGGGAGGTGTAGTGGGATTGGTTAGGCTAATACTAATTAGCATAACCATACCACTATATATAGGCAGAACTCGAGATGGACTGGAGGAGAAAGTCACCTGTGACGACTACTACAATTGTGCGTATATCAACTTCATAACAGGACCCCTCCATGTGGATCATCACTGAACAATCATCAGCTTTCTCCCATAATTAGAATTAGTTACAGTCTGTCAGCAGATTCTTACAAAAAGCCTGCTGCAAAATCTGTCCACTAACGCTTCACACTCGATCAAAAATAAGGGAGCTATTTTGAGACGAGTTGTAGTAAGATTTAAATGATATCTGAAATGTTGAAATGCAGTATTTACTGTTGTAATGGTGTTATTTTCCAATAGTACCTCAAATAATTTTCATGTATATATATTTTGTAGATACATCTAATTTACGCTTGTAATTCAAAGTAAGGTTGGATTCATATATTTATGAATTCCACAAATTAATAGCTTACAAGCAAATGTTCAGGTGCCTTCATTGTTACTTTTTAATTGAACACTTCTCCAACAGACGTCAGCAGATATCAAAGCAATAATAATTTCATTCGGCAAATAAAGATTTTCTTTCATTTATTGTCTGATGACGTATATTGTCAAAGATGCCGTTTCCCTCATTTAAGTGTTTTGAAATATAGCTTTTGTGAATTCTTCACCAGAAGCTAAATATAAGAAACCACCTTCGCAAGCTATGCTTTTGAAAGCAATTAGCATCGAAGATGACGGCCGTCTGTCTTCCATCGTCTCAGCATACGTCATGGCTGACAATGATGGCCTCGAGATTAATCAAAGTATTTCATGTTATCTTGGACATAAAAACTTTCTTCTACCCACATCTTCTCTAAAAAGTACAATAATCGATTTGGTTCGGGAAATACATTAATATAAAAAATACTTTAAATGAACACGAAATGTTTTTATTTCGATTTTGTAATTTAAGAATTTTAAACAACTGACACCAAAATTATAGCATTTTAATATACGAAACTAAGTTAAAAAGAATCCTGTTTAAACTGCTTTTTATAACGGGGATCTTATGGTGCGTTCCGGGATTTGTTTTCTTCAGTGGTCTGAGGATACCAAATATTGAGATCCTTACGGTTACCTTTCCTTGTAACAGGATGCCGAGAACGGCAGATATTGAAAGAAAGATGCAAAGAAATGCTTTTCGGCTTTGAGGATAGTGTACTCAGATGAGGGATGTTCCGCCATTTGCCTCAAAACAAGTACAAGGAAGGTATCGAGTATTAGTAAGAGGTGCTATGTGAGACTATTTAATCGAGGTGCTCGGCTCGACGAGGAGTTGTATCGCTTCCTATGGTCTTGAGCACCCGGACTGAAATGCTGCAAGAATAACGAAGCCTCACTCATCTGGTTACTGATTCGAGGCGCGTTCTGGGTCGGTAATACCAAAAGGTCTTTCATAGTCGGATTGTTTCACCAGAATGCGTTTGTTACGGTGCGTCTATCGAGCACGCCATCTTATACTACCCCGTCGTACGCACGCTGTGCATGCTTATTTAAGGCTACATGTTTTGCATGCTTCACAAAAGAGTAGCCTGTTTGTAGAAATATGGGCTCGTCGCTTGACAAGAACAATATTTCTTATTTTATTGAGATGACACTAATAAAGATATTTTACGGTTTCTTTCTCTCTATCATCTGATAGCCTACTTTAAGCATCTGCTTAAACTAAAGTTAAGATTAGGGTGGAGAGAGAGATAGATTGTTTTCGTGGGACTTTTGCGAAAAGTGGGTGAATGTAGCACGAACGTGTCCTGTGAATTAAAGCTTAGAATAACATCTTGAAGTAACTGTTTAGAGCGTTTGTGGTCCTGAGAAAGACTGATAAGGTAAAATAGGTTTGTTAAAGTTAGTTTATTAGTCATTTTCATTTTTGTTTATTTCTATTTCTCACGTTCTCCTCTCCTCTCTATTGAATGATAGAAATAAAAATTGATGTAGGAATATTTCACTTTATTTTTATTTTCCTTTTCTTATTTTTACATTTCCCACGTTATTTTTTGATCGATTAATTTGCCTTTTCTGATATATTAGATAGGCCTCGGTGGGGTTGCATACGAACGCATTTTTCTGTAAATATATTTCTATGTATATAAACCATTGGGAGAATTTTTTCTAAATATAGGTAAATATAGGTATTATAATTTCCATAGAGTTGTAGGGAGACTACAGTTGTTTCCCTTGGGTCGGACTAACGGAAGTTCAGCCCCTTAGAGACGAGAACTCTCCTGTCTCTTCTTCCCTTTCGTCACTTCCGTTTTTAGGAAGCTCTGCCCTTTTTTAATTGCGACCACCGGAGTCCACACACGTGGAAATTGATCTGCTGGTACCCAGCCTAGCGTGGAGAAAGAAGTAAGTCATGTTAACTCATCTATGGACAGTCAACGACCCTAAAGTTGGTATGGCATTTCTCTGTTCTCGTTAAACACCCTCGGTCCTTTGGACTATATGAACAATCTTGTGTTTGGGACATGTAAACCTTTTTAATATGTGTATATAATTTGTTTGTATTATTAAATGTCTTGTTGGGTACGGTCCCGTATTTTTTTTTTTTTTTTGTATCCTCATTCGGTGTTAGTGTATCAGTGGCTACACTAATGCCAATATTAGTATCGGTGTCCGATTATTGGAAGGCTAAAGCGTATTATTCTTCCTAACACGAAATAGCCCTTATATTGTGGCTAGCTGGTACACCCCATACTAATAGAGTGAATATGACATTTGGTGATTTTTGCATGAAATATTTAAAATAAATAGTGAAAGGAACAAGGAAAACTGTTTTCGTTCGTGGATGCCATTAACTAAGTTAATGACAAAATGGGGAAGATTTTTGGTCTCATGCCACATTTTTCGCAAAATGTTTTACAAAACTAAATGTAAAATCGATTGTCACATACCAATTTTATTGTGAAAGCATCAAGACTTACATAATAAAAAAATCTAACACTTGCAATGAAACGAATGATAAATACTCATTGCACATTTCATTGATTGGGCAGTAAACGCGAAGAATAGTTTACATTAATTCTCCTAACCAGTTATTTTTCGGTAATAATCCTGATGTATTTAGTAATTTGGTTAATCGAACCCCTACCCCAGTTTTTGAGGCAGTTACAAGTGAAAGCTGATAATTTAAATGCAATGTATGCTGCAACAAAAAAGCATTAACAGCGTTGTAGCAGGTACATGTTGAAATCGCGTCGTGGTCACCAAACAGTTGCAATATGTATGTCCAAATCACGTCGGCAGTCATATGTTACAAGCATTACTCCGAGTTAGACTAAAAGCAGTAGTGTAGGGGAACGGGCCTTGTGTGGGATTGTCGCAGTTAGCTCCTCCTCAGTTTCCTTAATCCTTCAACAGGGGTCTCTCTCCCCTGACTATAAATACTGGCTGACCCTTCTCTCTATCTCTCTCTTTTCGACACAGGCCTTGGGCCGCAACCTCGCGCGGAGGCGAGGTAAAACTTTCTCTTTTTCACTTAGGCCAATATGTGACCTCTCACCGATACAGCGTTTCTCATATTCTGGGAACACGCTAAGGACAATACGTGTACGTACGGACACTCAACACACACACACATAACTTCTCCATACAAACACTATGTAACTTTTCATGTCTTCGTGTATTAATATATTTGTTTACCCACAATATATATTTGTTTACCCATGTATATCGGTCTTGTTTGTTTTCTTTTGTCTTCTAGGACTAATTAAACTCCGACATTCTGATGTAGCTGGACCGGCCAGCAGGAAAGTCTAACCTTCTGATATCTCTTCACACATTCACCCCGCACGGTCCTCTACAAGATGGCGTGTGTTGAAAAGGTTGATGTAAGTTGCGTGTTGAAAGGGCTGTTCCCCACAATTATTTATTTTTGTTAGGAAATCATTAGCAATGGTGAAATACAAAAAGGAACATGGAGTTAAAAACATAACAATTGAATTTATTAAGTATTGAAATTACATGCATGCGAACTGAAAGAGTGAGACTGAGTTGCGTCCCTTTGATTAGGTAATTATTTGTATCTAGACTAATATCGAAAGAGTTTATATTATGTTGCGTGTTAGAGATTGTCTATTGGACGAGTTGGTAAGAGTTCAGAGATTGTACTTGCGTGAAATGTTGCAAAGTTCTTTAACGTCTGATTGCGTTAGTCAAGACGGGAGTTCTTGAATGTCACATTTTGGCAGTGGTGTTGTGTGACGAAGAGAAGTTAGGTTCAAGAGTAATTTTTACTTAAATAGTAGTGAACATATTCTTGTTCACTTTAGGTAAGTAAAGTTTGTTTTAAGTTCGAAAGTTCTTTAACGTCTGACTGCGTTAGTCAAGACGGGAGTTCCTTGAGAGTTACATTTTGGCAGTGGTGTTGAGCGGTCGAAATTGTCTGCTGTGTTGTGCTGGTCTGCTCGTGGTGACACGTGTTCTTGGGTTTAAATATGGTCGTAGTCACGTGTCTCGGCTCCGGAAAGAATGGCGCGTAAAATGATCGTGCGCGTGGGAGCGATCTGATTGGTCGATACTGACCAATCAGCAAGCTAGATTGACGGTGATTAACCAATGAATGCCTGTTGATTATCTGTATGTATTATGTTGGTAAAATCGTAACAGGAAGAGTGCATTTCCTAGCAGAGAGTAAACTGGTTGTCGTGGACGAGTCTACAGTAGCAACAATATTTGGTACATGTTTCTTGGCAAAACTATGTGGTAATGACCCACATGATGCACGTCGTCAGAATTGGAGAAATTTATTTTTGCCAACATGCCCATAACGTTCGAGTTCGTTCTGTCCTTCGTTGGCTGAAAAAGAAGACTCGGATCGTGTAGTTGAGATGTTGAAGAAAAAATTAGTAATAGTCCTAAATTAATACATTTAAATTATAAATAAATATATTAAGACACAGGACTGTATTGCCGATTTTGTTTTCGGCTTCTTCATGGGAAAGTAAAACAAAACAACTAAAAAAAGCAGACTATCTTAAATTTAGTAGATAAAAAAACAAAATATAGTGTTCACAGATAAAACATTTATTTCAATAAAACAAAATTTCCATGCATATTGTTCCATATGCTAAATAGTAACAAAACATAATGATAAACAAAGGGATTTACTTACATTAATAATTTTGTCAGTCTATAGAATGTATCATTCTTTAAACTGACAACTTAAACATCTTTTTTCAACCTTTTCTTTTTCTTTTACAATGAAAAGCTTGTTTTAAAATCTTTTTTTAACAGTCAATTTCTTCAGATACTTTTATCTTCTTTCTTCTACAAATTTCTCTTAGCTTCCTTTTTTCTCCAAATACATTTCTTTTTCTTCTTCAGAAATTCTTTTTCTCTTTCTTAGGAACTGAAAGCGAAAATTAGAAAACACAACCCCTAACCTAGGCTAAGATCAAATTTGAAAATAAATATCTATTTAAAATATTTTAAAATCTCATTTTAAATTAGGTACCTTCATGAGCGCGTGTATTTTTTTTTTTTTGAATTTTCTTTTTAATGGGAGCCGTTAATTTTGAAAATCTTGTAAAAATAAAAATAATTGTCGGATTTTCATGAAACTTTCAGTAACTATTCACAAATGATGGAAATTATTATAAATGTGTTTATTTTCTTTTTTAAATCATGGTAATTTTTTTATTTTATTTATTACACCCCCCATAAGTAATTTCATGAAAACTCATGAAATTCTAAGGTGTTCCGATTTAGCGACTAATTAGTTAAAAGCACAAGGCTTTGACCAAAGCAAATCCATTTTACTTTTTTTTTTATTTCGGCTCTGAATTGTAACATACAAAACTCAATAAAACAAAGATATTATTTAATTTTAAAAACTTTTAGTTGCTTTTACTTATTTGTATGACTATGGATAACATTTCCTGAAAGCAAAAAACATTTTCGATGAAAAATAAGTTTTTACAACAATTATTTGTTATTTCTTATTGTTAAATTTATGTTTATTGCTTAAAGTTGTTAAATATTTTAAAATTGATCAAAATGGTGTTGCAGTTAGTCAATGTATTATTAAGTAGATAATATCATTTACAGATTATAAAATAAACCTGGTTACAATCAGAAAGTTGCTTTTAGGTAAAAATCTAATATAACATGTTTTTTTTTTGTGTCAAAAATAGCTTAAATTCAAATATACGGAAGACCGGAAGCGTCATGAAAACAAAAGAAAGTCACGTGGCTTGCCTGGCTATAAATGTTGTCCTCCGCTGTCGGTCAGCCTTTACTGTGTTTGTGCTAGACACGTGTGGAGAAATTTTTGATATTTTTCTTTTCCTTTAAAGTTTAAACAATCCTTTTGGATGTTGCCATGCAGTATAGCACAGAACCACACAGGATCAGAATATCTAAGAAGGAAGTATTAGAGAAGGAGATCCTGAAAAGGAGTGAAGAAAAGCAGAGACAGCATCAAAAAAAGGAAAGGCGTCAGCTACAGAAAAGATTGAAGGACCTTGAACACACCAATTCTGCCATCAAAGCAGAATTCTCGGACTTTTCCCAAGATTTTGTAGATAACATTTACAAAATCTTACGTGGTGATATAGTTGGCCATACTATAAAACACATCTGGACAGTTGATTCTGTTGATAAGATATTTGTAGGATGGGTCATGGAATTCTCTGACTCAGATTACAACATTTTCTATGAAGAAGATAATGAAGACTATCAACTGGACAAATGTGAAATAGCTACCGACTATATCATGCACGACCTGCTCTTTAATGGCTAACTCCCATCCTGTGACACCTGGCAGCAAGGACTCTGATCATTAGGTTGGAGTTTGTGAGGAGCGTGGAACCACCTCAGAATTGCTGTTGTTCCCAGGTCCACTCTGGCCCGGAGTGGTAGCACCTGTTATGGTCCCAGCTATGGGAAAAATAGCACAAAAAAGGCCCTTTTAAGGGCCACAAATATTTCACGAATCTCTGGTACGATTTGCATTGCATCTCTAGACCTCTCTTCTTACTTGGTTATGAATAAATAAAATAAAGTGTATATGATTATGTAATTATGTGAAATAAAGTCTTTTCAATATTCGTATTACTTTGAAGAAAAATTAACAAAAAAAAATTGTGTAATATTTCAAATGATAAGGGTACCTAAAAGTATTATGTACTTATCTTATGAAATTTCTTATTTTTTTATTTTCTCAGTAATTTTTTTTCCTATATGAAATATCAAAATTAATAAAATGAAGGGAAATAGAAATAATACCATAAAATAAAATAAATGTATATGTTTATATTTTACACCTTAGCCTTTCATAAGAAAGGTATCTAATTAAAGTAATTAAAATAATTAAATTAATTTGTATGCACCTTATGAATTTTTTTTTTCTATCAACAGTCTTAGTTTTAAAATTTTCATAAAGCATCGTACACGTAAAGATGGAAAGCTAAGAAACAATTAAAAATTAAAACGCTGAAATTTTCCCTTAATAACTGGTTACGTAAGTTGGTTCAATAAGAAGCTAAATTATTTCACTTTCGTCCATCCGTACGATGAAATTAGGTCGCGTAAGCTGTCAATACTTGTTGACAGCATCAATCAACACTTCGAATGTGTCACTATTGTTCCGACCCGCTGTCTTTTTTTTTTTAAAGTACACTTTTCAGCGCGTAAAGTAAGTAATGTTTTCTTTCCAAATATGTTAAATAAACATTTAAATTTTAAATTTTGTAAAAATAAATTTAAAAAAAAGTTTAACTATTTCTTGGCAGAATTTAAAACGGGAAAATTAAATTTTTGTTTATAAAATTTTTAAAAAATGTCTGACGATCGATTTTTTTTCAGAAAAAAATAAACATGATTTTAAACGACACTTTTGGACGTGCTCGAAATGATAAAAAAAAGTAAAAAAATAATCAAAAAATACTTTGATCTTTCCTCTTTATTATAGCATAAACAGTTAGACAAATAAAAATTATTTTCGTCAAGTTTAAGGCAATTTTTATCATGCTATGCTCATTTTCTGTCGATCTCATGAAGGTACCTATTTTAAATAGAGAACGAGAATGGGCCAGCCTTCCCCGCATCGAACGACTCTGCCAAATAAAACGTTGACTCTCCGAGTCAACAATACAAACAAATCAAATGCAATAATTCCTCTTCTTCGGAATAAAAACACCTCTTCCAAATAAATGTCTCTTGGACAAAGTTGGAACAAATCTCCAAAAGCCGCCAAGTACCTTTGTTATCTTGTAGCGGACCGTGGTATGAAGATGTGAAGAGATATATGTGGGTTAAAATTTCCTGCTAGCCGGTCCAGCTACATAAGAATGTCGGACTTTAATTAAGTCCAAAGAAGACAAAGAAAAACAAACAAGACCGATATACATGGGTAAACAAATATATATTAATAACGAGTTACACAAAGACATGAACAGTTACATAGAGTTTGTATGGAGAAATTATGTGCGTGTTGTTGGAAGTGTTCTTACGTACGTGTATTGTTCTTAGCGCGTTCCCAGAATTTGGGAAACGCTGTATCTGTGAGAGGTCACATATTGGTGTAAGTGGAAAAAGAACGATTTTACCTCGTCTCCGTGCGAGGTAGCGGCCCAAGGCCTGAGTCGAAAAAGAGCAAGAGGCGAATGGTCAGCCAGTATTTATAGCCAGGGGAGAGAGACCCCTGTTGAAGGATTAAGGAAACTGAGGAGGAGCTAACTCTGACAATCTTTAACAAAGGTCTATATTTGCGTCAATACCTCAATAGGCCTTATAAGTCAAATCAAAATAAAATATAACTTTTCTCAAGCTATATTTAAACAAATTTATAACTTTTCTCAATTTATATTTAAACAAATTTTAACTTCGGATATCTACCGGAGCTAATAAAAAATATTTTGTACAGAGTCGCCCGAAACGAAAAACTCACTATCCCTTCTTCCCATCCTTAAATAAAATAAGATATATAGCAATTAAAGTTAAATAAATATTAACTATATTAAGAAAATAATTTGACACTGTAAGTCGAATATTCGAGATAACACGTTACTTTACGTGGCAAACTAAATTAGTTACCCACGGAGGGAGAATACAAAGCGTCTTAATCGACCAAGGAAAAATCTCTGAGGACAATCTCCCCCGATTAAAGGGGGGCGCCGTCTCTCGCCTCCAACCCCATAAAATGATGTCAATAAAAAAACCATCGTCTACTTTGCTATCAGAGGCGTATCGTTCCAAATTTCAATACATTAAATATTTCTTTACTGAAGTCATTGAAAATGTCTTCGAATTTTAATATTCTAAAATTTTGCAAATAGAAAATTCTCTAAATGTGAGTGACTATAATATGACGACAAAAATGTACTTGTAAATTGAGTTACCTGAGTGCTGTGAATTTTTTTGTGTGCCAGAATATAGCAAGTTCTGAAGAATATGTCGGTAGTGTGTTTTTTACGTTGAAAAAGAGACCAGCGGTAAATTGCTATGGCTGTTAAAAAAAAAAAAAAAAGTAGCTGTTTTCCAATGCTCCATATTACTTTGAATTTTCGTTTGGAAAGACCCGTTTGTTTTGTTGGTGATTTTATTCGTGACACAAATGTAAACAGCTAGGAGGAAGCTTTGAGTTGCTAATTTTTTGATGCTGGTGAAATTGACACATCGAGTATTGAAGCATGTTTCATAAGAACTTTTGAAAAGATCTGGCATGAGTGATAATTTTTTAGAGGTGCTTCTGTCTCCGGTGTTATTATATCGATCTTGCAGATGCCTAAGTTGTTTTGCTAATTTTTAAAGTGTCGGTTAATTGATACTTGTTGTATTATTTCACATCTATTTGCGTTGTTTAATTTTTGGCTAGGTGCTGGAAAGAATTGTAAGTTGACTTATTCTAGGTTTGAGTGTGTTATAATTTTCTCGTGTGGCTTGAGTACATTTCTTTGTGAATTTTGGGTGGTATTCTGAAGAAAATGTGCTGTGCTTTTTATGTCTGTGGCAGTAGTAACTATTTTAGTTGTTGCTTCAAATTTGTTTAAAAAAAAAGTTATATTTTTCGTTTGGTGAAAAGTTCCCACGTAGTGAGTCAAATTTTCACTGTTGAAATGATGTGTTTGTCGAAAATTTCCACGTGTTTTTCGCGTTGTCATTGTTGAGATGTATTAACAGAAAATGAATATTTTGGAAAAAACTGAAAAACATTTTTTTTTTTAAATTTTATTTTTGACACCTGCTGAGAATTAGTTTGGTTCGATTAAACAGCAATGTAGATCTATAACATGAACAGATGGATGAATTTTGACTCTATGATTGGATAAGCTATTAAACAATTTTTGTAAAACACCGTGGATCTCATGTTAGGATGTTCCTTTGTCGCCGAAAATAACATAATCATGGGCTTGTCAAGATTTTGGTGATGTTAAATCGATATGTTAATGTCTTCGCCAGGTTTAGAAATTGATAAAACTTCACTGCATGGTAAAACTAGGATTTTTATTGGAGTTTGAGGAAGGCTTCTATGCTATTATCCCATAAAGGAAAAAAAACACAAAAACATAAAAAACGCAAGTTAAAAAAAGCTGAAGTAGCAACTACTACTATTGCTTCTTCTTCATTAAAACCACCTATCTCTTCGTCTCCTACATCTTTTTTCTGCTTCAAAACCACCTATCTCTTCTTCTTCTTCTTCTTCTTCTTCTTCTTCTTCTTCTTCTTCTTCTTCTTCTTCTTCTTCTTCTTCTTCGCAATCACCCATCTTATTTTCAAAACTCTCTATCGCTTCTTCTTCTTTAGAACCACATAGCTCTTCTTCAAAACCAGCCATCTCTTCTTTTTTTTATAATCTTCAAAACCACCTATCTCCTCTTCTTTAAAACCACCTATCCCCTCTTCCTTAAAACCACCTGTTGGGGACGTGCAGGATTATTAATTATTTTAGAAAGAATCAGAAGGAAATTTCAGTTGGTTGCGCGTCGTACTGCATCCCGAACAAATAGAATAACAACTTCAGAGGCAATTAAAAAGAGACGAGACATATACAATTCAAATAAAACAATGCAACATTTATATACAATTAAACAATACAGATTGGTAATCAGTGGTGTCGTGTGTACGAAATGTATGTAATTGTCTGATTTGTGAATGTCTCTTTTGTTGATATTGTTGAATTGTTCGTTATGTATTAAGAGTTTTTTAGAGTGGTCTACCTTTAAACGTCTTTGATATTTACTTATCTTTGGTAATGAATGATATTCATTGTATATAAGCAAAGTGTTCACAGCGTTGGTCGATGTATGTTGGTCGATGTATGTTCGGATGTAAGTCAGCGAGGTGTCGTCGTGCGCGGCAAAATTGTGGTTCGTAGTGGCGTGGAGTATATCGTAAGTAACTCTGCGAATTCGTGAGACTGACTGCCTGGGGTTGTCTACGTTTTGTTTTTATAACGTTTTGGTTCGAAAAAGTGGATAACTTGGTTTTTGGCGCAATCTTGATTCTGCACGTGAACTTCAGTGATGAACCAATTAGATCGTTTGTTTCGCTTTGTTCAATTTTTATTGGTTGAGGTTTTTTAGTACGTAGGCATACAATGTGGACTGTGCTTTCTTTAGGTTGGACAGGTAAGAATATTAGACGAGTCCACATACCTCCCCCTAGATTAATGCTATGATCAATAGGCATTAATATGTTATGTAAGTTCGAAGTTTTGTTGGCCAATGAACATGTCTGCCGGATTTTGTGCGAGTAGACTGCGTTGATGGAGACATATCTGTTGTCTTTGTCTTTGTATTTGTTTGTTCTGATGTTGTCGTCTTTGGTGGTGTTTGACTTACGTCGTCGGACTGCAAGTATGCTGGTTTAAGTCTGTCGATGCTGACAGTGTTTTGCTTACCAGCAACGTCAATAGTGAAATATTTTGGTGTTCTGGATATCACCAGATGCGGACCTGTGTAATTCGGCGTTAACGGTTTTCGTACTGCGTCTCGACGCAGGAAAACGTATTCTGTGTACTGTAAATCCGTTGGCACGTAGAATGGTTTTTTACAAACACGTGTGGGCGTATATATTATGTCTGTCATTTTTTTCTTAAGGTCGGCCACAAAATAACTAGTAGGAGTAGAATTTGTTACGTTGTGAAAGATTTGTCCTGGTAGGGTTGTTGGTTTCCCAAATACTAGCTCCGCACTAGTGCATTTAAGGTCTAGTTTAATTGTATTGCGTAGCGCAAGCATTACGAATGGTAGCTTGTCTACCCACGTACGAGCGCTGGTAGCCGCTGTTAATGCGTACTTGAGCTGTCGGTGGAAACGTTCTACTAGTCCATTGCTGCAGGGATGGTATGCCGTAGTAGAAATATGCTTTATACCCAGTAAATTGACAAATTCGGTAAATAGAGTCGACTGGAATTGGGGTCCTCTGTCGGTTGTAATAACCGCAGGGCATCCGAATATGGAGATCCAATTTTGGAAAATAGCATTGGCTACTGCTTCTGCCGTTATCGTTGTTAGCGGTACAGCTACTGGCCATCGCGTGAAGCGATCTATAATTGTCAAGATGTATTCGTGTCCGTTTATTCTGTCTAGTGGACCCACTAAGTCGGCATGTATATGAGTAAATCGACCATCAGGGGCCGCAAAACTTGACGATGGCGCTCTAGTGTGGCGATTTATCTTCGTTGCCTGGCAACGTTGGCACGTGCGGGACCACTGTTTTACGTCTGAAGCCATACCGGGCCAGATGAATCTGTCGGATATGGTCCGCAGCGTTGCCTTCGCTCCAGGATGAGCCGGTGAATGGAAGTAGTCGAAAATTGTCTTCCTCCACGATAGGGTCGAGGGTTACCTGTAGAAATGTCGCAGTAAACGAGTTTTTCGGTAAAAGGTAACGGACGTTTTTCTATTTTTAGCGAGGTATCTGCCTGTACTGATGGGAGTGTATCGTCATTCAGTTGTTCTTCAGCAAGCGTGTCAAATTCGAGTGTATGTGATCGTATTACGTCGAGTGTAGGTCTTGATAGTGCGTCAGCAACAGTATTGTGTTGACCCTTTACGTATCGAATGTCCGATGTAAACTGGCAAATATAGTCCAGATATCGAATATCTCTTGGATTTAACTTGTCAGCTTTTGCGTGCAATGCGTACGTAAGCGGTTTGTGGTCCGTGAGAATTATAAAATCTCTTCCCTCGAGTATGTGTCGGTAGTGACGTATTGCCAAATATACAGCGAGTAATTCCCTCGAAAAAGTGCTATATTTTCTCTGTGTAGCGTTTAACTTTAGTGAGAAAAAAGATAGGGGTGTTTCTATGCCATCAGTAACTTGATGTAGTACGGCACCAATCGTGTCGGTCGATGCATCCGTCGTCAAGGTGAGATTGGATTTTTCTGTTGAATGAATGTACGTTAACTTGGTACAATTTTGTAATGCTTCCTTTGCATTCTGAAAAGATTGTAGTTCGTCTTCTGATAGCGAAATCTGTGAGTTTTTGTTTTTACGTAGAGATAATATATTCGTTAGCGGTAGCAATATTGATGCACAGTTTGGGATAAACTGTCGATAATAATTTACCATCCCCAAAAATCTTCTCAATTGCTTCATCGTAGAAGGTGGGGGGTAATTAGTGATTGCTGTTATTTTCTGGTCCAAGGTGGACAATCCCTGCTGGTCTATAATATGTCCGAGAAAAGATAACTTCGGCACCGCAAAAACACACTTGCCTATGTTCAGTTTTAGTCCGTAATGTTGTAGTCGTTTCAACACGGCGTGTAGATGCTCACGATGGTCTGCGTGAGATTTGCTTGCTATCAGTACGTCATCGATATATGCGTACGTGTAAAGCATTCCGCGTAGTACTTCGTCAATTAATCTTTGAAAAGATTGTGCCGCGTTACGCAATCCAAAAGGCATTCTCATGAATTCGAAAAGTCCAAAGGGGGTAGTAATGGCAGTTTTCTGAATGTCTCGTTCTTCGATAGGAATTTGATAATACGCCTTTTTGAGATCAAGCTTGGTAAAAACCGTGGCACCTTCCAGTGATAGGGCAAAATCCTTTATATGTGGTATCGGGTATTTATCCGGTACAGTCTGGGCGTTTAATAATCTGTAATCGCCGCACGGACGCCAACTAACTGAGTCAGCTTTAGTAACCATGTGTAGGGGACTCGAATACGGACTGGCTGACAGACGGATCACGCCAAGTTTGATCATGTTATTAAATTCGTCACGGGCAATTTTCAATTTGGTAGGATGGAGTCTGCGTGGTTGAAAATGAACTGGTGGACCTGTGGTCTTGATACTATGTGTGGCATGGTGCTTTACAGGTTCGTTGTGTGATGACGGTGATAGTAGTGAGTGGTACTGGCGTATTATCTCGTCGTAGCCATTGGCTGTTGGTATAATAGTTGTCAGACCGATTGTTGAGTATTTTGAAATAACACCGCAGCGTTGGATCTTTGTGCTCGTGTCTGTTAAGGTTTGTGATGCTAGTTCAACTGACAATTTGTAATGCGTTAGGAAATCTGCTCCTAATATCGGCATGGAGACATCTGCAATAATGAAGGTCCATGTGAGTTCCCTTCTAAGACCTATGTCTAGTGTTAAAGTTCGTTCACCATAAGTAGTGATAGGTGTGCCATTAGCAGCTTGCAACTTAAAAGTTGTGTTCTTGGCTAGAATTTGTTTGTTGCAATTCTTTTGAGGTATGACACTTATCTGAGCACCGGTATCGACTAAAAAATTTAACCCGCTTGCTTTGTCATGAATGTAGAAGAGGCGATTAGTCTTTAAATGTCTGGCATCCAACGTCTCTACTGGATGCCAGCGCGTCCGTTTCCCGACTGGTTTCTGAGGAATGACTTCCTATATGAACAAGGTTGTCTACATTTCTTCGCGCGCGCGCCAAAGTTCTCGTGGTACCAACAATTTTTGTCTTGATAACAATCTCGTCGTTGTTGATATTTATGTCGAGACGTTGATCTTGAATTATGTTCATTGTGCTTCGTATAATTATCGCGTCGACTTGCATGTGATTTCTGTAAATCACGTAGCTGTATGAATATTTCTCGTAGTTCCGCAGATAATTTTTGTATCTGTCGGTTAACATCTGGCACAAGGCCATCCACTGTCTCCGTTGCAGAAATGTGTCTTATCGGTGTAGTGTCAGCTACTTTATCTGCTATCGTTGCAAGTTTTTGAATATCCATGTCGTCTGCTAAAGCGGCTAAAATTCGTACTATATCTGCTGGTAGTTTGTCTAGCCACATTTGGCGGAATACTGTTGTTGATATGTCGTTATCGCCCAACAGTTGTTGCATTCGTCGTAGGAGTTGAGATGGTTTTGCATCTCCAATCGTAACGTTCAAAAGGTCTTGTATCTGTGTAATATTGCTCGTTTGAGAGTTTCGTAAGGTTTTTCTACGGGTAAAGAGGCTAATATGTCGGCTACTTCAGCCGCTACCTCTGTAGGTAGTTTCTCCACCACTGCCGCGAATTTCGATTGTTGTGAGGTTATGTGTCTGGTCTGGAATATTGCATCCAGCTGTAAAAACCAGGTTTGCACGTTTGCGTTAAAAACGGGCATTTTCAGTTTGATGGCCGTTTCTGTTATAGGAACTGGATCAGCCATTTGTAATGTTGAATTCTCTTGTGTCGGTATTGTTGGTCTGACGTTTCGAATTACCACTAATTTGGTTTATCCTATTTTGCCGATAGCGCTAAACATCGAACCTCGTGGTCAGTATTTTTGTTTTCAGAACGTCGGGTTGACCAAATTTTGTGTTGGTGGAACGTCGGGGTTATTAATTTGTTTTGTTGATTGAACGTCGGGGTCATCAATTTTGTTGATGGAACGTCGGGATCGCCAATTTTGTTGGTCCACACACCTATCTCTTCTTCTTTAAAACCACCTATCTCTACTTCTTCTTTACAACAAACTAGTTCTTCTTCTTCTTCTTCTTCTTCTTCTTCTTCTTCTTCTTCTTCTTCTTCTTCTTCTTCTTCTTATTATTATTATTATTATTATTATTATTATTATTATTCAAAACCAGCTACTTCGTCTACTTCAAAACCACATCTTCGTTTTCTGCTTCAAAACCAGCTATCTCCTCCTCTTCTTGTTGTTATTATTATTATTATTATTATTATTATTCATAACCTCCTATTCTTCTTGTTCACACCCACATATCTCTCCCTCTACTTCACAGCCACCTTCTTCTTCTTCTTGACAATCACTCATCTCTTTTTCAAAACCCGCTATCTTTTCTTCTTCTTCTTCTTCTTCTTCTTCTTCTTCTTCTTCTTCTTCTTCTTCTTCTTCTTCTTCTTCTTATTATTATTATTATTATTATTATTATTATTATTATTATTCAAAACCAGCTACTTCGTCTACTTCAAAACCACATCTTCGTTTTCTGCTTCAAAACCAGCTATCTCCTCCTCTTCTTGTTGTTATTATTATTATTATTATTATTATTATTCATAACCTCCTATTCTTCTTGTTCACACCCACATATCTCTCCCTCTACTTCACAGCCACCTTCTTCTTCTTCTTGACAATCACTCATCTCTTTTTCAAAACCCGCTATCTTTTCTTCTTCTTCTTCTTCTTCTTCTTCTTCTTCTTCTTCTTCTTCTTCTTCTTCTTCTTCTTCTTCTTCTTCTTCAGAACTACCTATCTCTTCTTCTTCTTCTTCTTCTTCTTCTTCTTCTTCTTCTTCTTCTTCTTCTTCTTCTTCTTCTTCTTACACACGAAATGGCACGTGATTCCTTAACTGTACTAACATAAAAATAATTCAGTATTTAAAAACATTGATTTTGCCATCGACGTCATTATTAGTCAGTTGAAGACTTCTTTGTCTGTTTCTCCTGAATTCCTGTATTACACCTTCACGTGTTCCTGCTTATTCATGTGGAATCTCCTAGTTTGCCGTCACATGACCTTCTTGCATCAAAAAAGGTTGATTTGTCATGGTAACAGTTTCTCTTAATCAATCCTGCTGCCGTTAGAGACGATACCATGGTGTTATTTGCACGTGTCTTATTTTAGGTTTATCAAAATTACCTTAATCGCACGCATGCATGTATAGAAAGTAACGTACACACAGACACACGCACAGACATTTATAAACACACACAAATCTAGTTGAGAGGGTGCTGAAAAGTTCTCGGCTCAGCCAAGAATCCCTTCTCTGAAAATCTAATACTTGGTCATTTTGATTTTGGGAAGTGGTTCCGGCTGTGAACATTTCAGTACTTTACCCCCCCCCCCCATATATATATATATATATATATATATATATATAGCATAATGAGAAGCCACGTATAATTTCTTGATATGATATTGATTTCCAATGCGTCTTCAGATTTCAATGTTGCTCTTTCAATGTTGCTCTTTCCGTCCTCTGTTAGAAAACTTTCCAGATACCTAAATTTTTTGTACTTGGTTGATTTTAGTATCTCCGATTTGTAATTTACATTTTGGACTCATCCTTTTGCTAACAACCATTCATTCTGTCTTCTTGCAGTTTATGTTTAGTGTTTCCTTGACGACATTCTGTAGGAGCTTTTGCAGTTTTTTTTCTGCGTCTACTATCAACACTGTGTCACCTGCATATTTTATGTTGTTAATATTGTGGCCGACAATAATGAATTCTGGTAGAACATCTAATTCTCTCAGAATTGCTTCGGTGTATAGGTTGAATGTTCGGTGTTGCTTTACACCCCTCTCTATTTTTTGTCTATCTGCTGAACTCATTTTCTATCCGTCAGCATGCAGTTTGCTGTCAGTATAGGTTCTTGATTATTCTAATATCCTTCCCAAATATGTCAAGGTTGCTGAGCTGTTCCAACAGATCTTTGTGGCGTACTTTATCGAATGCCTCTGCGTAATCTATAAAACACAGATACACGCCCTTCTGGATTTGTATTGCTCTTTCTGATAACATTCTGAGCATAAATACCGTGTTCTTTGTTCCAGTATCTTTGACGAATCTGCACTGTTCTTTTCCTATCTCCAGTCTGATTTTGCTGCGCGCTCTATTCATCAGAATTCGGATGTTATGTGGCTCATTAGGCTGATTGTTCGATGGTGCTCACATTCATTTGTACCTGGTTTCTTAGGCAGTTCTCTTATTTTTTATGCATATCTGCTTTATCTGTGATAGTCATTCCTTCTATTTTTTCACATTTTTCCTTGAGTCATGACTCTTTAGCCTTCTTGCATTTCTGCTTTATTTCTTTGTGTAGTTTTCTATATTCTGTTCCGTGTCTGTCTTGGCATTTTTGTCTCCTTTTCATCATGACCAGAAACTCATCTGCCATCCATTCATTTTTTTCTTTTTCGTCTATTTTCCTTTGGGATGATTTCGTTTACTGATGTTAGTAAAAATTCACTTAGTGTGCACAACTTCAAGTTTCCATTTTCATTTTGCCCATTGTATCTGCTTTTCACACTCTCCATATTTTTCTCCTTCAGATGACAATTATGATATCTTGAGATTTACATTGATCCTTGGTGTTCTCTAGCGTAGGGTAGAACTTTTCGATTTCTTCTATACTTTGTGCTGTCGTTGCATACACAGGTATGATGGATATGTTGAAATGTTCCTTTCAGTTTAACGACAGGAATTTTATTAGATAACTGACAGTATCCCAGAACACATTTCTTCATGTCTTGGTCTCTTATCAATCCTACTCCTCTTTCATTTTTCTCTCCGCCTGCATATATAATCCTGTTTGTCACTGTCAAAATTTCTATTGTTTGGCCATCTCGTTTCACATACGCCTAGAATGTTGACATTTGATATGTTCATTTCCTGTTTTATATTTTCCAACTGGCCACAGTGATTAAATGTTCTAACATTCCGTTTCCCGAGAATTATTTTTTGTTTGGTGTGAACTTTCACTGTCATGCTTACCTGTAGCTCCTTATCAATTCCAAGGAGTTTGGCCCTCTTTATGCCGTTTATGCTAACAGTCGCTGGATAACGGTCAGGTGTCATCAACAGATTTTGCATATGTTGCTCCTTACCGGGCGAGGAATTAATTCTAATAGACTTAACCCCCTTTATACCGTTAGCTTTCATATTTGTTTGATAAATGCCATGATATTTCTTGGGATTGTTAGCAGAGCGGTTTCGCTTTGCCTTCCCTTCGGTGATTTATTGAGATACCACCTCTAGTTAGCAGGCCGTTGATTCATCTAGAGTTCTTCCGCCCTTTGATATTTTTCATCCTACAGGATTGCTTATCTTAAATTTCGAGATAATAGTGAAGGATGGTTTCGTCCATTAATATTCTATTGTCACCAATATGACCCTAGCTGTTAATCAGGAAATTTGAATTTTTTGTTTTTTTAATATTTTATATTTACTGAATAAATGATTTATATTTACTATAAAATATGTTCTGCCCTGACAACATACCTTGGTGTTTCGGAACAAAAGCGACAATCAGATTTAATAATGTGGAATTATCATTTATAAGGATGAATGAAATTAACTCGGGTATACACTGAAAAATTGTTTTTTAAGTAATTTTAAATATATTTTTGTTTGCTGAATTTAAAAATAAATGGACTTTTCTTTTTCACTTAACTTTTTTTGTAAAACACTTTTTTAGCTTTCATTACAAGTTCATATGATATAATTGGATATCTTATCCGATGTACAATATAATGTTGTCATAAAACTAGGAAGTAGTGTGAACATTCGGTCATGGCCTTCGATCAGTTCTTCACCAACTACGTAGCTTCTGCCCACGCCGTGATTTGCTTCCTGTCTGTGTTGATGAGAACAAAAACTGAAAAAAGCCCAGCTTACATTCAACAAAGCAATACAAGGTGAAATATCGCCCATTTTTCAACAGCTGTTGGTCATGTCTGGTGTTAAATCTTTTGATATAACAGTATGTTACTGGTGTATGAACAATCCAAAACTTTTCTGCTATATTTATGGAAAACTTGACATATAACAAGAGACTTCGTGAAAAATGTCCATTACTTCCAGTTTAGAATAAAACTTGGAGACAAAGACAAAAATTCTTATTCTTTCACACTCAGTAACTCCTTGTGTCTTAGTTGCTTTACTGCCTTGCATAAGTGGAAATGATTATATATATATATATATATATATATATATATATATATATATATAATCATGATTTTTAAGGAAATGTTATTAAGAACAACAGGCGTTTTGTGTAAATTCATTTTATTAATCGACTTTTCAAAATTATGAATAATCCTTCTCCGATAAGAAGGAAATTCCGCTAGAAATTGTCCAAAGTTCGTTTTGGAAGAAATATAGTCCCAGCTTTCGACTTTCTTAAGTCATCGTCAGGATAGGTAGAGACAAAAGGTGAGTTTCGTAAAACTGGTGTGTGTAGTGACGTAGGCAAAGAGTTTTGTGGTGTAGGCAAGATGTGGCGTGCGTGTGCGTGTTTATTTTATTTTTTTAATATATACTTGAGGATGCGAGTTCTTAAATTATAATTGTTTTTATTTATAGATAATTGTTTTTGTTCTATGTCTATTGCTTCGAGGATCATAAGTCTGTTTTTACTGTTTGATTTTGCTAGTATTTTGGTATTGTTTATGAGTAGCTGCCTAATGTTACGATGATCCTTATACTGCTTATTAATGTGTTGTTTGATGACACTCTGGTCCGATAGGTGGCAGGTATACTCATAGACAACATCGGTCTTGTATAGGGAGTTGGAAGTTTTGGATATATTATTTTTAATAATTAGGTTGCTAATTTTGAATTTTTTTTATAGTGAATAATGAATTTGATGTATTTGTTTTTATCGACAGGTTTTATATATCTATGATGTTTTTATTGTCGTTTTGTCTTTTTGCAATTGTGGTGCATTTGATTTTCGTAATATATGTTAAGAGTTATTGTCAATAATGTTTATGACTATGGTCACTGTTAAAATTTTTGTTTAAATTAAATTTGATTTGCTTGTCGCCTATGTAACTAGGGTACCCTTTACTGATAAGTGTTTGTTTTATATCATTTAATTCTTGAAAGAAAATTATTTTGGATGAAGAAATAAGTTTAGTTTAGTTTTATATTTTTCAGGGTATTCACTGTTGTAGTTTAAAAGGCAAGACTTTTTGTACAGAGAATATCTAAAAATGGGATTTTTCTCAATGTTTAGTCCATAAGTGAACTTTAAAACGGAAGTTCTTTAAAAAATGTTGTCACTGACGGATTTGGTTTAGATGAAAATGTCATCACTCTATCTGACATGAATGGTAGGTTTATTAATTTTATTAAATATTTTATTTTTTAAATTGGCCATATAAAAGTTTGAAAATAAAGGTCCGAGGGGGCTGGCCATAGTGACGCCATCAGCCTGTATATAAATATTACCGAGATGGTTAGAGAAAAGGACTTGTGTTGTGGACGCAAATAATTTTCTTTTTAATATTGTGGGGTTAATTTTCAAGGGTGGCAGTGAAGAATCATGATAAATATTATTTAAAATAATGTCTATAATATATATATATATATATATATATATATATATATATATATATATATATATATATCCACAACCTGCATGGGGATAGAATCGAGTTAAGTGGACACACTCATTCACGTGCATATATAAATTGCACGCAGAAAGTAGAGTAAAGCAAAGTTGTATTTTATCACTTGATTTATTCAACCTATAAAGCGAGACGATTCACGATGAACCAAGAAGAGATCAAGATTTATTATTGTATGTAATCATAACAGTATAAGATACGTGAATGACACTGTACTGACGATATGGGCAGACTCAGAAAGGAAACTGAAATATCTCTTAGACAAGGTAGTAATGGAAAGCAAGAAGAAATGACTAGCTATGAACTGTAAGAAAACAGGATGCAGGATCGTCAGCAAAAGATACAGTAAAAGATCGGAACTACATATTGGAGATACCAAAATCAAGCAAATACAGAAATTCCACTAAATGGGTAGCGTAGTAACAGGCAGTAAAAATGTGAGAGAAATCTGAAAACGCATTGGAACAGTGAAGGATTTCCTGAAATTAAGCAGCGTTTCTAATTAAATAATGTCATAGTTTATTGCATTCATTATTTTTCAATTCAGAGCAGATTTTCAGTTAAAATAGTGCAAATTTGAAAAGAAATTAGATGATTTACAGTTAAAATAGTTCGTATTATTCTTCCTAACACGAAATAGCCCTTAAATTGTGGCTAGTTGGTACACCCCATACTAATACCCATATTCCAGCCTAAAAGCCGCCCGCTGCGGAGGGATTGTAGGCCTTCGGCCTTTTACCTTACATAAAAGTTATAAGAATTTAGAAATAATAAAATTATTTTATCTTTATTCGATACCTCATGCAGTTTGTTTACATTTATTTTGCGCGCAATATTTATTTTCTTTTAAAATCACCATGCTTTATGATCCGTTCACATAAAGTTACTCGTAAAAGACTCTAGGGAACCAGAACTGTGCAATATTTCGAATACATGACTACGCATGCTAGAAAAAAAACATATGAGCCGCGTACCGTGTCCCGCTTAAGCTTTAATTCCGGTTTATAGACGATATCAAGTGCAATTGCGACGAAAAGCGAAATCATAGTTAAACCTTTAAGGAAGAATTGTTCGATATTTAAATTTAACTTTAAATGAGTTATTTGTTTAATTTTTAATCGCGTGTAACTATAGTAGTTACTACCTGTTACTTAATGTTGTTTATGATTCGCCGAGGTCTAAAAATGGATGGACGGACGGACACACGTACGCTGCGCTTTATTTATATAGATTAATCTATTAATATTTGGATTGATTTAATGAATATAAAAGAATATTTTTCTAGCAAAGCGTTCATCAGATGATGGTCCTGGAATGAAACATCATTGCTATTAGCCCAAGGCGCCCCAGATGTACCTCTCTCTATCACGATATATTTATTTTAGTGGTTCTCTTAAAATGTGTGCTGACGTTTAAAATTCGACCAGTTTGACGCATTCCCAGCAACGCGAGTCGCACAGATGATACCATTCTCAGCATAACAACGGTACTTTCATTTTTATACATGAGATGCGCTCCAATTCCATCCCTGCTGAAATCCACACTTATTTTTAATTTTCTCATTTATTTATTCTTCTTGCCAATGTGCAATGCACAATGGAATTACACAGCAGTGTACGGGTACACACACACACACACACACACACACACACACACACACACACACACACACACACACACACACACATAAAACGAAACAAAAAACACTATCGAATGAAGAAAAGTAATAACGTTTAAAATACGTTGAAAATTGGTAGCGTATGGCAACGTTCATTTTATGTATAGACCAAGGATAAAAGCTGTTCTTCAACCGCATTGTCCTAGAACTAAAACGTTGTCCAGGGGCTAACAGTTCAAACAAATGGTACCCGAGTTTCATGCTGTCTTTCATTATGTTCTTTGCTCTGTTGCGCTAACGAGAATTAGAAAATTCCTCCAACGAGGTCAGCGGGTAGCCGATTATTTTCTGGGCAGTATCTATAATCCTTTGGACGGCTCTCTTTGTCCACTGCCGGCAGCTGGCATACAAAACTAATACCACTAATACCATAAGAAGCTCTCTCTTGCTTTTATTCTCTCGTTCTTTAAATATTGTTTATCAGTTTCTAACTTTTTACTCATTCTTTTAATATGGCTTTTTTATTCTTTAAATCTGTCGTTTTTAGGAGACTGCTCGTCTCTACCTTACATAATCTTTCACATTTACAAGAGAAAATTATAACTAATATATATTTGAAGTTGTCAACTTTTATAGTTTTGTATTTTAAACCAAACAAGAACCAATAAAACAAACATAGAAAAAGAAGAGGAAAATCAGTTGAAATAGTAAAGGGAGGAGGAAGAGGTGTACATTATGTGGATATGTAGGATAGATAACAGTTGACTCTAGACTTGAAGAGATTAAGATTGTAGTAATCTGGTTTGGTTGTTTTTGTTTAACGGCATATCAACCCGTATTGGTTATTTATAACCGAAATTTAAATATGAAAATTCAAACTTTATAATTAATTCAAAAGAATGACATTATTTTTCTGTATTTTCTTTTTTATTAAATAAACTTACAAAATCAAACGAGGAGTGAAAACTTGTCTCTCCTTAAAAGGTAAATTTCTTGCAAGTAAAAGCGGGAAACAATTGAGATGGATTACGTGAAACACAGGGAGCAGATAAGGAATGACAAAATTTCGATTAAAAAGGATAGAAAAAGATAAAACAGACAAGAGAAGAAAAACAAGAGAAAAGAAACGATAAGAGCAAAAAGGAAAATACAATGAAGCAGGGAAAGAAAAAAGAGCAAAAGAAGGAAAAAGAGAAAAAATATTAGGGAAAGTAAACAAAAAAAAAACGGAAAAAGATAAGAAAAATAATATAAAAAGAAAAAGAAGAGGGAAAAAATCAGGAAACGAGAGAAAGAAGAGAAAGAAGGTAAATTGAGATTAAAATTAAGAAAGAAAAGGCAAACGTTTATGAAACAAGGAAGAAAAAAAAGAAGGAAAAAACAGGAAAATCGGTCACTTGTTGAATTTTCATTTTCATTTCCAGGAGGTTTATTATTTCTTTTTGGAATACAGGAGATATAAGATTGATGAAAAGGTCAAACATGGTGGAGATAATAAGGCTATTGTTTTCAGGATTTTATTACTTAAATCATACCAGATACAAGTTTACGTTCCTTTAATAATTTTATTTTTACAATGATGTCCACTCTGTACAAGACCCAAGAGCCACTCGTGGTAGAGGGTTAGAGAGTAAGGGGCACAATTTATGGGCATAGATGGGTAAGATAACGGTTAACCCTAGACTTGAACAGGTCAAGATTGTAGTGATTGGGGAAGTATCCTTTTGGGAGTCAGTTCCACAAAAGAGCGGTTCTTGGGAAGAAGCTGTTCGAGTGGAACTTACATCCCACCAAGTGAATGAATGTGGTTCTCTACAATGTGTGTAGCATGGCGGACTTAGCTGTGAAGGTTAGAACTGGTAGAACTAGAGTAATGTAGTTCTCCTGAATACTGTGCATGAAAATAGCCATAAAGCAGCGAGAGGCTTGCAACGTTTTGTTTGTGAGAAAGTGATTGAAGGGTGGAAGATAATTATTCTGGATAATGCTTTTGGACTCTATCAAAACTGGAAAGTTCCTCCTGCTACCCTTTACCTAGTGTAACGACTCCAAAATAACGAGCTAAACCAATAGTATATATAAAAAAACAATGTGTATTGGGGAATAAAAACGTAAAATTAGGTAAGACTTTGAAAATCGAATGGATCCCAGCAGAACAGAACCAGATATTGTTAATAATAAGAAAACTGATAAAATTGCCGAATATGAATGTAATCATTATTGGCGTATTGGGTGCTTCCCAAAGTGCTTTGCAAAAAGATTGTAAGAACTGGAAACCTGAAGCACATCCGAAACCATCCAGATAGTATTACTAAAACATTAGTTATAGTAAAAGTATCCATGAGATGTGGAGTGCGTGTGTTCAAACAGAAAAGTGTACAAATGGTTTCTAAGCATCTTCCAAATTAATCTTAGTCAAACTTGAGCAACTTGAATAGAAATCAACCGTTCCAAAAAGCCATTATCTGAAGCAAAATAACGAAATCAGGCATGGCAGATCTTGTTTCAGAGAAAAGGGACCCCATCGCTCTTCTGGGATAAAATGATAGACAAGGAATCACATTTAAAATTTAAATATATTTCTATCCTTTCATCTCTCTCTCTCTCTCTCTCTCTCTCTCTCTCTCTCTCTCTCTATATATATATATATATATATATATATATATATATATATATATGTATATATATATATATTATATATATATATGTTATATATATATGTATATATATATATTATATATATATATGTTATATATATATATATATATATGCAGAAATATAGTTTTGAGGTATGCTATATTTATGGGATAAAGTACTCAATATCTGAGATAGAGCGTATGTAAATATAAAATATAAAAGTGGACATTGAAGACAACAATCAGAGGCGACAGACTGTTTCATGCTAAACACAATTACCAGGCCACATGCGTTGTGTTTTTCTCGACTATTTATATATACGGGTCAGTGATGCATTGTGGGTAGTCTATTCAAACAGTTATTTTGGCAGGAGTGGTTTGTTAATTTGTTTAATATTTACTTTATTTATTTGGCTTAATTTATTTCACTGACCCGTATATATAAATAATCGAGAAAAAACACAACGCATATAGCCTGACGATTGCATTTAGCATGAAACAGTCTCTCGCCTGAGTGTTAACTTCAATGTTCAATATATATATATATATATATATATATATATATATATATATATATATATATGTGTGTGTGTGTGTGTGTGTGTGTGTGTGTGTGTGTGTGTGTAATCATCCATAGATATATAATTTTTGTTAACTCAAGTATTTTCGATCTTTTCTAAGATCATCTTCAAGGGTAAATTACAAAAACAAACTTATTGAAACTGCGATAAAGTCTGCATTCCGCTGTGATGGTGATGTTTAAAAACACGCTCGAACGCGCTCTGTAATTATTTAATTTTTAAAATTTATCTGTTGTATGTATGGATTTTTTTTTTGAAACAATCGTTTCAATATAAATGAGCTGATCGGAAATGGGTAGAAATGTAAAATAGCATTAAATGTTATATGCATTTTAATATGTTGTTGCTATATTCGTAATAAATTTTGTTGAGTGTTGGTTGGTTAATTGATATTGATATAGAGGGCCTCGGGAATTTGATGTTTTTGCTTATTAATTTTTGTGGTGTAGTATATTGGTGTTGTCAACGAGTATTTGCCTGTATTGGACAGGAATGTGTTTTTAGATGTGCAATAGAACTTGTATCAGACAAATGAAGTATAAGACATCTTGATAATGTTGTGGTTGTCAAACAAACATATGTAATTACTTTTTTATCAGAGATATAATCTCCCAAAGGACATTTAAACTTATATACAATGTCATTTTTTTCCAAAACACTAGTTGACTGAAAATAGTTATTGCGTATGATTAAGTTGATTGTATTACATTCAGCATAATATATAATTACTTTTATTTTTCCTGTGATTAGTAGGGATTATATTAGTACTTATGACCTTTTTAGGACTTTTTCATCTTGTTTATAGTTAGCATTTGATTATGATATGCTTAGGGTTATTTGAGGAAGTATTATGTTCGTTATGATTTATGTTAATAATTATAATGACTCGTTTAATTTGTTCATCTACTATTTAATTAGGAAAGTCATTATTAATGAGAGTTTGTTTAATGATTTTTTTAATTCAGCGTAGAAATCTTTTTCGTGGAAGAGTTAACTTTTGCACGGTGTATCAAATTTTGTATAATAGCTTTTTTTGTAATAGTCAGGGCATTCACTTTTATAGTTTAGAGTGCAAGTGTTTATGCTAGTTGATTTTTTTATATGGAGAGGTAGTAAATGTATCATTATTAGTGTATATCAATACGTCAAGAAAAAAGGATTTTATTATTAATGTTAAGTTCATTTGTGAAATTAAGAACGGATATTTTTAAAAGTTTTCTTGTAATTCATGTATTTCATAAATGATTTTAACTAACATAAGAATATCAAATACATATTTTAGGTAGATGGAAGTTTTTTAATGGTGTTAAATATCTTATTTTCAAGGTTATCCATGAGTAAGTTACTAAATATTGGTCCCAGAACTGAACCAAGGAAACGTCATCACGTTGTGCGTAGAACTTATTTTGATGGTCATAGAAGGGAACCTCAGTGGTACAAGTCAAAAGTAGATTTCGTAATATATTAGATTTGATTTTTCATGAAGGTAGAGATGGATTATTGTAAATTTTCTTTATGATGATATCAATTGTTTCCCAGTTTTTACATTTCTACCAATTTCAGATCAGCTCCCTTATATTGAAACATCAGTATAAATATAAGTAGATACAATATGTCTATATTATTCACTGAAAAGTGAAAACATGCTACCTAAATACACAAACACGCGCAGGCGCGTGCGCGCGTACACACACACGCGCACATGCGCAAATACAGACACATACAAAAACACACACACGCAAACACACACACGTAAACACACACACACACACACACACACACACACACACACATATATATATATATGAGATAGCGATAAATATTTTTATATATCAGAAACAATACTGGGGAAAATGTATGACAAAGGGTAAAAAGGTTTTTGTGACGCGTTTACTCCTTTCGGATTTCATCGGACGAAATTTGTTATGTTGGTGCGACTACATATGCGCACGAACGAAGGATGTTTGGAAATATATATATATATATATAATTATTTATTCGAAAATTATAACATAAATATGTTATAAAATCATTACAGTTTGCTCTACTCTGTATTGAGCACTCTTTTAAGAATAGTATATTTTGGTTATTGGAATTTATTCCGTATACACTAATCCTATACTTGTATATATATACAAAAACGCTATGAGCAGTTACAGATCTTCGTGTCAGAGGTCAATAAAAAAACAATACCTGGATAAAAATAGATGGAATATGTCAGTAATTGTTAGATTAATCCTTATTATAATGCCATGAGTATTTCGGGTCATTATTCTTCGTTTCGTCTCGACCGATGCATTTTCGGACATTATTAAGAGCATCATTCATATGCAAAATACTGGAAAGATTCCTATGAGATATAATTCTTAACTTAGTCGTCAGGTAGATTTGTCTATGCTTTTCAGAAATCTTTAGATTGCCTTTTGAAAACAGAATTGTAAATACTTTGGTGCTAAGGCAACTGCCTGTCGGCCAACTCCTACCAATTGCCTTTCGTCTTCCATGCTATGTAATTTTAAGATCTGAAAAAAAAACTTCAAGATTGAAGCGTTCGAAAAAAGGCCACAAAAGAAAAACACTTCTCGTGGTGAAAGCTAAAAGCACTGAAAGCTATAGACGCCCGTGTTAATGATGAAAACATAGCATTCTTTTTTTACAATCGACGTCCTTTTGTAATATCGCTGAATTTCTAACCTCGGTCATTGAGACAATTTTCTACTAATTTTTCTCGTATGAGATAAGAAGTACCAATAGTGTCGAAGAAAAGCGGAATTGTGTAGCGACAAGACATTATGTCCTTAAATATTTATTGTTAAAAAAACTACAGCAATTCGGCATATGGCACTGTGGTCTTGTATATTCTGTCTAGAAGCTAATCCCAAACTTCTGTTTTTTTGCCTTCGAAATTCCTTCTTGGATTCGTTGTTAGTTTGGAATAACTTAAAATTGGGAGTATTTTTGATTTTGATTTCTGAAAATCCTTTCACCGATGCTATCTCAATGTTGTTGGAGTTTCTACTACAGGAACCAGGGATGAAAATTCCAGCCCTATAGTTAATGGTCAAGGCTGAAGATTTAAATTTATTTTACTCATACATTTTGATTAATTACACTCCACAAATTCCTCTTATTCCAAATTTGGTCAAATATCTCAGCTTTTCTTAGAGAGCGCTACTCTTTGTGTATAATCTGTGATTTAATTGGTCGAGCTCCTTCTTACTATTATTATTAAGGCTAGGTCACGTCACATGAATCATCTGATTATCTATCTTCGGCCGGGAAATCCTGGTCAGAAATTGCTGTCATTAACCTTTAAAAAAATCTGCATAGAAAAAGTTTAATATTAATTACCGAAGTTCGTCAGTTCATCAAAACAAATAGATCTGTCTCAAGGTAAAAAAAAATGTCTCCCGGACATTTCGAAACCTTAAACAAATAATAATGCAAAACTTTAGCTTTTGAAGTAAGCCAAAAAAAAAATACAAATGTAATTAAATTTCTTAACAAAGAGCTCTTTAATCCTCTTGGAGCCATGTGATACCTGAAGAGAAATAGATAAGAACTCACTTGTAAAACTTATTTTCCTTTCTTGCTGTTTTGGAAACTGGAACTAGTCGTTTGTATAAATATCTGAGATTTAAAATTTAAAATTCATAATTTCATGTCTTGAAGTTCCTTTTTAAATAAAAAATATTTTATTTTACAAGGAAAAATTGCCTTTTTGGATTTTTTATTAGATTAGATTTTTTTTTATTTTATTAATCTTTGCTCCGACTATTGATAACATTTGCATTATAGTTTCCAAAACTAAAATTCAAATTACTCATAGTCTCAGTTCATTGTTAAAGTGTTTAATTATCAAAATGTCCTCTTCTACTACTTCCTTGTTTCAGGAGCATCGCTTAAATTAACAGTTAGCAGAGTTAGGCCGTTATTAATATTTTCAGTTATTTCTGGGGACACTTCTATTGTTACTTTGTACCAGACGAACTTAATAAGAAGTAAAAAAAATACACACATATATCGCTTTTAATACTTATTTACAGGCGCGCAGTTCGCACTCCAATGCAGATATGTTTTTAAAATTGCGCCCCGAAAAGGATGTTCAGCATATAAACGTAGCTGAGTTGGACCTCGTACTCAGGGGTGTCAACGTAGCACTTCAATGGAAGGCAAAAAATTCACGGACTCTGAGTATGTTCATGGATATATATCTGACACTCTCATCGGAAAGGCCAGAATACACACAAAGGTCTCAAGCGAGATGCTCATTCGGAGAAGGCTCAGCACCTTGGAAAAACTGGTCAGTGAATATGACTTATCGGTGGACATAAAGCTAATTAAATCCAACTAGAACAGAGCAGACAAATTGGCGAGGGTACCTCGGAGATGGCGCGACGTAGTGAGGAAGGGGACGGAACCGGTGATACCTTACTGTGCAGTATCAGTGAACAAATGCAGCTCGGACAAGATAAGGTCGGTACACTGTCAAAGTGGGCACTCTGGCATTAAAAGGACCCTGTACTTCGCAAGGAGAGTTGATCCAGTGGTATCCAAGACAGTGATTAGAGCCGTAGTTAGAGAATATAGAGAGTGTCAGTCCATTGACCCACGATGGACCAAGAGGAAAGTTAGATGTTAGCGATGTGTAGATTCGGGTTAGGATCACTCATCACGATGGTAAACATTACCTGACCCTGATTGACTGTGGATCCACTCGATTCACAACCTGGCGACAACTGCATCGTTAAGATTCAGCCAATGTCATCAACAATTTAAAGGCCCTATTTTTTGAACGTGGCCTCCTGCTGAACTTCTCACCGACAACCAGACACTGCTTTCCGTAGTAAACCATTCAAAGAGATTTTATACGGGTGAGAAATTCATATCCGTCTCCTCCGGTAACGGGATAGTTAAGCGTCGTCATCGAAGCGAATTGCCGCGAGGAAACAATACTCAACGATGGGAGCCGTATATTGGCACAGCATTACACCGAAAGATGTGACACCTTCCACTGCGACCGTCAATGGGATTTACCGTTATAGAGTCCGGACACTAAGTATTGATAAAAGACCTCCACCAAAGTAAGAACGTGGATGATTGACTTATGGGTTAGGGAATATTGTGTGGGTAAAACCCCTCAAAACCAATGTACAAATCAATATCAAGTGGGACGTGTCACAGGAATTTGTGTTGGATCTGCGCCCTTTGTCGGTTCAAACACATCAACAAGTGATGTCGACAGCGAGTCCTCTAACGATGAGGGACTGGTCAAAATAAGAGATGTCTCAGAAGAAAACTACGCTCAGCCTAGTGGAAATACGTCTGATGTCCCTTTGGGAGAGGGGGATTCATCGGGTGAGAAGACGGTAGTTTCCTTTGAGAAGAAACACAAGGCTTAAGAGACCCGCCCCTGATTGTCACCCGTGTGATGATGAGATCGGGGGGAGTGTAGCGAAAGAGAAAGCCACAAACCAGGAAAAAGGGCACGTATGTTCTGTACTATATGCCGAAGACAAAATAACCAAAATAGAAACAAGTCAGTCGCAGCTGTGGCGATAAATGCTTCTCGGGTATGCTAATATTGTTTGTCCTCTCCAACCTTCGACCAATGAAAAAAATTTTCCGTCCATAAAAGTGCTTGGTGTTCTCGAATTAGGGGAGTCATTTTTATTTTGCTATCTCGTCCATCGGCCTGCGTGTTGGATTTTTGACATGGGACCTGCGATTCGTGATTTCGACATTTATTTCTGTCCCTGGATCTTCGAGTTTGGACTTGCGATTTGTTTATTTCGTTGTGAAATTGAGCTGCTATATCAATTTTTGAACACCCCGGGAAAAAATATCTACCACCTAGTTGAGCGCGCTTGCAGACACTTGTCTTCGAATATTCACTTTCTGACAAACATCCAGCTCTGCTGCTATATTTCTACAAAAAAAATCACATCAACATGGAAAAAATACAGTACACCTATTTGCTGAAAACCATTCCTACGACAAACATACACGGACACAAAATTAAACTCACCGAAAAAATCGAACATTTTTTAAAGCGCATAAGATAGAAAGTATACTACTTCCTCAATAACGGTAATACCAACAACAATTTCAGATTTACATCAATGAAAATCCCACTACAACAGAGCGACCTCATCGCATTTAAAAACGAGATAATAGACAAACTTGAAATAAGGAAAACAAACGACAAATTCCCAAAACAACTGGAAAAAGGCCCAAAAATAAACAAATAAAAAAATATATATTCAAGTCGACAAATCTAGAGCTATCTATAAAATAGAAACAAGCAACCATAAAAAAAAACAACTGAAAAAGAGATCAGCACATTCTACAAAACCAGCATCAATTAATTGGAAAACATTATAAATGAAGAAGGAAAACCATAGCTGCCAAATTAAAATTAGATAACAGAATCAAACAATTACCGAAAGTAGAAACATTTATTAAACTAAAAAATAAAATAGACCAACATACAGACTAATAACTCCTACAAAAACCAACATCGGAAAAATAAGCAAGTAAATTGTAGAGAATATATGCAAAAGTGAACGAGCATACTAAACATAAACCAATGTAAAAATACAAAGGAAATAATTAATTGGTTTAACAACATCACCAACATAAAAAACTGCTCTTTCATACAACTAAACATAAAAGACTTCTACCCATCTATTACTGAAAACGCTATAAACAATGCACTGGACCTGGCGAAACAATAGATAAGCATACCAAGCGAAGGTCTAAACATTATCGAACACCACAGAAAGTCAATACTATACTATGACAACAAAATATGGTAAAAAACGCAATACCAATAATAACTGCAATTCCAATATAAATCGTATCTTTGACGTAACAATGGGCAGCTATGACGGCACAATTGTGCGAACTCGTAGGCATATACTTCATTAATAAATTAACACACATCAATAATCAGAAAGACATAGATTTATAAAGGGACGACGGCCTAATGATCACAGGAAACTGCAACGGCAGAATTACAGAAAAAGTAAGAAAATATATTATAGAAATCTTCAATACATTAGGATTTAAAATAAACATAAAATCTGTCCTAAAATTAGTAAACTTCTTAGATATAACATTAAATCTAAACAACAACACATACAACTCATGCAGAAAAGCAAACAACAACTCTATAAGTATCAACAAAAATTCCAACTACCCCCCTAACGTATTCAAGCACATACCCATATCCATAAGCAAAAGAGTATCAACAAATTCTAGCAACATAAAAATATTCAACGAAAAAAAAGAAAAACATATGAACCAATATTAAGTTATTCGAACAAACTAGAATATATAAATGAAAACAACCAAACACAATAGAAAAAGAAACATAATATGGTTCAATACACTCTACAATAATACAATAAATACAAAAATAGGAAAAATATTCTTCAAAATAATTGAAAAAAATTCCCCAAACAAAACAAACTATCAAAAGTAATCAACAAAAATACAGTAAAAATCTGGCACAGCTTCATAAATAACATGAAAAAAAAACATAATAAAAAAGACAGTAATAACGACAACATAAATCAGCAAAACAACACAATAAATACAACTGTCGCCATAAAAACAATTACCCACTTAACAACAAATGCCTAACCAAACATAATATAGAAACGCAGAAGAAAAAACTTACATAGGAGCTACAGAAACAACCTTTAAAGAAAGATTTAATGATAATCAAACCTCATTTAATACAAAAACAGCACAACAGTAGCAAAATACATATGGAACCAAAAAGAAACTAACATCATCACCAAGATTAAATGGGAAATTATAAAAAAGCAGCCCCAGTAGCAAGTAGCAACAGGAGAAACTTCAAATTGTGTCTGGAGGATAAATTAACAATCATCACATTCAAGAATCAAAACAGCTTATTGAAGAAGAAGAATGAAATAATGAGGAAATGCAGACATTTAAACAAGCATCTACTTTGCTACCTAAATAATAATATAAAAAGAAAAGAAAGAAATAGAACACAAAACGCAATCCGATCACAAACACAATCTAATCCATACCAATCACAAACACAATCCATCGAGAGAATAACCACAATACAAACAAATAATAACCGACAAAGTAATACCCGACCATACAAAACACATACAATAACCACAGCTACACACCTTACCAAACGCAAAAACCACTCACAAGCTCTTCACAACACCCACAAGATCAACAAAATAATAAACCAATAAGACCCAACCGCAAAAACACAAGTAAATTACCACAACTACGCTCTTTACAAAAATCAAGAATATACAAACTCTACATATAAAGAAGCGAAAATAGAAAAATAAATAAAAAACGAGAACTCGCATAGGGGCATTAAATTACAAAGACAAACACACAGATAGACGCGCACACACGAACACAAACATACATGTACGGGTGCGTGTATGTGTGCATATTTGTATGTATGTATACATGCATGCGTGCACATGCACCAATACACACATAATCGCACACCCACACGAACATATATACACACACACAAATTCAACCATAACATAAACCAAATGGTCAAAATAATAGCAATAAACCAGAGATCAACGGAGAAACACAAAGTTAAGGAACATGAACCAATTGAAAATACAAAAGAAATAATTAATTGGTTTAACAACATCACCAACAAATAAAACTGTTCTTTCAGACAACTAAACACAAAAGACTTATCAATCGAAAAAACCCAACAAACATAATAAAAGTTCAAATCAACAAGCGCACACTAAGTTAAATACTACACCCTACTAAAAAATAGTTATAAAGTTAACACAAACACACATTTAGACACATACACGCTAACATACTCTTGCGGGTGAGTGTGTGTGTGTGTGTGTGTGTGTGTGTGTGTGTGTGCATGTATGTATGTATGTATGCATACAGACAAGCACATGCATTAGCACACATATAAACATACACCTGCACAAACATACATACATACACTAACATCCGCCATAAACTGAATTAAATGGTCAAAGCAATAGCAATAAACAAGAGATCAACGGAGAAAGTGAGAAAAGAATAAAGGGAAAAAAAGGAAAAGTAAGAAAAAGAAGTCAAAAACCAATCAGCATCCATCAAGCGAAAAGGAAAATAACTCACTCATACCACAATAAAAGTAAAAAATAATCGAGAAATATCAGCAGTTTAATTCTGTTCTGACGATTTGGCCACATCTATGTAATCACGAAACTTCGAAGTAAACCTGAGTTAAGTGAAAAAACGTTTTCATATTAATTTTGGCTTCAAATACTGTCTTTTAAATTAACACACTATATACAATTGGGGGAAAGAAATGATCGTACACCATGAATTTTTTATTTAACATAGATTTTATACAATAATTTTATAATCCATACAATATTTGTATACCATGGCATAATGCTGCAATATACAAAAAAAATTATTATATTAATGAAATTATATGAAATTAAAAGATTTGGCGGCTAAAAAGTATTCGTACAACATTATAATACCTATTTAATACTTTCTAACATATCCCTTATTCAATTCAACAGCAACCAGTCTCTTTCTTTAGCTTTTAATCAATGATTTGCAAGTTTTCATTGGTATTTTACTTCATTCTTCTTTCATATTCTCTTTAGGTTCAGGATGTTCTTCGTAGCTCTTTTATTAACTTGAATTTTTAATAAACGCTACAAATTCTCTATTGGATTCAAGTCTAGAGACTGTGATGACCATTCGAGTGTATTGATATTGTTTTCAATAAGATATTTTTTTCGTAGACTTATCCGTATGTTTAGGGTCATTATCTTGTAAAACCCATTCATTTGGGAGTCCAAACTTTACACTGACCCAAACAATTAGAATCCAAAACATCTTGATATATTTTTGAATTCATTCTATCATCTATTATCTCTAAATTATCGAACCAGAAAAACATCCCCAAACAATGATATTGCCACCACCAAATTTCACCGTTGGGATTGTGTTCTTCGGTGCAAAGTCTGTGTTGTAGAGGAACTTAGGTTGGAGTATGAGTGAAGTGGCCATATTTGTTGTGCGTGTGTTAAGACGTCCTCCACAATTATTTATTTTGGTACAGGAAAAAGGTGTGGAAAGTATTATGTCAATTATATTTAATGTAGAACAGCAGATGACAAAATACAAGACAGAAGATAAAGTTGATAATAACATAACAATAGGATATATTGTGGAAATGAATATACATGTATGCGAGACAGAGTTACGTCACTTAGACCTGATGTATTTGTGATTGAGCTCATATTATGAAAGTATGGTGCGAGTTAGTAAAGTTCAGAAATAATAATATTTGCATATAATAAAGTATTGTTCATTTAACGTATGACTTCATCAGTCGAGACGAATGTTCCTTGATGGTTACATCTTGATGGCTGTGTTGAAATGACGTTAGCAAATCAAGAAGAGTGAGTGAAAATTACGAGAGTCAGCGTCCGGAGTCCAGCGTGAAGGCTGTCTGCTTTTTGTTGGTCACACGTGTTGGGTTTATATATCATCGCTATATCACGTGGGGGGCTCCAATTGAATTTTGCGCCTAAATTGACTCTGCACGTGAGAGCGATCTGATTGGTTGAAACTGACCAATCAGCAAGTTGGATTTACTGTGATTGACCAATGGTTTCTCGTTGATATTTTGTGTATGAAAGTAGATGTTATTTACCAGATAGGAAGAGTGCATTTTCTAAAAAGGGTAAAGCTGGCCGCTGTGGATGAGTCCACAGTGTCGTATTTTCTTCAAACGTGAGTCCTTGAATTACGCCCAAATAGTTCAATTTTTGCTTCATCTGTCCATAAAACACTTTTCCAAAATGATTCAGGTTTATTTTTATGCTAACGAACAAATTTTTACCGGGCATCCCTATGTTTCTTCAGTAGTAGTGGAGTTTTTCTTGGAGAACGCGATCTTAGATGAAGTTCATTACTTGTTGTTTGCTTCGTAACAATAATACCTCATGCTTTTAATTCTTCCTGTTTTTCTCTCCGAGTAGTCATTGGATCTTCTTGAATTTTTTGCCGAATTCTTCTTATTGATCTGGGTGAAATCTTGCGTGGTACACCAGATGTCGATTTGTTCTCAACGGTTTTCACCTTTTTATACTTATCAGTAAGGGAACTAATAGTAGTAAATGGTATATTCAGGATATCTTCTAGTTTCCTATAGCTTTTGCCTTCCTTTCAATAGTTTGGTGATCAATTCTTTTTGCGAATTTGATAGTTCCCCATGATGATAATTATTGTGCATGATTTGTGTGCGGAGATAACCTTATATAAGTCATGAATTGCGGAATGTTCTAGATTGTTCCGGTAATAATTGGAAGAATCTAGCAAAATCTTGCAAGAATTATGTTAATAAAAGTAAATTAAACCTTTTGATATTAAAGATATATTTTGTACGAATACTTTTTTCGCATCGAAATTTTATAAATAACTCGTAATTTATTTTATAACAAAATTTTCTAATTACTTTTTGCATATTGAAGCATTATGCAATGGTGTAGAAATTTTGTATGGATTTAAAGTTTTTTCATAACTTATAACTATTTTAATTAGAACATTTCATAGTGTACGAATATTTATTTAACCCCACTGTATAATATATATATATAAATAATAAACAAATTAACAAACTACTAATGCACGCATGAACACAACTAAATGTAATAATAATACTAATAATCAACAACAGATAATTAAGTAATAAATAACAAGTAAAAGTTAACGCTATTAAACAGCTACAAATAACCGCATTCGGATCGACAATTATTCCTACTCAGCAGGCTTGAGAATAATTTGAAACAACACCCCTTGACCCATAATGCACCATTGACCAGGATATATAAAATGTCAAACCAAGACACAACACACACCTATAAATGTTACTGGGGCATAGGATATGGTGGAAGGAGGAAGACCATATGTTTTATATTATTTATATTCCTGACCTTGAGGTTATTTATTTTAATTATTTTATTTGTGATTTTATTTATTGATTTATATTTTTGCATACTTTCTTCTCTTCTAACATTTAGTATTTGAAATAAAATGCAATTGTTGCTATTTTCACCTCTAGGCAAAGTTTTGCTGTGTTTCTGATTTGTGTTTAAGAGTGTGATTGTTCTGTGATGTGCGTTGCGGATATCGGCTCGGAATGAAAAAGCTTATTTCGAATTCCAGTCGGGTTCATTACATTTACTTACGCGCAAATAATCTTGTGAACGGTATGCATCCATATCTTCTCCTTCTAGTTAAATAGTAGGATGGACTGGGTCCTATAGCCTTGGTTGGCAACCAATCTACCGCAGAAAGAAACGGCAACCTACTGCGGGAAATTTGCCTAGTCAGTCAGGAATCGAAAGAGACATCATGGCCCAAGCGTGTATCACGTTTGGCACTTAAGTGACTAACTTACTGTTCTATTTTCGTATTTTTTGTTATTGTTAAATCATGTTTTGTGTGAATAACTTCTCTGTTGTCGATGACATTCTGTTAATTCTATAAATAGTTTTTCTGGGTTTCCATTAGATGTTACAGTAACTTGATTTGTAGGCATTTACTGTTTAGTCGCTATTCGGATGTTGTTGGTCAAGTACAAGTGGACGTTGTGAATGTGTTGTACTGGTAATGTTCCTGTTGTGTTTTTAATAATGTAATGATTTCGGTGTAGATATAGCTAAGTTTTTGAGTATGTATGTTGAATATTTTGTGCAGTTTACATGATTTGGTTGGGTGGTAATGGGTGTGACGAATATTCTAACTATATTTGCTTTTAAATTTTGATTGCACGGTGGATTGAATCATTCGATGTTTCAATTTCTGCTGGATTTTTTGTTCTGTATATTATTATTATTATTATTTTGTGAATGCTGGTTTCGCCAAGAAAAAATCACACACCGTTTTTAGTATATATATATATATATGTGTGTATATATATATATATATATATATATATATATATATATATATATATGTAAGCAAATGTGTGGATGTAGATCCGACGGTATGATGAAAATGTGGAAAAGACAAAGCAAAATCCGAATATGTGAGTTTACTGTTTTTTCTTTTCTTTTGTTTTTGTTTTTTGTTATTCTGTGAAGATTTTAAAATATATCCACAATAAAAACCTTAGGCAGATTTACGAGGCTGGCATGATAGCCATCTCACACACAATAAACACCCGACAAGGTTTCTTTAATATATCAAGTTTTCTAGCAAGATTAATGCTTGACAAACGTACCGATAAGCTATAGTTTTAAATAGGTCCGCCCCACTTTCCACTTAGGATAAAATCTCTTCCCTGGGAGCAGGTTTTCGTAGCGCCGCCCACGTGACGCCAGCGTATCCGACTCCAAGAAAGAATACTCTGACTTTAGAATTTCAGTTTTTCTGTTTCTGACCAGTCCTGTATATATCGTCTCTTCATCTAACTTAAATCTAATATAAATATGTCTCAATTAACCATGTCCTGAAGAAGGTCTATTTGACCGAAACGTCTGATGTCGACAGAATAACAAAAACAAAATAAAAAAAACAGTAAACTCACATATTCGGATTTTGCTTTGTCTTTTCCACATTTTCATAATATATATATATATATATATATATATATATATATATATATATATGCAATTTTTATATATATTATTTATGTTATATATGCGTAATACTTATTGAAAAGCGCTCAATATCAGTGATAGAGCTAACATATGTAGTTGGATTATGTGAGTTTGTGACCCTGGGTTTCACGCTCTCTGCGATCGTCAGAGAAACTCTTGTCTGACGATCGCAGAGAGCGTGATACTCAGGGTCACAAACTCACATCAATCAAACTAAATATATGTGTGTGTGTGTGTGTGTGTGTGTGTGTAGAGAGATAGATAGATAGATAGATAGATAGATAGATAGATAGATAGATAGAACTAGTGTGTATATAAACTCAACACTAAATGGTGTTAGCTAATTTTATGATCATCAGTTACCTTTGTTTGGTACCGCCAAAGATTCGCTAAAAAATGAGCATACATGATGAAAAATGTCCCAAATTTAATAAAAACAAAGTTTTATCGTTAAAATCTTTCTGCTATTATTATAAGGAAAGACCAAAGATTTTGTACGCAAAAAATCCTTTTTAAAACTTTCGAAATTCTTGTTAAAAAACGCGTTAGTTTTTCTGGTGACAAAGTGGGACCATAAATTTGTACGGGAGGGGACTCATTCCGACCCGATATCCATTACACCACAACGCACATCCACTCAATCAGATAACCAGATAACTTTCAGGTCTTTCAGGACAAATGAATGAAATTATTTTAGAAACTTTTCTTTTTTAGAAAATCTTTGTAATATTTTTTACAACTGTTACCTCTCACTTATTTACTTTTATGAAATTTCGAGAAATCCTTTTTTTTTTTGCAATTATTCATGTTTACATTAGTTGTATGGATAATTTCTCTGAAAATTTAAATGAACAATTTTTTTGTCAAACAAGACTCCTAGTTCCAGAAAATTTGTTCCAAATCGTAAATCAAAAAGTGCAATAAAACTAAGATATTATTTAATTAGAAACGCTTTTAATTGGTAAATGAATAAATAATTATGGGCACCATCGTCTCATGAAAGAAAATCTTTTCGATGAATAATCAATTTTTACAAAAATCTTTCATTTTTTCAAATTTTAATAAATTATAAAGTTTTAAATTGTTCTATAAAAAGACTGTGTAACCTCCTCTACACTATTATTGAAACATGAGTTCGTCCACCCACTATGAGTATAACGTCTGCTTATTGGCAGTGGCAAAACGTGAATAGCATAGGCGTAGCGCAATCCAGTCGTACACTTGTCGAACTACTGTGTTCTCCATCCATGTTCTTGTGTGATTAAACCCTTCTTCGCTCAACCTTTTCTTTCTAGGTTTTTCTTTACAGTCTTACTAACCAGCAACTATGATCGTTATACGAACTTTATAACATAAATCTTGTAAAATTCTGTATTGTAGCGGTCAAGTGATCTTGTTATTAAATAAATATTGTATTCATTAATCATAAATGGAAAAGCTTACTACAATTCAGTGATCTCCAGTATTTAAAAAAAATTGATTTTTTTTGTGTGCGCATGTGACGATGACTTCCACACGTCACTTCACAAGCTGTGGTGACATCCAAGGTCGGCTATATGCGTATATACACCCTTTTCGCTATGTTCACAGGTTTGTCTCACTGGCCATAATCGAATACAACAAAGAATTACAGCAATTGTTTTCCAAGACACTGATTGGGAAATAGCAAACAATACGATTTCTCAATATATCGAGAAGGTGAACTACTATCTTATTAACTTCCAGCCCCGGATCCTTTCATTCACTGTCAGTCTCGGCGATTGCTGACTATTCACTGCTCGCTGGTTCCTTCTTCACTGACTGCCCCTGACTGACTGCCGCTCTCTTCCTCACCCTCTACAACGTCCCTCACTCACTGACTGCCGACTACCTGCCTCTCTCTGCTTACATGGATACTGTTTGTGGCCCCCAAACCCCTAACCGTCCAGTTGTATTCCGGAAAAGGAGACTACCCATTCATCTTTTGGGTGGTCAGTTTTTCAAAGGACTCTACTTTTATGATTATCTAAAATCACTAACAGAATTGTATGTTTGCCAATTGAAAGGCAGGCTCGAGACAGGAATCCTAAATAATCTTGGTCGTTAAATTGACTCAAAGATGGACTGGAGACGAGATTCCTCAGAACCCTGGTTATTAAACTGATTTAAAAGGAAAAAGAATCTATGTACTTATCTCCCAAGGATGTGTGAGAAACCTTATTGTTACACGTATAAACATGCCGATTTTTGTAAATACGAACGTCCATACACGAATCTAATAGAAAATAAGAGCGGTAACTATAGTAAATTTAAAATTTATTGGCAATTTTCCAACAATAAACGTCTTCGTAATACTATAAAGCCAAATTATTTAAAATTCAATAAAATTTTAGAATGTTTAAAATATATTAAATTTGAAAGATTATTGGGTAGTTAAAAAAATTATATAAAAAAAGGTGCTTACGTTGTATTCCCCATGTCATTTTATTAGAATTATCTGCTTCTTATATTAATTTCCCAAACACCAGGTTATCGATTGATGTATCAACACCTCATAGAACGTGTTAATACCTCAACGTTTAAAAATGCTTTTATGCTATATTTTAAACTAAAAATAATATTTTTTAAATTCAGATTAATTAAAATTTAAATCAGCTAATATTTCTCAAATAACATTTCCGAAAAGTATACTTTATTTTTGAAAGACTTTTTAACAAGGAGAATTATCAGTCTATATCTCTGAGATGAGGTATTATGATTGCTGCTATTATTTACATTATTCGGACTGTTATCCTCATCTTCATTGCTATATTCACAATGTTTCGGTCGTTATACGCTCCGGCCTTCTTCAGGTGACGAGAATTTCGACTCGAACCCTTTGTTTCGGACCATGTCAACTCAATAAGATCATCGATACAGTTCACAATGGAGTGAGAAAACAACAAAATCGCCTTCCTGAATGTACTCATATCTCGGACAGAGCAGGGGTTCAAGACATCCGCATACAGCAAGCCAACATTCACCGGACAATACCTCAACTTCGACTCCTACCATCCAAGCAGTGTAAAGAAATGAATCGTCCGCTGCTTGCAACATCGAGCAAAACTCAACGACAGACTGGCGACCCAGAAATGTACCAACAAGAAATGGTCAGTATAAGCAATACCCTACAACGTAACAACTACCTTGGGTACATAGTAGCAGCTCCAACAAACTGGGATAGAAAGGTACAAGAGGATAACAGCACTCAGAAAACAGCCTGCTTACCCTATGTGAAGGGATTATCGTAGAAAATACAAAGGATCTGGGGTCCATATAACATAATGGCAATCTTCAAAAGTGGCTCAATACTTCGCAGACACCTCTTCCGATTACTCTCCCCATAGAGGAGAACATGACTAAGGACTGTGTGTACGCCATCCCGTGTAACTGTGGTAGGAAATACAAAGAAGAATCAGGCGTCCCCCTTAAAGTAAGACTGCAAGAACATCGTAAAGCGGTAACACAAGGGGAAATAGAAAAATCAGGCGCAGCTGACCACATATGGAGGGAAATGGGTGATCACCGCCCCCTGCAGGATTAGGTTGAAATAATAGACAGAGAACATTAAAATACGAAAACTTAAGGAATCAGCACATATGCTAGGCCACAAAAATCTCCTGAGCCGGCCAAGTATAGAAATGGGAACCAGTAAGCAATGAATAACAATAAAAATTGCAATAAAAAATGCGTAATAATAACAGGAAAATACGTAATAATAACAGAAAAATTGCAATATGAGCACAGGTAAAAAAATAAATACTGAGACATTAGGTTTATAAGTCCCAAAAATTCATACACATATGTCTTCAAGTACACATGGCCTAGTGGATAAAGACGATGGTTAGATCTAGTGACTAGACCCAAAGATTTGTGAATTCAATACCCAAAGAGTTGTGAAACAAACTTGGAGAGTTGAGTTAAAGGGAAATAACTGAGATATCCGGAAGAGGAATTACGCGTGGAACTAGAAAAATCTACCCCGGTGGACGAAATAAAGGGTTCGGTTCGAAATTCCGATCACCTGAAGAAGGCCGCAGCGTACAACAGCCGAAACGTTGTGAATATGGGACTGAAAATGAGGATAACACTCCAAATAATGTAAATAATCTAAGTAAGGAGAATTATGTTGTGTTGACAGATTTACTTTCATCAGTGATGCACCCACATATTTCCTGAACGTGAAATTTAAAGGAACATTTATTATAAAAAAAATTAAAACAATAACATAATATAATATTTTACAAAATAGGCTGGCACAAAAAAATTCCTTTCTAACCCTAACCCTGTCAGGCAGCACGGGTCAACACGAAATTTATTGTCGAAATTTTTTAGCTGACTTAGGACAATTTTGATGTGCTGAATCCAAAAATCACATTGGTTTAGCTCAATCCGATCAACTTTTTGAGCTATGACCACTTGCTTTTTTACTTTTTTGCATACATTGTCATGCCCATTAAAATATCTAAATATGGAACATATTTCACACAATAAAAATAATTATGTTAATTATAAACTTATTCTTTATTATTATAACCCTTTCGACACACTGAAAGAGGCAATAATCTACAGTACAGGAAAGTCTCAGGAACGCAGATTGAATGATTTATTCAACACGTTACAATTGGGAGATAGTAAGCCGTCACAACTACTGCGGGAATTGAGAAATTTGCTAGGCAAAAACGCAATGTCATATTCACTATTTCACAAGCTGTGGATGGATAAGTTGCCAACCCACACGACCCAAATCCTAGCAACACTACCCGAAGACTTAGACCTAGAAAAGGCTGCGGAAATAGCAGACAAAATAAGTGAAGCTACAACTGTCAGCAGCGTCAACGTTCCAGTGCCACACGACACGCCAATTGAGGACGTAGTCAACAAGCTTCAGCAACAGATTAACAAGCTATCTGCACAGATAGAACGTTTGTACAGAGAGCGATCGTCGTCAGCTCACAACTTATACAAGTCCCAACGACCTTCTCGATCTAACTCTCGGGGAAGAAACGATACGTATTGCTGGTATCATCGCAAATTTGGTCAAGCAGCTAGAAAATGTACCAAACCGTGCAGTTTCAAACAGCAATTGGATTCTACATCGAACCAGAAGGCGGGAAACGCCAGTCCCAACAGCGCATGAAGACGGCGTCTTCTGGTGGGGTAGAAAATGCCAACCGTTTATTTTACGTCAGAGACAGAAACTCCGACCAATTGTTTCTCGTGGACACAGGTGCACCAGTTAGCGTAATTCCAACTAGTCCCGGTTTTCCCAACATAAGATCTTCAGTCGCCTTACGTGCTGCTAACGGTTCGCAAATACAGACCTTCGGTCAAGTATCGATGACTTTGAACATAGGCCTGAGAAGAACATTCCAATGGTTATTCACAGTAGCAGAAGTCAAGTTCCCCATCCTAGGCGCAGACTTCTTAGCACACTACAAACTTATTGTGGACATATCAAAACGCTCATTCTTAGACCAAACCACGAAACTTACAAATTACGGAATTACCTCCACCCTCACTTCCACTACATTGTGTGTGGCCTTACTAGTGGACAATCCTCTTAAGAGTGTATTGGATAAGTTTCCTTCGCTTGTCCGCCCTTTCACTTATACTGAAACGGTGAAGCACCACACTGTACATAAAATCCAAACATCTGGATTGCCAGTTTCTTCCAAGCCGCGCAGGTTAAGCTCTGAAAAGTACAAACTAGCGCGCGCGGAATTCCAGCATATATTAGACCTAGGAATAATTCGCCCGTCATCTAGCTCTTTCGCGTCCCGGCTCCACATGGTACCTAAGGTGCAAGAGGGAGCTTGGAGACCCAGCGGAGATTATCGAAGACTAAACACACAAACGGTGCCCGACAAATATCCTGTGCCGAACTTAGCAGATTTCGCAATTTCTCTGCAAGGTGCGAAAGTGTTTCACCAAAATTGATCTGAGAAAAGCGTTCTATCAGATTCCAGTAGCCGATGAAGACGTGCATAAAACAGCAATAACAACGCCCTTTGAGTTTCTGCGAATGCCTTTCAGACTTCGAAACGCTGCACAGTCTTTTCAACGATTGATCGATGAAGCACTTCGTGGTTTAAATCACTCGTTCGCTTACATCGACGACCTACTAGTGGCAAGCGCTTGTAGTAGACCGTGCAGTGTGTGAATGTGAGGAGATGATGAGTTATCTCTAGGTTAAGATTTCACGCTGGCCGGTCCAGCTACATAAGAATGTTGGACTTTGATGGAGTCCAAAGAAGATAAAGAAACAAACAAGACCGATATACATGTATGCAAACAAATACATATTAATAACAAATAGATTAATACACGAATTACAAATACATTGAAGACATGGAAAGTTGCAGAGTATTTGTATGGAGAAGTTATTGTGTGTGTGTTGAGTGTCCGTACGAACGCATATATTGTTTTTAGCATGTTCCCAGAATATGGGAAACGAAGTTTGTGTGAGAGGTCACATAGTGGTGTAAGTGAAAAAGAGAAAGTTTTTTTACCTCGCCTCACGCGCGAGGTTGCGGCCCGAGGCGAGGCAGCTGGCCGCACGAGAGCGAAGCCGTGGAAAGAGGAAGAGGCGAAAGGTCAGCCAGTATTTATACTCGTGGGAGAGAGAGACCCCTGTTGAAGGGTTAAGGAAATGAGGAGGAGCTAACTGCGACACGCTGATATGGACGACCACGTGCGTCACGTGACACAAGTTTTTGAGCGTGTAGAGCACTTCGGTTTGAAAATAAACCCGGATAAATGTCTATTCGCTGTTTGCAAACTTAACTTTCTCGGATACGTAATTGATGAATCAAGAATTACACCGATTCCAGAAAAAGTGACAGCAGTAAAAAACTTTCCGCAACCGACTACACTTCGTCAACTTCGTCGATACCTCGGTTTAATAAACTATTATCGCCAGTTTATTCCGAATTGTTCACAAATTTTAGCACCCCTAACTAACCTACCTCGAGGTCAAGGAAAAAAAAAACGTCACAATAACACTAACTGACGAAGCTCTTACCGCTTTTATTAATCCACGCAATGCTTTAGCGAACTTCACGAAGCTAACTTACTTACGCGATGACAACACAACAAATCTTTCGTTAACTACTGATGTGTCATCGGAGGCAATTGGAGCAGTTTTACATCAACACACAGAGAAACAAACCACACCAATTTCTTTCTTTTTTTCGGTTAAGCTTACTTCAACCCAGAAAATATAGTACTTTTTCTCGCGAATTGCTTGCTATATATCTTTCTATAAAACAATTTAGACATATTTTGGAAGGTCGGAACTTCACTGTTTTTACCGATCACAAACCTTTAGTCTTTGCCCTCCATACACTATCAAATAGATATAATCCACGCGATTATAGACAGCTAGATTTCATATTGCAATTTACTACCGATATACGGCACATAGCAGGCAACGACAACGTTGTCGCCGATACGCTATCGCGAGCTTCCTTACACAGTACCACTGAAGAAAAGCTGGATATGGAAATTTTAGCAGAATGAACAAGTAAGAGACGTCACTCTATTTAACTCATTGCAAGATTCGTCATTGAAAATTGAACAAAAACCCTTGCCTTTCAGTACAAAGTTGATCGCCTGTGACACAAGCACTTCCAATCCCAGACCTTTGGTACCCGTCAATCATTTTCACTCATTTTCACACCCCTGTCGCAAAGCTACGACAAAATGATTTCCGAACGCTTTGTCTGGCCTAACATGAACAGCGACATTAAAAGCTGGACTCAGTGTTGTATTACTTGCCAACGTACTAAAATCCATCGTCATACCAAGTCACCGCCTGGTAATTTCACCACGCCAGACGGCCGTTTCCGTCAACTACACGTCGACTTGGTGGGTCCATTACTGGAAGTCCACGGACATCAATACATTCTCACTATAATCGACAGATTTTCTAGATGGCCAGTTGCAATTCCTCTCCAATCTACGACCGCTGAACAAGGCCATTAGCACAAGGGTGCTTGTGCTAATGGCCTTGTTGAACGTTTTCACCGCCAGCTAAAGGCCGCATTAACAAGCTCCAATGCTAATAACCAATTATCCTGGATGGACAATTTACCCCTGGTAATGCTTTCACTCCGGACACAAGTTAAGGAAGACGTTCAATGTTCACCAGCTGACCTTGTTTTTGGACAACCATTGGTTTTGCCAGGACAATTTCTGTCTGATAGCTCAGCCTCAGACCCTTCTTCATCTTTTATCCAATATCTACAGAGTAGGATGTCTACTTTAGCCTTTACGCCTACTCGGTTTCAAACTAAGGATATCTTCGTTCCTACCTTTTTGAACAAGTGCGACTTTGTCTTTATTCGACAAGATGCAGTTAGAAAGCCACTCACCCCGAGTTACTCAGGTCCGTTTCGCGTCCTTGCTCGGCATAATAAATTCTATACCGTTCAACTTCCTAGTGGACGATCCAACATTTCGATTGATCGCCTTAAGCCAGCTTACATAGAACGGAGTACTAAACCCAACCAAACATCGCAATCACCGACATCACCGAGAAATATACAACAGCAACCCGAAACACCTGCACATCAATATACAAAGAAAGGAAGAGAGGTCCATTGGCCTCGAAAATTCAAAAGTTACATGACATATTGAAAAAAACTGTTTTCATCAACTTTTTTCAATCTGGTAGTGGTGGGGGGGTGATTGTAGTGATTACTACTATGTTTGCCACGCCTACATTTTTCTCAACTGTGATTGGTCAAATAATAAATACTATCACAGGACAATTTACTGATCGCATTCACCACACTGAATTTTGTCTACTGTTAATTCACAAACATGCTTTTGTTATAAAATCACCGATTGGGTAATTTTTCATCCAGTCAGAATTTTTTGTGTTCTTTCGAAATTTATCCCGCCGTTGTCCTGGGAGCCTACCGATAGTAATATAAACCAGGATTCGATCCAAAAATAGACAGTAGAAGCAGAACTCAGTAGAACTCAGCAACTCTCACGCGTCTACACAGACTATTCACTCTACTCACTGCGCGCACACATACACACAGAACTTAAATATCATTCACCATCAGTTCTATGTAACAAGCCAAGTTGCAACAGCTCTGTTAGTTATATATAATCCACAATTGTATTACTATATGTTATTCTGAAAACATCATCCTATCTAATACAGAACATTCTCATTTAGAAAACTTGTTTTATTACATTTAATCTTTCAGCTAACAGATAAAGGGAAACTACTTCTTCTTTCTTATTGTTTCACACATTACAAAAAATGTTTTGTGTTTGTTGATTTTAATACATATTTTATCGTTGAAACAAAAATCGTTTTTCCATTGTTTTTCCTTAATTCAAAAATGTATAATTGTTAAATGCTATTCAACACGCAGCCACATCAATCTTTTCAACACAACCAGCATTTACACTACTATACACAATAACTTTTTTAACAACCAGAATAATAACATTACTCATTTAATACATTTCAAGCAACTGTATATTCCAGCTTGAATTGTTGTTATATAAAATTAATGTTATTTCTTAATATTACGTTGTGCTTTATACATGGTTTTATTTTTTTAATGAATGTTGTGAGATTGTTTGAAAAATCAAATTACTAGCAGTCCCGCAGCATTTTATATTATTGGATCGAATTCCGATACTCTGCTTTTCAACGTTTAACTAAAACTGTGTAGAAGGATCCGTACAATAATGTACAGTTGTTCTCGCTTTATATGATGCATTTTTTTATTTCTTGAAATAAACGAACTCTGAAGAGATAAATGCACCAATTTATGTTTGATTGGTATTTTTATTTTACAGGTGAATGAAATGGCTTCAACCAGAAGATATAAAAATAAGCCTGACGTATTCTGCTACATCTGCGACGAATGCACCATTGTTTCTAATAGGAATCCAATCACAAGTTTCATACAACGTGCTTACTTTCTTTATTTTGGTATTAAACTTTGTGACCAGGATAAAGCTTGGGCGTCACACATGGTATGTAAGACATGTACCGAGTATCTGTGTCGGTGGACCCATGATTTGGAGGGAGCCAACAATCCATAGCGCTGATTGCTATTTCTGTGCTGTTGATGTCACTGGGATCAACAGAAAGAACCGGAGCAGCCGCAAGTACTGCTGCCATATTTAAGCAGGTGCTGTCCACTAGTCACTTTCCTGTCTCGATAAAGTCCAAAAGCGTTACCGTGTCCTTGTGGGTGACAAATTATTTTCCACCCTACAACCCCTTTCTCACAGACGAAATCTCGCAAGCCTTTCATTCTATTTCTATTTTCATGGAAAGTGCTCAGACGAACTACATTCCTTAGTTCCACAAGTTTTAACCTCTGAATTTGAAACAATGCACTTTGACTGAAATATTTTTGGCGTTCCTTTAACGGCCAATTCTAAAGATAGAAATTTCTACGACAAATGTAATAATTTTTCATAAATCGCCTGGCTTTCTTTAATATACACTTCTCTAAAAAGTAGGTTTATCAAACAAATCTAAATTTACTAAATGTCTGTCTTCATTTGTGTATGCACCTAAAGCAGTATTCGTATCCCTCTTCTCACAAAATTTCCATTTGCCGCACGTATCTAATTTTTTTTAATACTAATATTAACACAGTACACAGTCAAAGAGCAACACAAAATAGAAGGTTACTGAATGAGGCGTGTGTTATGAACGTAAGAGGAAGTAAGACGTGAAGATTATGAGTATATGGAGAATAGAAAACTATTGATCCTAGACTTGAATAAATTAAGATTGTAGTTATCAGGAAAGCATCCACATGGTTGTTTGCTCCACAAAGTAGCGTTCCTTGGGAAGAAGCTGAGTGGAACGTCCTCCATACCAATGTAATAGGTAGGGAGTCTACACAATTCTGAAATAGTGAGATAACCATTGAGGTTCGATCTTATTAAACTAACCTGTTTGCAATACTAACTTGTTAAACATTACACAAGTGTACGCATTTTCGCAAGTGTACATACCTACATCATTACTAAATGATACTTTCTCTCACATTCTCTGTCATCAAACTATTGTACTCATTGTGTACGCGAACCATTAGAGCGCGTGGATATCTACTAAGGAAAAAATTGAAATGCAAGAAATCATGACAAGAAAGAAAATTCAAATTAATATTACAATGTGCACACTAATTATCAACAATTCGAAATAAGTTCAGAGAAAATACAAGTATTGACTCAGTATTAGTTAACAGAATTTATCAAGTGGCAAAGTGTTAAAAAGAATGCACATATCAAAGCATATTTACATGCAATGGGAAGATACAGATTCATAAAACGATGTAGGTTCTTATATAATCACTCATTATTGCGCAAGAAAGAATTCAGAATCAAGTACAAGAATTTATCAAGTAAGCAGCTCAAGGATATTCAAAATGTCAATGCCATTATGTCAGAAAAGCATACGAGTCGTAAAAAGGATGAAAAAGCCCTTAATAGGCAGTGGGAGGATATACTCGATCAGAGTGAACCGAAAAGTGAGCAAAGAGAACGTCTGTCTCAAGTTCACTCACTCAATTTTTTAAATAATTCAAAATATTCAGGAAAATGTCTTACACAGTTCTAAGCAAATAAACGGTGCAAACTAATTTTAAATATAGATTAATTTATTACAAGAGAATTATCGCTTAATTACAAGTGTGACCTTTATTTAAGGTTATATTTTCTCATTTGCGAAAATGATTAAATGTTCATAAATAATTATGCTAGCTAGCAAAAAATAAATGTATACATTTTGAAATGTCTTGTAACTTGATGTCCAAATAAAGTAGGTCGGATCTATCTATATATCTATTGTGCTCTGATTCTCTTTTTGGTCCCCCCCCCCTTTGTGTGTGTCTCACTTTCTCTCTCTGTCTCTCTCTGTCTTTCTCTCTTTCTCTCTCTCTCTCTATATATATATATCGTGGCCGAGTGATTAAAACATTCGCTTTCAAATCTCACTGTTACATTTGTTAGAAATTTGACTTATTGATGTTATGGGTCTGAGGCAAGATTTTAGACACTTTTCAACCCACTTGTTGACACAAGCCGATTACACAGACGGAAGCTGTCGATAGTTGCGCTAGCACGAAGTCACATGTCATCGTGATAGAGAGTTTGAAAGTATTGGTGTTGTTCAAACAGCTGATTATGTCGCAATATTGATTATGCTCTCTCTCTCTTTATCTATCTCTCTCTCTCTCTCTGAGAAACTGTAACTAATGTCTGAAAATTTACTGTAGATGACCTTGCCATCAAGCCACTCTCTAGACATTTACATCATAGTGGATTGTTTCTCCTTTGATCAGAGTAGCGTTTTTTATGTCAAAATTGTTGTCAGTCTCGTTACGGTGAGAAATCAACGGATTTGACGTATTGTTTTCTAAAATGGCCCTATTGTGTGCATATAATCCTTTATTTAGATTTTACGATGTTTCGCCTATGTATTTGTTGTGACCAGGAAATTTGGTAGAGTTCATTTAATTGTTGGAAGTTTCGTTACAGTTATTTGAAACAAAAGCAGTGAATAGAAATTTAGTAGCTTAAAACAGAACAAAAAGACAAACTAAAGAACTCTTACAAAATTTCTTGGCATTTTTTCAATCTCCAATCCTCTACAAAACAAACTCCAACCAAACTCATCAAATAAAGTACTTATCTGCTCCCTATAACACTCAGCCGAACTGAAGTGGCAGGATATTGCATCCTGGTTGTAGCGATAATAGTCTCCATTCAATATGTGTTTGAATTGGAAAGGATCGGATTCGATAGATTGATAAATCATCTCCATTTTCTGATCGGATACAGAATATTTTCTCTTCACGTGTTTTTCCCCATCTACGAAACCAAGTGTTTGCCTCCCACGTGGCTTTTCTCTTATTTACTCTTCGCGTCGGCATTTTCCCACACGACCTTCATTCGCTATTTTGTTGCGAATCTAAGTCGCCACACGTATTCGACTCTTTGATCCGAGAGCTTTATTCATGCTTCGCATGCACTCTTCATAAAGAAAAGGGTAAAAAAAGTGGGTAGAGAACTCTCAGACACACGCGTGAATGTGCAACGGAGAGAGAGAGAGAGAGAGAGAGAGAGAGAGAGAGAGAGAGAGAGATAGAGAGAGAGAGAGAGAGAGAGAGAACATAATGGACAAAAAGATAAATGCAAATATATTAACAGTGAACGTATCAAAAATGAGAGTATAAGAGAAAGAAAAGGATGAAAAGGAAAAAAGAAAGAGAAAAATAATTAAGAGAGGAGAGGCATTTAAAAAAGAAAACTAATTACAGGAAACCTGAATGAGAAAGATAAATAAAAAAAATTGAAATAAAAGAAATTGCAATAAATATAAAAATTCAAATAAATCGTTGTGATTAAATACATTTGTGTCTCTTAACAATTTCATTCTGCATCGAAAATGTTATACCCTTCTATAGCTTCATTTCTCACATGTTCTAAAATGACAAACCTACATAGAGTAATAATGTCAGAAAACTTGGGCAACGGTTTTTGATTAAATCGAAGTAAATTAATGCGGTTTATTATTCAATTTAAAAATTTACATTGGCGGTACTGTAATTTTATATTTTACAACTATAATATATCACCCTTTATTCATTAATCATTATTAGTACTTAAACTTTTTTGCTCGTTCTCCTTTCAATCCATATAAATCTAGGTTGAGAGGGGTTCTTTGTTGATTTGATAGAATTATTAGATTTATCCATATATAGTCAAGTAGGGCATTGTAATTTCTGTGTTATGTACAATGGGAATTTAGATTCGCTGGGGAATGAAAAGACATCCTATAGTTAAAAGTGAATAAAAATTTAGCAACGTTACGTTTTTTGGCAGATAAGAGTAATCCCACAATTTGTATGTAATTTCTCCTGCCGTGCTATCATAACACACAAAAGCAAACACTGAGCTTAAATTTATTTAAAAGCTACAAACAAATAATATCTAATGTTTTCGCAAACTTCATAATGACCAAAAGTACAGGGTGCGATGGATAAATTATCGTCTTAATTAAGCAAAAATGAAAAAAACATTGATATTTCATTTTAACAGATATATTTACCAAAATTACACAAAAATATCTTAAATTACTAAACTAAATTTATTTAATAAAATCGCCATTGGTTCCAACCACGGTCTCCAGACGACTTCGGAATCTCCTGCAACTCTTCTGGGCGTTCACCTTTTTTAAGTTGGTGAATTCTGCCACAATCCTTGCCTTTTGTCCATCTTTGGTGTTATAAGGAGTTTTGTTGGTCTCTCGCTCAACTGCGCCCACACATAATAATCAAGCAGGTTGCAGTCTGGGGAGTTAGGTGACCAGATATAAAGGGGTGATATGGCCGTAAAAATTCTGTGACAGCCATGACTGTGTTCTCCTTCTTCTGTGGCATGGTGCAGAATCCTGTTACCAGACATAATGGTCTTCCAGCGGTCATCCTCTTGACCCAGGGCAGCACTACCTGCTCAAAGCACTTGATGTAGGCCTCTGTGTTGAGTCTGAGGTCCTGTGGTAAGATGAATGGAGGCATAATGTCGTCATCATTAGTGATTACTCCAAACACCATAATGTTGACTGGATATCCCATCCAACTCTTTTCGAATCCTCTGAACTGTCCTCAGATTGATACTCAAACACACTGAAATGTTCATATCGGAACTTCCGGTACGAATGCCAAGCAGTACTGCATGCCGTTTCCAAATTTCTAGCGGTGTGAATTGCGTCATGGTGCTATCTTTCTCACGGACGGGGTCCAACTGACTCTACTATACTGTGCAGTAGACAAAATCAAAATCAAACAACGCGCATACGTGAAATTAAAAATATAAACTGGAGACAATTTACCCATCGCACACTGTATAATCGAAAAATTTATATCATAAACATTCGATCCGCACACTGATGTGCAGAAGTCATGATATACAGGCCTAGTATTGTGTAGGACTCACTCTCAAAGGTAGAGTGCAACAATTCCAAGTTGCATTGATTCCACAAGTGGTCGGAAGATCTTTGCTGTCTTGATAGTTACCTGATATTTATAGGTACAAGATTTTGCGCGCGAATAGACCTCTCCATCCCGTCCAATAAATACTTGATTAGGCTAATGTGAAGCGAGAGTGATGACCACACTATTCGTCGGAAGTCTCCAGAATGCACCGCAAACCAATTCTGGACAATTTGTATGCATTAATTTGCTGGATAACCCGCCGTTTTGGGGTACTTGGAGTTCGTCTAAAAATGGCTGCAAATGCAAATATTTCATTGAGTTCCTGTCGTTGACCACACCATTTGTCAAAAGTCGAAAGTATCCCAGTCCTTAATAATCTGCTTTACGGCAGTGAAACTTGGACGACACGCGTCAGACAGAAAAACCACCTGGAAAACTTCCATCATCACTACCTACGACGTATCCTCGGAATCACACAAAGAGACAAAATTACGAACACTACTGTGCTGGGGCAAGCAAACTGCTGGAGCATGCATCTTCTCCTCTGTCAACGTCCTCTTCGATAGCTGGATCAAGTACTTTGAATGAATGATGGCCGTATACCAAAAGACATCTTGTTTGGTGAGTTGGCCATTCATTTCATTAACACTGACTTAAAGACGATTATTCTTACAAATAAAAATACAAGCAGAGTATTTCCCACCAGTCCCGTATATATTTCAAGTTTTCTTATTCAAAGATTTCTTTTATGCATATGTCGATGTACTCTATATCTATACAGCAATGAAACGCTGTTACATTTTATGCTTTCTCGGTAATTGTTTTATCGTTCAAATACCAGAATTTATGTTAAATACGTCAATTACTGAAGCTTATGCAGATATTTTAATATTGTTTGCTCTTAGTTTTATGTTCTGATTAATCAACCGACATTATCGCCTACGTCATTATTATACATCTATTTTCCATCATTCTCAAAAATGTTCCTAAACATAACTTGAATGCGATAGAAAAGATGGAAATGACGGAATGAAGAAAAGAATAAAAAGAAAATCTCAAGCGAATAAGAAAAATCTTATGAACAAGACTAAATAGCATAAATCTAATAAAAAGGAGGAAATATCAGTAGTGAGGTACTTTGGATAGTTCCTTGGTTTGAGATGAGAGGAACTTAAATAAATAGATCAATGGATCAGAAATGAATGATTATGTACAAAGTACTACCAAAAAAGAGACGATGCCGGCATAATCTATATTAAGAATAGGAAAAGGACTCTTCAATATTGAAAACTGTTTCAATCAACTCTAGTAGGATTTGTAAAATACACACAACCATTCGTAAGAGTAAAGTAAGTGATACAAGGATGGAAATCGAAAAAAGTAAAGAATGTAACAAGAAATGAAAAACAGGAAACTTTTCTGAAAATGTAAAAGACAACGAGAACCCAATGGAAACGAAAAGTCATGGATATCGTTACGTAGACAGCATGTGAAAAAGTAAAGCTGAATCTCTTATCATTACATTTCAGAGCTTTTATATCACAGCCAATGAGGCCAAAGCTAACATAGAATACAGAGCAAATGATGTCTTTCTGGAAAAGAAACGGGACTGTAAACTACATTAACCAACTGGCTTAAAGGGATGATAAAAAAAACAAGAACAGTGATATAATAATGATAATATTAATCGTTTTGTAATAAGGAAACATTCGTCATTCATTGATAGAGCAGCCAGTGCTGTGGTCGGGTGAAATTTATAAAATCTTTCTTTTAAAATAATTTTTCAGGAAAATAGGTTTCTCAAGTCCCGTAGCTGTTATTGTTTTTTCCAATAGTGAAGATAGTTTCCTTCCTCGCCTTTTGTTTGAAATATTGCCGAACGTCAACATCTTGATTGTCATTGTTTTCTTTTGGTTATGACATTTTTTTTCTTTTCGAGCTACATGTGATATCCATTTTAACTATTGAAAATGAGAGTGGTGTGATATTGTAAAAATATTCTGCATATCTCCCACCTGCACCTTTTTTCAAGGATAACTTAAAAGATCGTACAGCCCTCTCAGCTTAACCGTTCTTCGCCGGATGGTATGGAGATGAGGTGATATGTTTTATCCCATTGTTTGCAATAAATTCTTCAAACGCTGCACTAGTGAAACAGGTGGCATTATCTTTCACACCCTGGTCTGGTAGCCCATGTTTTGCGAAGGAGCGACGCAATTTACCCATAGTAGCGCTTGCAGTCGCTGTGCTCATAGGATGTACATCTAAACATTTGGAGTAGGCATCTACAATGATAAGGAACATTCTTCTCTCGTAAGGTCCTGTATAATCTAAATGGATACGAGACCAGGGTTTCTGTGGGTATTCCCAAGGGTGTAGTGGAGCTGCTGTTGGCATTTTGCGATGTATCCGGCCTACTGCGCAACTTTAAATGCGGCTTTCGATGTCTTTATCCATCTCCGACCACCACACATAGCTTCGGGCCAATACCTTCATACTACAAATCCTTGGGTGCATGTCGTGTAGCTCCTCTAGTATTATTTTTCTTTTTTTCTGGGAAGATTACACGTTGTCCCCATTATAGACACCCCTCATGCACTGTTATATCATCTGTCGCAGCCGCTTTTGGCTGCTCCTAAACAAAAACAAGCAACCGATTCAGGTGACCAGACTCAATACCACATCAGGATGAGCGGATCACCTACACATTTCCACCTACTACGACTCGCGCCACACAAATTGGTATACACTAAGGAACAGTTCGATAAGATGCTGAACGACAGCATCATTTAACCTTCGGATAGCCCTTACACCTCGCCTGGTGGCACGGAGTATCGGATATGCATCGATTATAGGAAACTAAATGCGTCGACCGTCCCAGACAGTTACCCTGACCCTCACTTCGCGAATTTGCGTCCGGACTACTGGGTACCCGCATCTTTTTCTTTCTGACGAAGACATATCTTATCTCCGTGGCTCCGGAAGACCCCCCCCCCCAACTACCACCACCAGACGGCAGTCACGGCACCGTTTGGCTTATACGAGTTCGTAAAAATGCCATTCGGTTTACGAAACGCTGCCCAGACCTTTCAACATCTGATGAACGAAGTTCTGCGCAGGCTATCGTGCGTGTATGTGTACACTGACGACATCCTGGTAGCCAGTAGAAACGTCCACTCCCATAAGCGACACCTGCGAGAAGTGTTTCAGCGACTTTCGCATTACGGTCTAAAGCTGAACTTGGACAAGTGTGTTTTCTGTGCGACAACCATCAATTTTCTTGAACACCACACCGACGCGAATGGGATTGTAGGGGTGTAGTATGTTGGCTAGGGTCACCATGATATAATCAATATCAAAGAAGGCTGTGTTCTTGTAAAACAACACCCTACATTAATTTATGAACAACAATACACGAGAGAAAAATAATCAATCTCAGTGAACATTAATAATATTGTATTAACAATGGTATACAAATTTCAACAATAAGTATAAAGAAAGTTGCTTCCCTTTTTCCATTAATAAAAAGGGTAATTTTAGCTAATAAATGTTGAATACAAAATTGAATGTAATTTAACTACAAAGTTCAATTGAAGTCTTAGCTAAATAAAGAATAGTTCCACAGTGTTTTATCAGTGTAGAAAGATGTAATGTTCATGAGTGATATCAACAAGATTTAGTATGATTACTTGAATTAGTAATAATTAAGAATTAAAATGTCAATATAGCGCCGTGCCTTATTTTCCAAGAATTGAACTGCTACCGCCGCTGGCAAACTGCGAGAGTCTTTATATAACAAGTTTTAGGCTCCGGATGGCTTGGCGCCAAAAGTATAGAAAAGATAATAAAATACGCGATTGGTCAGGAAATGGACCAATCCGTGATTTTAGAGAAAACTTTGAATTACCTGCGATGGTTAAATTGTCCTATAATAAGTATCATGTATTTATTAACCAATGATATTAAAGAAAGCGGAGGTGTGGCACATGTAAGTGATTCCCACAGGATCGCACCTCTGTCAACTAAAATCAGCTCGATCCAGGACTTTCCAACTCTGACATCTATAAAACAACTACGACGTTTCATCGGTTTGGTCAACAATTACCATTAGTTGATAATGTTGGCCTTTATAGGCCACATTCATCCTCAGAGGTCCTTTAAACTTTAATTAATTCCTTGCATAGGTGTATAACTTAGTGTTCGTTTTTGTAGTGGGGCACAATTTTTCATGGCGGCGACTGTGGATTCACTCATCACTGTCACTATCGCTCCTGTGTCTATCTCCATTGTTATTCTGTTCCCATTTATTGGTATAATGACCTGACATAGTTTCCCTCGATCCAGCTTATCTTTCACCTGATATACATGGTGTACATTGTCAATTGTTCCCTATCTGACTCTGTATCTGCTGCCTTCACGTGATCCGAAGATTTCAGGTGGTGTTTACGTCTGTATCATTCTGTGGGCAACGTGCGCTTATTTGGTTCCTGTTGTCTACTGCGAAACAATCGCTGCTCAAAGCTAAGGTATCAAGTGCCCTATCGTTGAGCAGCGGTTGCATCTCGTTTTTTGTGGATGCAGTCTTCGGACCCATAATCTCCTCCACGACGATAGACTTTGCTTATTTGTTTTCACCTGTCTCCAGTTTTCGTTACTTTCCTGACTTACCCCACTTGGCTTTACTACAAATCAGTCGCTAGGGGACGCTCTTCAAGCCTATAACTAAAGAATGGTATTCTCACTCATTCGCTTTCCTCTTTTTACAACTCCGGTTATAAGATGTATCTGCACGTGGAAAAATATACCTGGAGACACGTGTTTTCTACATAAACACAACCAGCAGTCCCGCCACAGTCCCAAGTCTTACCTAAATCGATCTAAATAAAGTCATACTCAAAATGATTTGCGTCAAATATTACCTAAAGAGCACTCCGTCAATTTATATTGAAAATTATCGAGGTTAGCTTTTATACCAAACCACCTGGATTTAGTTTTTTTCCTGTAGTGACCCAGCTTTATTCTTAACTAAAATGACATGCATAAGATAAACATCCTTTTAAATAAAAAAAAATCAATGACAAAGATTTGTTTCATATAACTATATTTACACAGTGTTCGCATCTTTGTTGTTGTTTTCACAACGTTTCGACCCCACCACTCTCCCAGCTTTTATCACGTGTATATCAATCCGGATAACCTACAGCTGATTTCGAACTTTGTTCTCGTTCCACTGCTCATGTCAAAGGGATGGCATTGAACTCACAATTACTATGTCACCAAATTCACAAATCCACTAGGCTATTGTCCTGTTCTGACTGGCTCACTAGATTATAATCTGTTGTATCCTGGTTGGAATAATTTTTAACTTATTGGTCGAAATCACGGTTTAGCGGTTCTGAATATGCATCTATTTCTAGAGATTGTTAAATTTTGGTCTACTTGTTATTATTTATTTATTTCTATTCATTTATTTTTTTATCACAACACTAACCCTAACTATGAAGAACGAGGTTCTAAAAAAATAATTATGTTTTTATTTTTTTACTTCTCATTTTTAATAGTAAAAATATCTATTTTCTTTTTACAATTTAATCGTTCTTCCCTATTTAGATTTGGTTGTATTTCCATGTTTATTACTTACTTCGGAAAGAGATTTATTTGGGAATACAGTATAATACGGATAAATATTTAATATCTTTAGGGTTTACAAAAAAGCAAGACAAGATTAGTAGGTGCCACTGAACAGTGAAGTTTGTTGAAATCACGACCTAATACGATTCAGGTTTGATATGGACAAGTTGAAGAGTTTATTGAATCAAACTGAGACCCGCATTAAATGAATAAATGAAGAATTATTAAAAAAAAAAACCTCTTTGTCAAGCTATGAATTTTTAAAAACCTTTCGGCAGCGAAAAGTTTTCGAAACACTAGATGTTTGATCCTAAATTAAGTGACAAGCTATGTGACTGATCACTTGGCTTCTTTTAAAAGATATCTATGAATAAATCCGTGTGAAATGGGAAACAGAATAACTAAAACCGATTTTTTAGACATTATTTTCACTAACGGTTGTCTCTAGACAATGCATCAAACGGACAGAGCAAGGTGGCTACTCGCGAAAACTGCTCTCATAAGTTGTTAAGGCAACAAGCCGGGGGCGGTGTGATGATTTGGTGGTGAGATTTTTCCATGATCAAATGGAGGAGCAATAGTTAATTTAAGATGCCAAGATGCGAGGTGAAACATATATTGATTTCTGAAGCCACATCTGGTGCTATGTTTCATTAAAGAAAACAAACATTTTCCGAAAGATGATTTTTTCACGACATTGCTCCATCACATTAGGCGGAGAAAAATAATGAATAAAGTGAGTATCAAAACACATTATTTGGCCAACCTTAAACTGACTGGAAACTTGAATGAAGAGGGAGTTTTACGTAGGAGGACGGTAGTATGTCAGCAAAGATTAATTTAGGAATGCTATTCTGGGTGCTGTACAATCTGTTTAATCTGAAACAGTATATCAGCGCATGTTATCAACGGATAAAAATATTCTAAAAATAGCTTCGGAACATGGAGCATAAATTTCACATTAATATTGATTATATAGCTTTGTCGCAATTACAGTGAAACTGTTTTCTATATTTTGTTCAGGACATATGTCATCCTAAACGGCGAGCATATTCTGGAATTATGATTTTTAATTGTAACATAATGTTTCTTGGGGTTTCATTAACCAGACTTATAAGGCTGTAACTTTTCATTTATCCAGACTTGATTAAAGATTAATGAAGGTTCATTGTTTAGGATATATACAAAGCAGGGCATACCCGGTATATATATATATATATATATATATATATATATATATATATATATATATATATATATATATATATATATATATATATATATATTCTAATTTATTACTTAAACGTTATTTTTAATGGATACCCGTATTTAAGTAGATGCTCTGTTTTTATGTATTTATTAAACAGTATATTCATTTATTTCCCTCTACCGGCCTGAATATTTGAGAAATCTCATTAGACCGCATATTCTTATAATAAGATTTCTCGAATATTCAGGCCGGTAGATGAAAATAATAATATAAATTAAAATATATTTAAATATATAGTAAGATAAAATACTTTTAAGGTATGCTATATTTCGGGATAAAAGTAGTCAATATGAGAGATAGAGCGCATGGAAATATAAAATTGGACACTGAAATTGTTTCGTCTGTTTCATGCTTGAACTCAATCTTCAGACCACAAACACACACACACACATATATATGTGTGTGTGAAACAGACTATTGGCATTCATTGTTGAACTTTGTGCACAGAGCTTACAATTCCGAATATAAACCACTTTTACTCAATAAATATACCATATATGTATATTGACCTAAATCGCCTGAAACCAAGGTAGTGGAATCGGCTGAGTTTCTATACATGTTAAATTTTTTCCTTTTTATATGTATATTGAGCACTTTTTAATCCTACTGTTTTCTGTTCTAATTCAACTTTTACCATATATATATATATATATATATATATATATATATATATATATATATATATTATAAACTGTTACATTGGAACATGCAAATTACCACAACAAAAATGCATATTTGTTTCAATGTCTAATTAGACATCTCATCAAGCGGCTAATGTTGGTGGTATGAAAGATTTTATTTAAAAATACAATTTATGAAACATCATTTCTTGTTACATTTTTGAAAATTTTCCATAGAATGCAAAGAAATATATATATATATATATATATATATATATATATATATATATATATATATATATATATATATATATATATATATAATGAAACTACGGTAAATTGCAAGAATATTAAGGAATTAACATTACAATCTTGCTAAACTTTATGACTCAATAATCACTCCTCTTAGGTTATATTACCTTTATATAAACATTTTAATGTTATCCTTAGTGGTTTATTGTAGATTAAGGTATTAATTAGGTTGGTATTTGTAAATTACTAGTAGTAAGGTTAGCCGTGAATTGGCTTATAATTATTTTTACTGGTGATGTTGTTTGATAATAGCTTTTAATTTAAAATAAATATATAAATGTCATATAAATATTTAAAATTGATTTTGCATTCTAATTTATAATGTAAGGCTGGTATAGTTAAGTAGTTGTTTTGTTGTATATGGTTTTTCTTCTTAAAGTGTCTTTTATTTACGTACTATGTTTAATTTTGTTTAAATATGTGATTTCATTCAAAATTCCATAAAATTTGAAATGCTACAATGTTTCTAAAATATATTTCTATCTTGTCGCGTTATATTTCCGTTTAATTTTGAATTCTCTATTTTCATTGGCTAAAACTGGTATCAACAATTTCTCATATCTTATTTTCTTCTCTTTCTTTTCCCTTGTATCTGTAACTTTTTGTATATACTCTTCTCCTTCTTTTTTCTTTCTTTTCTTTTTCTTCTCTCTGTAATAAGATGTGATTACTTATGTTTTCTTATGCCTTCTTTTCTTTCCTCTTTCTTTTTCTTTGATTTCTTATTCTCTTCCCTTTTTTTACTTTAATCTGCTGTTTGCTTTCTTTTCCTTTTATGGATAAAATAATTTTTTATATATATTTGTTCTTTGCTCTCTATGGAAAATTTCCAAAAATGTAAAAAGAAGTGATGTTTCATAAATTGTATTTATTCACCTGATGTCTAATTAGACATTAAACAAATATGTATTTTTGTCGTGCATGTTCCAATGTAAGAATTTATAATAAATATCTAATTCTCTACTCTTCTCTTTAAAATTAATGTTATAAACGTTTGAATTTGTATTATTTTATGTATATATATATATATATTGAATTGGACAGAGTCCGACAATTTATTTAAAGACATTTATGATATGTTTAACGTTCTTTTTATAGATACAAGTATTTAAGCAAATGCTCTGTTTATAATAAACAGTATTAAATAACATTTACCGGCCTGAATGTCAAAGAAAATTGCATAGAAAATTTACGTTCTCCGACAGGAATCGAACCTGTATCCTATACGGAACCGTCATTTCGCGTGACGTGCATTAACCGTTCGTCCACAGAACGTTAAAAATATCATAAATGTCTTTATATATATATATATATATATATATATATATATATATATATATATATATATATATATATATATATATATATATATATATATATATATATATATATATATATATATATATATATATATATATATATATATATATATATATATATATATATATATATATATATATATATATATATATATATATATATATATATATATATATATATATATATATATATATATATATATATATATATATATATATATATATATACCACCGACGTCAATCACCTGATATATATATACTACCGACTACCAGAAGAATGCATGTATAACGCGCAGAAAACTGTCGTAGTCGGTCAGACCTACACCGGAAGATTATGATTAGTATAATATTTGTATTTAATCATCTCACCCCAAACAAGGCAATGCTGCTATTAAGACACAAATAATTACTTGGAGTGGCAGAGAATGAAAAGTCTTTAGTGAAGAGAAAGCACAGTAAAAGAATAAGATTCAAGGAGACATAAAATGGAGAATCACAATGAATTTAAATTTTTGAAGATTGCCGCAAATCAAGAAACTGGAAGGGCGTTCTAAAGGTGAGAAGAGTAATAAAAGAAATTATTAGAATAGAGGTTCCGGTTATATACAGCTATTTCAACAGTAAACGTGAAGGCGTAGTGAAAGTTACTGAAATTGAGATGATAGGTCAGGACCAATAACATTACAGACTCTTCTTTGAATTTTGTCGTTAATCTTGAGATATATAGCTGGAGCATCAGGCCAAATATGGCTGCAATATTCAATAGATTCTGCCGATTCAATACAATTGCTCCACTTCATGTCAGTAGAAAACATGAGACCAAGAAGGTGCAACAAGTCGCTCTCCAGGAGGTTAGCATCAGCCATGTTAATGGAGGGCAAAAATGATTCTCTAAGATAATTAAAAGGTAGCAGTTTCACTTCGGAGGAGTTAAAATTTACAAGCTATTTCTTGCCCCAGTTAACAACATTTTCGAGTGCAGCTTCCAGTTTTACATTATCGAACCTGTCTGACTTACTATTAAGCCAGGTGTAAATAGTTGTGACATCAACGTAAATACCTAGTGGGAAACTGCTGGCATTGTGAAGGTCGTTGATGATAAGAAACAATGTAGGTTCAAGCATATAGCCCAGAGGGACACCCACATTAATGTGAAAGGATCTAGAAGCGTGACCGTTCATCATGACCTTCATTACCGGATATGTTAAGAACGATTGGATTAAGTCAAATATCCGGTCAGAGACATTTGAGCTTGTGAAGAAGGCCATCATGATAAACCTACTTGAACGCCTTCAATATATCTGAAGCCACAGCGCGAGCCTCATCGTTCTTATCTAAAGCCTGACAAATTCAGTGATAACACTTAACACATCGGTCGTTGACCTGGATATATGAAAACCATATTGTTTATTTGAAAGAAGGCTGTGGGAAGTGAGATTATTAAGCAATTCAGAGTTGATTTGAAACTATAGTACATTACCAAAAGTATTGAAACATCAAAGTTTTTGTGTAGCGATGTAAAATGCTTTTATTGTAATTTATTATAATGAAAATATCATAATATATATATATATATATATATATATATATATATATATATATATATATATATATATATATATGGTGTCCCAAAAATGTATACAAAC
>OZ038500.1:104827972-105065472 GCA_964036315.1 Acanthosepion esculentum
TAAAATATATGACTAAATAGGTCATATATTTGACTTATATATGACCAAATATATGACCATAAAATTATTGACCAAGTAGAAAAAAAAAGAAATTGAAAATAAAAATAAAACGAAAAGAGAAAAATTCGTAGAATATTTTTTCCTTCGAAGTTCATTTTTTGTCATTATCCTACCCAAGATAAAGAGCCCCACACAATTTTCACATTTTCACTCTTCAAAATCCTAATCTGACCTCAACAGACGCTAACAGTGAGAGATTCAATCTGACCAGCAATCACCCTGTCAAGAAATATTCAAGCAGCAAAAGGGGGAAAAAATCGGCGAGATATAACTGTATGGTGAAGATTAAGATGAGTACTCGTATAACAGGGAGGTAACTCTGGTTCAACATTACTGTATCAGAGAATAGAACAGCGTGGTAACCCTGGTTCAACATTTTAATGCATGACAATGCATAATGATGAATTGAAGCAGGAACTAATTAAGATTAAACTGTGAAGAAACTAATTAAGCGTTGAGGATAAAAAGGTAAGAAAAACGTATTAAAATAATAATTAGAAGCTATAAAATGAGTTTGGAGAAGATCTCGCAGCTCTGTTACTAATTTCATGGAAAATATTCAGGTGAACTATATTCCTTAGTTCCACAAGTTCTAACCTTCACGGTTAAGACCCGCCATGCCACGCAGATTGAACCCCACTCATTACCTTCGTATTCCATTAGTGAGATGTAAGTTCCACTGGAGCATCTTCTTCGCACGAATGTCTGTTTTGTGGAGCCAACTCCCAAGAGTATGCTTCCCCGGTCACTAAAATTTTAACCTGTTCAAATCTAAGGGCAATCGTTATCTTCCCCACATATCCCAATAAACTGTTACTCTTACTTGGTAACCCTCTCGAGTTGCTCTTGCGTCTTGGACAGGGTGTACATCACTGTAAAAATATTCTAAAGAATTAGAACACTTTACCTAAGAATCTCAAAAATAATTTTAAAGTATTGCCTCTATTGCGAAATAATCAATAATTCAACATGGAATGAAGTTGAGTGAACAGATTGTGAGAGAAAAAACCTCCACCTTTTAATGATAATTATAGACTAAAAACCAGATCCCAAGGATGCGAGTTTAGTAGTTATCCAAAGCCACTTCTTTGCTCCAACTTCCCGCGGTTTAATATAACGGTCGGATATATATATATATATAATAACTTCGTGGAAATTAACTAGGAAAATATACAACCAACCAAAGATTGGTTGTGAAAAATCTTGACATATTCTTCAACTTTTGAACAAGAATGTTCACGTTGGGTCATTCTTGATTACCTGCCAAGTGTATTATTATTATTATTATTTATTCAATTCTTACCTTCTACACATAAACATGGATTTATATCTTGATCAAACTACATTGTGGAATGTTACAGCTTAAATGAAATATTTAAGTTCCGATACAAGTATCTCTCGTTTTTTGAACGTTCGTTTTATGCCATTTCACTTTTGCGAAAGAATTACATTCGTACCAGTTTCATGGCTCTCCAAAATGGTAACATATATGATTCAAATGGCAAAATCTTGGCGTTCCCATATCCAAAGGATAACCATCTTCTATATCTGTCTGCTTCGATATCGAAGGACGAGATTCATCTTCTGCTGATGCTGACTTTAGTAAGCTTTAAATACAACAGTGTGCTTGACTGTTTATCACACATTTTATATCATCCAGTTTTTTGTAGGCACTCAAAACATTATACAAATCTGTTCCAAACCTTTCAAAATTAAATTAATACTTTTCTGCAATCATTTGAAGTAATGTCAATCAATGTGAAAATTATTTTGTGATTTGAGAACGCTCAAAACTTTAGCATATGAATTCTATTTATTGCTTCTCAAGTTTAAACCATTTCAGAGGGCAGGGAAGCCTTAATGATTGATGCTTAACAGATATGGATAAAATCGCTCTACTTTTAGGCAACGAGTGAAACCTGTAGTGTTTCCCTACGAAGAATAAACGATGATAAAAGGATATACCACTTTTGAAAAGACAGTACTATTTGCAAAGAACAGCTAAAATAAATGTGTAGGGATGCAAAGCCCACAGCAAATAGGCAGAACAGAAAAGCCCACATGGCACCTCGAACTTCGGGAAATATTACAAGGCCCTCTCGCTTCTTGCCTTTTCACTCTGTCTTATTCATATATTATAATTTTTCTGTGTGAAAAATTAGTAACAGTCTTTCTTCGCATCCCTACAAAGGTCTGTTTTAAAAATAAAATGGCAAAATGACAAATTCCTATATTCAAATATAAGTCACAAATCGATCTCTGAATATTGACCAATGAGATTAATATTTAAAACATTCACTTGATCCTGCTAAAACCAGTAGACATTTCCCCCTTGAAATTTACTGACATTTTCATCTGAAATCTAAACCTGTTTAACCTATTACATTTTCTTTCATTACCCATCGGAAATGACATTTAATTTCTCCCATCGTTTTCATGCAGTTTCTTCTCTGTCTCTCAATTAAAACTTTACCTTTATCAGCGGATACTAAACCTTCTACAAGTTCATTTATCCGCTTACTAACTAATCATATATATATATATATATATATATATATATATATATATATATATATATATATATATATATATATATATATACAGTGCAATATGTTGATCTTATCCAGTGTTTCCTTGATGCAATATTTAAACCTCAATTTCAGTATGTACGCTGGTATTTTTCTACCTGCCAGCTCACTGTACAGTACCTGTTTAGGGATCATATCGTCCTTCAGCCTGACCACATGACCATTCCATATTAACTGGTACTGAATTGCTAGAGACTGTATACTAGTAGACTGACTTCGATTGAGGATATCAACGTCAAACTCGCAGATTTACGATCGGATACTCAGTATACGGCAGCGACACTTTTAGAGAAATCGATCAGGGTTTTTCATGTGTCTCTGGTAAGTGACCAAGGTATCACATGCATACTTCAATTTCGTCTCAATCGAAATTCCATGCTGTGAACATATACATCCATCCGGGCTTTCGAATACATTATTGGTCTTCTTGATTCGGAGGGAGATTTCATCTTCAATACACGGACTTTTTCACGACTTTCAATTTCTGGACGTACACATAAATGCTTGGCGTAGGGTAAGCTTCATCTGGAGCGGGTTGGTAAATTATGGTGATCTTTTGCAGGTTAATCGTTATATCCAATGCGTTGACTGCCATTGAGAAGAAATCCCTAAAATTTTGAAACAAGATCACAATCATCGGCGTACAGCAAACCTTCTTATATTCAACATCTTAACGCCTGCTTTTCAACCGCAGTTGAATCAGAGAGCTTACAGTTTACATTGATATGTGCCTTCATTCCCCAATGGAAATCTCTAAGAACAGTGATAAACTATGAGGAGGTTGGATATGATGGCTTCCAAGCTTCCTTAAAATCATTCATAAGGCATTACTACTCACTGTATCAAAGGCTTGTTATATTAACGACAACTTGATACAGGCCCACCTTCTGTCCAATTCTCCTGAAAATGTCTAACAGAAAAATAATTTCTGCCGTCCCTCTGTAATATCTAAAACCACACTGTGATAAAGGAAGAAATCTTTCATTAGCAATTTTGTCGATATGTCTGCTCAGTAGGATGCTCAATAGAACCTTACATAAAATAGAAAGAGGTGATATCGCGTGGTAATTCCTACAGTCGTCATTGCGTAGGTAATTACCGCAATCGTCAAATGATGAGTTTGAGTATGGGTTCGGGGACAACGCATCATTATCATCATCCCAGTGTATCAGCAGTACTTAGAGATACAACCAAGTTTTGATGGTTATTTTTTACATTGTCGGGGTCTTAAGTACAATCAGATGCAATCTTTGGCTCAATCTTGCAGCCTATCGCCTTTGATATAAAACGGAGATCTATCAAGTATATGAAGATTGAAATGGGAATATTATTTTACCACGATTTTCACATCATCAGCCAATGCTTTCTCCTTCTTTCGCTTAAAGGATTTTTCTTTCTCCATGTATGAAAGAAAGATTTCCATAAATGGTTTTCTATAAAACTCCTATGATGTCTTTTAACACTTTCAATAGGAAAGGACCAACATACATACATTGAAGCTCTGACTACTTACATATTTCTCTAGTAGACAGTTTTGGGCTGTTTTTGCTGAGAGTCAGCTGAATCAACAATGAATGTTCAGTTACTTCTAAGGATGACCAGTTTCTCTTAATAATTTGTTGCTGGTGTTCAACCAAATTTTTCCCTAGTTACATATTTATATACTTTCGCCTGACTGGGAAGAAATAAGATTTCCTTGTTATTACAAAGCAAACTTTTGTAAATTAGCACCAGATGTAAACATTACATTAAAAGTGGCTTGTTTAGATATTCGCTTTAGTTTAGGATCTAAAATAGGAATCCAAAGATATTTAATAATTATATTGATAACACGAATTATCTAGTTGGAACTAAGCTGATGTTCTGGTCTGTATTTGATAGTTAAGAATTATTTGCAATCTTTTTCTCTCTAATTTTATGCTGTTCATTTCCTACAAAAATATGTATAAGAAACTTCAACAACCGGTCAAATAAAGATTGCTGTAAAGTTGTTAAACAATCGCCTTTTCTAAAGAGAAAAATATCGAAAAGTTATGATCATCCGATTTTAATCAATATATATCTGAAAAAGGAAAGAAATGAAACGTGGAAGAGACTTAAATAGCATTTTTTCACAAAAGTGTAAGTATTAAAGTCACAATTTAATTAGAAAAAAAATTCAAAAAGAAAAAAGTGAATCACAATTTATATATGACCAGAAATTCTGTAAACCATCTTTTCTAACCAGGAAATATAACTAGCCGATCAGAAGGCAGATTGTTTGGAATACATCAGAGAGTTACGATTACTTGAATTCGTAATTCAAATTTTCAATTATTAGTTTGTCTTCATAAAACAATTTTATGTTATTAGATAAAGTATTTATTTATAATAATAATAATAGTCATTATTATATAGTTGACGTTTTATAGTATATGTTTGGTGTTTATGAGTGTTTATCTTATGCTAGTTGAGATCATGTTGCCAGGTGACATATATTTATTAATTTAAGTTCAGCATACATATGATCTGCTAGATGGCAGAACAAACTACAAGATAGAGGAGTTGCAGGTTGAACCTGTGAATTTAATGTTTGTGCATTATATATAATGCAATTCCCAAATGATCAAGAAAATTCGCAGATAACATTTGTACGATATGTGGTGGTTCTAAAGGTTGGTTTTGGCAGTTAAAATGGGGGTAAGCTTTTTTTTATTTTAGCAAATAAGTAATCATATATATTTATCTAATTAACAGTCAAAAAAAGACAACAGAAGTCTTAACTACAAAATAAAAATCCAAATGTAAACAAAATTGATTTCAACTTTGGAATACAATTTTAATTGATGATACATTTAATCCTAGAAAATCTCACTTTCCCGTGACATCATCCTAAATTATAACAGAATTAGGTTTTAAAAATATTTGAATATGTGAAATGACTAGAAGTATTGTTGAAAACACTCGATCATATTTGAACAATGTTTATATTCATTGAACACAAAGATGTTTTTGTAAATAAACGTAAAGTCCAGTATAAAAATTAAAGTATCCTTTTAAATCAACCTGCATCAATGAAAAACTGTTGCCTGAATACAATATTTAAGCACACACACACAAAAACTCACACACACACTCTCTCTCTCACACACACATACACACACACCAGGTATGCTTTTCTTAATTAATGCAATCATTTAATATTTCTATTTACTGTTTCCTATAAACGATCTCTCTTCCCTTCTCTCCTTCTCTTTACCATTTCTTCCTCTCTCACTCTTATACACACACACACATACACAAATATATATATATATATATATATATATATATATATATATATATATATATATATATATATATATATATATATATATATATATCGGATATTTGATTAGTTTTGGGGAAAATGCAGTCTGTAGTCAATCAGTTATTTACCGAATCTAGAACTGAAATTTAAACTGTATAATGTTTGGTGTATGTGATTAACATTCACTACTGAATTACGTCAAATGCCTTTTAAGCCATGATCTTATTGACTTACCTACATATGTGTAATTTATTAAGCTTATCTTAGTATGACAGGCTTACTTGCTAGAAATCTCACAGTTGTAGTCATACCCATATTTACAAAGCTAAGTTTACCTCAAGACTGCACTCAGTGAAGATCGAGTTCATTCCACTTTTTAAATTGGCTTACAAAACAACTTCCCTAACAAGCTCGACTGAGTAGAATCCCTTCTTTCTTTTTTTATTTATCTAGTGGATTGGTAAATAGAATTGTACCTATTTGCATATGTTAAGTAGACGAGATTTAAAGTTTAAGAGGCAAAGAATAAGTTCACTACTGATCACGTATCATAGAACAACACAATACAACAATATAGCGTCGCCGATACGATGTTTAATTCGCTTAGCTGAACCAGAATTTTTTTAGACTTGGGTCCGATGTTTTGCAGCACAGCTTAGGGTTAGCATATAGAAAAAAACAACCAGGAAAGAAAATGAAATAACTGACCTCGTTCTAGCTTCGGCTGGTTGTGAAGTTTGTTATGGGAACTTACCTATAACGACATAATGAACTCTTCCTGACACTATAAATACTGCGCCTCTCAAGAGAGACGTGGGAACGAGTCGAGCCAATAGTAGTTCACTCCAAACCAGACTGACAGTCATATTAACACCTTCAACATCTTGTATTATTATTCTGTGTAATATATCTTTGTTATTTCTACTTTTATGTTCGTGTTGTTCTTCCTTGGTCCTAACCTTGGACCATATCAGTGGCGACGAGGATATTGGACCATAACAGTAAACTTTCTTTTATGAACCTTCTTCTCTGCTACAATTATTTGTATGAAACTTCCAGTTATATGTACTAATGTTTGAAAGATTCAGTGATTCTTCCAGGCTATCCTTATAAGGCTTCTTCGGATTTTGTGTTTGTCACTTTCTGTTAGCAAGCTCTCCATACAAAAGCTACATTGGAATCCTGTTATCACTCATGCGAACAACATGACCACTTCAATGCAACCTATATTTCAGAATTGTTGATTCAGTGCTGTCATACTGACTTCTCACAAGCACTTTTACATCAGTAACATGCATTCTCCAGTTGATTCCAAGTTTTCAACGCAAGCATTGTTGAAGAAAGCGCTCAAGCAGCTTCAAGTAATCCTAATAGATAACTCTCGACATTAAGACACAAACGTGGTACATGTCGATCTCAGTTACCATAGATATTCCACGCTGTCTCCATAGTTGCTTTTTCAAATTAACGAATGCATTCCTGGCCTTTTGAATTCTACTTCACTATTCAGTGAGCATGTTCTCGTTAGAATACGCCCAAAGTCATCAAGCACGGCTATACTCTTATTATATACAAAGATATTTGGTTCTGTAAAAGGCTATCCCGATGCAGGCTGATACAAAAATACAGTTTTTTAAACTTATAGTAAGTTCAATAGTAGAGGAAACACTGGTGAAAACGTTCATTAGTTGTTGCATATAATCTTCAATCTGAACCACAAGATCGCAATCATCTGCATACAACAAGCCTCGTATAAGGTTAACAGATACCATACATTTGGTATTAAAAGAAATATTTGTTAATAGTATTTAAAGAATTCATCTCGATATGCAATGGCTGAATGTAGTCACGTTTTTAGAGTAGAAATGTGATGTTCAGTGAAAACCAATAATATAAAATTATAAAATAAATTAAATTTATAATTAACTACATATGTGTAATTTATTAAGCTTATCTTAGTATGATAGGCTTACTTGCTAGAAATCTCACATCTTAAATTTATAATTAACTAATTAATTTAAAATAAACTAAATATGATCGATAATTTTAAGTATTACAAATTTTTATTATTACAGGAAACTACATTAAAGGTAATTACAGGAAAAGTGCGTGGAACAGAAAATGGATTTGCTGATTTAACAAAAGGTATTTGGTACACGCAACAGGGTTGTTTTTTTGGGAAATATTGAGAAATCTTGTTTTTTTTATCATTTCATCACATACAAGGCAATAAAGCTGCAGAGATGTAAGGGTTACTCAATGTGAGAGAATATAAGAAAAGGAAAATATTATGAAGGGGAGAGCACAATAAAAGAACAGGAGTTAAGAAGACAAGATAACGATTGACATTGCATTTAAATTATTGAAAATCAAATTGACTGGAAAGCAAGAAGTCGAAAGAGCGTTCCATAAGCGAGAAGTGCGATAGAAGAAACTGTTAGCATAAAACTTGCGGTCAGTTCAACTTTAAAATGATGATAGCTCGCTGCCAATCAAGAAGTACGCTTAAATTCATAGTGTAGGTACCAAAGAGGAAATTTCATCAGAATAATTAACATGAAAATATTTCCAGAACAGACACAGGAAAGCTACGTTACGGCGGTGGGAAAGTGAATGAAGACGAAATGCGAGGTCAGGACCAATAACATTCTTTGTATTTTAACAAGAATCTCTAAATACATAGCAGAAGCACCAAACCAAATGTGACAATATTCAATGCAAAAATGAATGTTAGATCTATAAATGTGTAAGATTCTGGCAATAAACATAGTCCAGCACGACACAGTGAACCAACCTTTTTAGCAATTGATTCATTGAAATCTTTCCTCTTCATATTATGATATTATGGTCAATGTTGGTGATAAGGTGTCTGAACCATATGATGTAGAGAATGGAGTGAACCAGGAAAACATTCCTGCTCCTACCCTATTTGATCGTTACAGTGGTTATTTACATGGTATTCAAGGACTGTGACAATGGCGTATATATACGCTATCGTACCTATGGAAATCGATTTAATATCATGAGAACGTCGGCCAAGACGATGGTATAAATATTTCTGTATGTATAAATAATTCTTTGAATTATTAGCTTTTTATATATTTCTTAAGTTTTATTTGAAAAAAGATATTTTCTCTTTCTTCAAATGTGCAAAGGCTGTTGGTTCTGCTCAAATTTTAAAGGGAAAATTGATCAAAGAACCTTATCAAAACATGTACTGCTGCATTGATATGCTGTATCTGTTGTCAGAAAGTATATTTGCGGTATTTTCTGCATCTGTGGTAGCATTCGTACAGCTACATTTACCATATAACATAACATAATGTCAGATTTTCTAAAAAGTAAAAATAATGCATTATCAAATATATACATACTTGTTTATGAATATATATACAAATACAGGAAAAACATAAACACGCACACATGCGCATTCACACGCACGCACACACATATATATATTGGGAGTATTTGGGCAGGAATCTTTCATTTATGCAATACAAATAAATATCAACGAAAATTCCTTGTTAATTATTTTTATTTATCTTTTAATGTTACTGTTTTGGGGGGCTTTTTGGTAGGAGATTGATATTTGAAAATATATTTTTCTTTATTCGAGAACAATTGGTTAGCGTTAGCCATTGGAAAGAGATTTTGTTTTTTCGGGTTTTGTTATGTAGTCTATTTCATATTTAAATTTCTCGTTTTATGTGATTACTGCGTCGATATTTTTGATATGCATATCTCAACAACAAGAATGTGTTATCAAGATGAAAATCTCAACAACATGAATATATCATCAATATGGATATCTCATTAATATGCATATCTGAATAACATGCCAACCTCATCAACATGAATATGTCATCAAGATGGATGTCTCATCAACATGAATATCTCATCAAGATGAATATCTTATCACCATGCTTAAACCAATAACATGCCTATCTAATCAGCATGAATAGTTCCTGAAGATGAATATGTCATAAAGATGAATATCTCATCTACATGTCATCAAGATGAGTATCGCATCAACATGAATATCTCATCAAGAAGAATATCGTATCAACATGAATATGTCATCAAAATGAATATCTCATCAACATGAATATGTCATCAAATGAATGTCACCAACATGAATACCTCATCAAGACGAATATTTCACAAACATGCGTATTCCAAAAAGATATCCATCTAATCAACATGAATATTTCGTGAAGATAAATATCTTATCAAGATGAATATCTCATCAACATGCATATCCCAATAACATGCTTATCTAATCAACATGAATATTTCATAAAGATGACTATCTCATCAAGATAAATATCTCATGAAGATGAATATCGTATCAACAGGAATATGTCATCAACATGAATATCTCAATAACATGAATATCCCATCAACATGAAATTCTCATCAAAATGCAGATCTCAATAACATGACTATCTCATCGAGATGAATATGTCACCAAGATGAGCCTAAATTTCGTTTCTATTAGAAAGATAATGGCCTAAAGTTAATCCGAATTAAAAGAAAATTAATTTAGGCATTTTTCAAATATGGATACTTTTTGTCATTCATCGAATCGCCATTATATACGGAAAATGTTAACAGTAAATTTAAATTTCTCTTTAAAATCCAATATTTGTACTCAAGATGCGTTTCGATGTTTGTTATTAAATTTAAGGATTAATTAACTAGATTTTGTAAAAGTAAAGCTTATCTTTTACTTAAAACTGAATTAAAATAACGTTTTATTTACGCATAGTAGCCTGTGAGGTCAAAGGATAAAACAGAAAGATAGTCGTTCGATCGCTGTCCGTAAACAAAGTAAAAATAAAGCCTAAAGAAATGCAGATGACCAGCAGTGTAATAATCAATAATTTGTTATTTATTTCCAAAAATTACATTTTCTTTAATCTTATATAACCAATAGATTAAGGATATAATTTTTTATTTTATACGTTTTATTAAACTGAGTATAATGAATAAAGATTTGAAGGCATTAAGGCGCTACCTAAAAAAAATAGCGTAAATGTAACTTGCATTAAATTAATGTGAAAGAAAAACCATTTAAGACTAAATTTGAAAAAAATTACACTAAAGTTTCTTTTATACGAATGAAATAGTTTCATTGTAATTCTGAAAATTCTTTTTGTGGCGAAGGGAACAAATTATGCAGGAAAAAAGTAAGTCAGATTTGTTTTTTAGAATAATAACAACTCATGATTAAATACTGAAGTAGTTAATCTTGTATATAAGACTGTAAATAAATGCAGGAAAACAGAGACACGCGAAAAAAAACCAAAAAAAAACACCCATACTGATGGATCGGAAAAAAATTGCTTTCAAGACACAAAAACTGATTGAACGGGAGAAATTAAATTAGATTAGTATCAGAATACTCTTCCGATATTGAATAGTTGTCAGTTAAAGCGAGATATCAGAATTAGGTCCTTGTTGTACAGCTGTAGTAAATTCTGTCGTTCAAATTATTTTTTTATATTAAAAATCTGAACATCCGAATTCCAAACAATAATAAAATTAAAAAAAATAAAAACTGGGTATGCCTGTTAAATAAATAAAAGAGTCAAAAAAGAGTAAAAATAGTCTTTAGTCGAGTTAAAGTTTTTGAATAGTTGGTCCACAGTCAAAGCCGGGGCTGATATAAGACTTTTAAGTAGTTGGTCCAGTGAAAAGCTGTTTGAGAAAAGACTTTGATCGTCAGCAAAGATTCACTGACTGTCCTTACTTTTGTTGTTGAGGATGACTCGTTTAAAGTCGCCGCATGTTTCTCTAAATACGTGCTGGTGGGGGGGGGGGGCTATGTGTTTGAACACCTTGGAGGCAGTTGCATCTCTGCTGTTGAAAGTCATAATCTTAATCTGTGGGTATTTATAGGAATTTTTTCCCGAAAGTAGACTCCAGAAAAATAGGATTTTAGTTTACTCTGATTGGTTAAATATTTCAAATGATGATGTTAATTTTTAACCACTTTTGATGTAAACAGCATGCATTTTATTGTGGAATCTTTTTAGCATATTCGTAAATATTGACTGTCATTGCGTAGGGAATAAAAGCTTAGGCGTGTTTTAATATAGTATATGGATATGTAACTGTGTTGAAATAAGATTTATGTCGTAACATCCATATCAAAAATAATCTAACCGTTTCTAAATGGAAAATATAAAATAAAATTCTTTTAAAAAACGTTTACACTCGAAAATGATGTTAAATGTTACATTTTTTAAAAATATTTTGTTTTGTTTTAATTGATAAAATCTTGTGGCGAACAGGAAGAATTTCAAAATCGCACTGAAAAATTACAAGTTATTTTTTCAAATAAATATTAATTATACATTTTTTTAAAATTTCTGTCCTATTCTGAAAGAAAACTATGTGTTTTATTGAATTATTGATTTTCATTGAATTATTTTGGGTAAGATGCGGGCCGAATTTTCTGTATGTTCACATTACATTTTTTTTAATGAAATACTGTCTTTAGGGATTTTTCTTTATAAAACAACCCCGCCCAAATTAAAATGTACACACGCGATATCGAAAAGGGGTATGAAACACACCATCGAAAAGATATTTCTTAAAAGTTTTTAAATAATAATAACTATTCAGTAAAACCTTCATTAATGAATATGTACTGAAAACTGCGTTTGAATCAGATGGTCAATATTTTAAAACAGGGAGTAAGCATTTTTTGCTTTCATTTTGGAAAAAAAAGCATCCATTTTGGTGGTACCTATGATAAAAACACCTGAAACTTGAAACAAGTTTATTCTATAATCTTCTGTCACTCGTAAGAATAATAATTGAAAAAAATTCCCATATAAAAATTCTGTATATGTATAGACCCGTAAAATGTTCCTCATCTTCAGAGCAAATTTTGATTTTTTTCCTCTTTATTCACTGTGTTATATTATTTTTATACGATTTTTTCGTTACAATAAATTAAAATTTTGCATACTATTTGATATTAACCTTTTTTTTATATTTCTGTTATTATTTTCCGATTCTCAAAAATAAATAAAATAATTTTTCTGCAACCAACTACAGGCGGTATTCAAACCAGTTTATGACTTGATAGTTTGAAGTAAGACCTCGTAGCGGACATCCGATGGTCCGAGCGCCCCCGTATCGTATATGAACGATGTCACAGGGAGCCCGCCACATTTTTACTTTGTGATCTAACCAGGTGAAACAATATGGACAAAAGAACGAAGGTGTGTTCCAACTCGCGTCCAGTTGGCAGACGAAAAAAAATGGGAGCGTAACTTAATACACAGCCCGGGGCGGAATCCTGGCCTTGAGGCCAGGTGCCTGTGAACCGACCGTGTCAGAGCCGACCGGTCAGTACCGACCACGAATTTGGCGATGAGTCGCTGTGTTAAGTTCGGAGTGCCTCACGACAGAAAATGGCATTACAAAATGTCAAAAATCTCACTAAAAATTGAGTGGAGATTTCTATGCGAAACTTACGGTGTAAAAACGCTTGGAGGTGTATTACGATTAGGTTCGTAGCAACAGTGAACAAAAAAGGTAATTAGTTCATGTCCAAACGAAATTACAAGCGTGTAGGGATAATGATGGAAAGGTCAAGGTTGAAAAATGCCCTGTTCTCTACCGCTTTAGTGAGCAGCCGAAAGCGGCTGCGATAACCTATCATAAATATGAGGAAATACTGTAAAGTTCTCGGCTCGACGCACTTCCCAAAATTTGACCAAATTACCAAACATCAGATTACTTTTCAACATCCCCTCGTATAATGAAAATATAATGTCGATCTTCTTAACTAGCAAAAAAGCATTCAAAATCGTTAACCTTAATCCTTTGATTAGAACACTTACCAATGACACTGAAGAAAAATTCATTACTGTTTAAACCAATAATTAAGGCAACGAAAAGAGAAACAGATCTGAAAGATTTGGATAAATAATCAGGATATTATTTTTAAAATAAGGCCGATTTAATATTTTTATCTAAATATGCATATAAATGTAGATCACTTTGAATATCCAGCAATGAGTGGGGCCATTGTTATTATAAATAGTCATGGTGTTTTCAGGGAGACTAAGACAATTATATTAGGCGATGAAAGTGACAGATGATTTCATGATTTTGTGGAGGATAATATATAAAAAATACCTCAGTGCAACAGCCAACAAATATCAAGTAACTCTTGCAATATACAACTCTGGTAAAATAAGAACAAGGCAAGTTTTTTAATCAAGTTTTTTGTAATTACACTTTCATTTTAACACATGTACATGAAATATGCAACAGTGCATGTAATGTTTTCGTGCAGACTACGTCTTAATGAAGCAGCTTTTCCTTTTCCTTCATAAAACTGATCCATTTGGGAAAATTGTCTTATAGATGTTTACAGTGTGCCACATCGGTGTCATTCCATTCATTTATGACTGTAATTGGTTGCTTGGAAAAAGAGAGGAAATATATTGATCTTTTCCACTCTGCAAGGTCCACTGTAAGTATTAGCATATCAATGATATATTAACACGAACTCAACGGAAGGAAGGACTAGAATCACCCAAATAAATGACTTATATATATATATATATATATATATATATATATATATATATGTCAACAGAAAAAAGAAGATACAAACTCTTACGTGAATACAAGGAAACGCGATAAAAGCTAGCACGCCAAATACGGTATTAAAGAATTAAATTGACGACGTAAACAACCAGAACGTCTTTGAAAATGTATCGTGTTATAGTGCTTAGACATGGGAAAACATATTTACAAATACGAACCGGAAATCAGAAAAATGATTAGAAACATTGAAAAACTAAATAAAATATAATCAAGAAAATGTTTCGTTGGTTTTTAATTAAACGTACCCCCCCCATATATATATATATATATATATATATATATATATATATATATATATATATATATATATGTATTGTGTATTTAGGCAGCAATCCTTCTTTTATGCATGTTTCATTAAAGACGACAGATATGCTACTAAGATTAAGATTCTTATTTAATTTTTCTTGAATTCGAAAAAGGATTTTCTTTTCTGGACACAGATTGTGTAGTAACTGTCCAAATTGTCTGTAATTCCGAGTGTTTTCGGCTATACTTTTAGCCATTATCAAGGATGATTTTATTTATTTTTTATTTTTTAGATGGATGTATGGGTTGTATGTATGTATCTAGAGTTATAGGGATGTTTTATTTTCCGAACACAGTCAACACATTGTGGCCGTATTCGTAGTTAATATTATTGAGTGTTGGATTTTTCTTTTTTATTGTCAAAGCTTCCATTATTTTTAATCTTTTTTACATGTGGAAGAGGTTATTATGCTAGTATTTTCTACTAGTATGTTTTGGATGGAGTCTGGTAGATTTGTGTGTGTGAGTTCTAATGGAGCTGTGGTAGGATAGGTGTAACGTGAGTCGTCTGGATAGGCATGTAGTAGTGTGACCGGTGTAATTATTTATGAGTTTGATTTCATTGTGTTCCTGGCTGTCACGTAATTGTCACGAATATAATAAGATATCAATACATTCATGTCAAAAGGGAGATAATTGCTTTCCACAGCTGGTTAATTTTCACAATTTTTCTCCCCAAATTAATACTCGTATATTATCTAAGGGATTAAGATGTGGCAAACAATCAAGCCTGAATATCATGGTCAAATACAACCGTTCAAATCCTGATTTTGTTGCTTCTGTTGTGTGCACCGTGTGCATTATCTTGCTGGAAATTGAACTCGTGCCTCTTATTTTCACCACATAACATGCTCTGGCTATGAAATGCTTGATTTCAGAAGTAACCAGGTATTCTGATTGAATCTGTCCGAGCCAATATTCTGGATTTATTTACAGCAACGTTTTATTTGTATAACACTTTCATAAAAGAACTTGCGTTTTTGAGCTTTCTAGAAATTTTTCTAGAAATTTTTCTAGAAACCTTTTTTTTTAATTTATAAATACTTGTAATAATTTTTCTAGATTTTTTCTTACACTACTTCAGCGCTGCCGTTTCCAGCTTTCTGTCATATTGACTTGTTATTACTTCAGGTCTTTCAAAACCTGCTTTACGTACCACAGAACCTGTCACTAAAATCTGTAGCAAACTCTAAGAATTGTAGGCAATCGAATCTAGATATCCTAAAACTTTAAAAGTTTCAGCATAACTGGATGGAACTTTCCTGATTGATGAATACAACGATGTGTTTTCAATAGTTCTAAAAATATTTTAAAACAAAAATATAAATAGTTTCACTCTTGGACAAAATAAAAAAAAAGTATATACAGGAATAACAGATAACTAATATTTATCACCTTGGTCAGGATTTGGACAACGTTCGATTTCTTAGTTAATCTTACACACACACACACACACACACACACACACACACACACACACACACACACACACACACACACACACACACACACACGTACACATACATGCAATTCTTGTCTTTTGTATGTACTAACATGAAATTAAGATTTATATAAGAATACATCGAAATCAACGTTAAAGCAAATTCCAACTAAAGTGTTTTACGTCCAATTCTTGGATGCCCCCCTTAATATTGACAATTTGTAACCCAGTACAAAGAGTTGCATGTTAGAGGAGAGAGGAACACTGCTAAAATACCGCTTTGTTACATGACATAAATGACACAGCATTGATATCCCGAAGAACTATAAGGTTATGGGATAATAGAACTTAATACAATTATTAAATAGTATAAAATAACTGAAGACAAGATAAAATGTGTTAAAATTTCGCATGTCTAAATACAGAAAAAGGAGCTGGGAGAAAGAGAGTGAAGAGAGACAGAAGTGATGAACAGGAAAGAGGGAGAATATAAATTAAGAGAGAGAGAGAGAAAGAGAGAGGGACTAGGGAAAGAATAATAAAACCACTTTCACTTACAAATATCTTTGACAGCTTCTTTTGACATTAGTATCCAATATGGAGAATTGGTTAATTTCCGCAGCTGGTTGATTGGTCCAATTTAGATTCTATCGTTAGTCCAAGGACAGATGGGACTGTAAGTCGAACTTCCGCAAATAGATACTGCCTGAAGATAAATCTGGCCAAAGTATTGAAAGTAGCCAACAGTAGATAGCAGAGATAGCGAATGATCTGGGGAATTAAGAATCGTCTGAGAATGTCACTCTCTTTCTCTCTCCAGAGGACAAGGACGGTTGCAGCAGGCGTTCAAGTGATACGCCTTTCGCAATTTGCAAAAATAAAACACATGGTTAAATATGGATGGTTTTGATTTAGGTGAACTTAAAGATAATTGCCTATATATATATATATATATATATATATATATATATATATATATATATATATATATATATATATATATATATATATATATATATATACGCTAATGTTAGCGTGTCATACTTTTTCAACTTTAACCCTAGAGGCTGTAGCCCAACATATACCATTTTGGAATCAGGACGACTCCGTGAGCAAATTACAAGCATCCCGGATCAGATCCGGACCCGCAATCCTGAAATTTTGGATTCCTAAGTTTTCAATAATGCGATTATTTTCGGCGATTCTCTTACATGATCTTTTTAAATAGATAGATTTGTTTAATTTGTGTATTTATTCATATATATATATATATATATATATATATATATATATATATATATATATATATATATATATATATACACACACACACACACACACACACATACACACACATATATATATATATATGTACTAGCATAAAACTATCGGGTGGTATTTAAGCTAGATCCTGCGGATTGCTCTTGATTGGACCTTCAGCGTAATAGGTAGGGAGGAGTAGATGCGATAGGCAACAATAAATTACAAGGAACTCAAAATTGATCGCTGCATTTAAGTATTGCAATAATATTTAAACTTACCTTTTAAAAGTTCAATGATAATTCTTATGACGCCACTTAATTTAAAGACAGATGTACGTAAGTCATTACTTTATGCACAAACAATTATTTTTATTTCATGGATGACTTTTGCTGGTTTTTGCAATTAATTTCGATTATTTCCAAATTTATTTCTAAGTCATAAAAATTGTTATTATGCAAAAAAATTCTTCGTAAAAAATCACGTACAAGAATCGCCTAAAACAATCGCAGTAATGAAGACATGGGAAACCAAAATTTATTGATACTGAACACAATAACCCATAAATATAGCCTACTTTAAAACTATATTTTATCATATTTAGCTCCTGATTGACAATAGAACACTTTCGCTACATTTATAGCCCATCATGGACATAGATTAGCCTCAATTGCGCCCTAAAAAAAACATGCCCACCCCATGCCATCCACCTACAACCTAAAATTAATTGAAAAAATAGAAAGCTTCATAAAAAGAATGAAATGGAAAACATATTTCTTTTTAAACCAAGAACTTAACACAAATACTAAACTCAAGGAAAAATACGTTTTTAAAACAAGGAAATTTCCACCGCAACACAAAGAACTAGACGACTTCGAGAAAGACTTGATTAACTTAGTAAGAAACATAAAATTCCACAAACAAGATGCCTGCAAAAAATAAATAAATAAATAAAAAATAAAATAAAAAATTAAAAAATAAAAATTAAAAGAAGATCTAACTAAAATAAACAATTCAATTAAAGTATTTACCGTAGCGGACAAAACTAGAAATTTGTGCGAACTAAACCCCACCAAACACAACAAATTACTCAAGGACAACATAACTAAAACTTTCAAAAAAAGCACTAAAAACAACGGAACACGATATGAATAAGCTAAGATAATCGCCCAAAAATTAGACGTAGACGACCGAATAAATTGCATCGCTAAGGCGCAAGCATTTATCACACTAAAAGACCACAATCATAATTCATAACAAACCCAACATGCAGACTCATAAATCCTACCAAGAGTGAACTAGATAAAATAAATAAAACAATACTAAAAAGAATTAATTCAGAGCTAAGGAAAAAGTTTGGAGTAAATCAGTGGAAAAACACAAAAACAATTATAGACTGGTTCCGCAAACTAAAAAACAAACGTAATTGCCAATTTATACAACTAGATATAAATGAATTCTATCATTCTATAACAGAACCCATGTAAGATAAGGCCATCTCGTTATTTTGTAGAGGGTTCGTATTTGACTTCGTGCAGCCAAAAGAAATTGAATACCAACCCTCTACAATTGGTGACCACGACGCAATATGAACACGCAGAACTAAAACTCTACTATAGACACTTTCTTAAAACCGAGGATCAGTAAAAAAATAAGTCAACTAACTTTTCTACCTACCATACCATGCACGTGGACACAAAAACAAACTTTTCAGAAAAATTAATAATTTGTGATTAAACCCGAAAATCGCAAATTTCAAAACTCTATCCGGCATACAAATATCTGCACAAGATTAGTCAGAAATCTTTTCAACACGTGGATTTTTAAAAAATGTGAATGTTTGCCTTATCATGTGCGTTAAAAAATAATTAATATTTACTTTGCCACGTGCGTTTAAACTTATTAGTAAAAAAGAAAAAAAAAGTAAAATGGATACTTATTTAACTGTCAGCCTAGCTACAAATGGATGAAATGGACACAGTAGCAATGGTCGGTATCAAAATACCAGAATTTATGGAGACGGCTATTATCGCGGCTCAGTTCTGCCGACGAAAAATAACGCATACGGAAACAAAATTTTAAAATGTACTTTTGGCCCTGCCACCTTAAGTGGTAATGGAAATTCAGGTGACCATTTTAACAAAAAAATATATGAGGACCTGAAAGAAGCCGTCATCAAAAGTTACGGAAAAACAAAACCGGGACTTTTCGAAAATTTGATAAATGACACGAAGATGGCCCTCTCATATCTCGAGAGAATTAATGGCAACAGCCGACAAAGTAAGAGTGGGAGAATACATAGTCAGGCATCGTTTCACCCAAGCTCTGCCTTCCACAATAACACCAGTCATAGCCGTTGCTATTAAACTTGACATTAAATGAACTTGGTACCTTAGCTGACAAACTTTTGCCATTTATGAAGACAGACATACTTAAAACACTAGATCTGAACGCTACAAAAAGCAAATCCGTAGAACAACAAATCCCAACATTAACAACAAACCCCAACACTAAAATGCATATTGGAGTATTTCCATTTCATGAAAGTCAAAGACCCCAAGCATGCCGTGTACCCTTTATTTTGGAAAAAATCGCAAATATGCAAGCGTTGCTGCCAGTGGCCAAATAAAAGAGCCTATAAAATACAGCCAAATTTCAGATCAACGTCTACAGCTAAAGAGCCTATGTCGAATGAACAGTCTGGTTCGGAAAACTTTTAGGACGGACTCTCATTGCAACCAGCTCTCCGCTTTTTGAGGTCGCAACTGGAAAACTACGCTGAAGTTCCTGATTGATGCTAGTGTTTCAGTGACAGCAAATATGCCAACGGACTCTGACTAAAACCAACTCATCCGCTCATCCTCAGACAACAGACAAGATATCCAATGTTATGGAGAATCATCTATTGCTATTGACTTTCCAGGACATCACCGTTCGTATAGATGAAATATAGTGGTGGCCGACAGTGTCAACCCACTTTTGTGCGCTGACTTTACGCGACGTTATGGGCTGTTAGTGAACTGTAAAGATGGAAGTTTGGTGGACCCAAATACTAAATGCTACTTACAGGGTAAGCACGCTGAGGCCCACATACACCAGATATCAATCAATAATAGTGATATTCTCCCAGAAATTGTAGGTTCTTCTTCCGAGACCTGCCAACACTACTTACACCGAGAATGAAGGCACCTACTCCAGTGCTGTCAAAAGATAGACATAGCATAGATACAGGTGATAGTTTACCTACCTATGCTAAAGTGAAACAAATGTCTGAAGAAAAACTTAAAGTTGCTAAGGAGGAATTTACAACGCTACTCGAAGCAGGAATCATAAGACAGTCAAACTCTCCATGGTCGTCACACCTTCACGTGGTTTCATAATCTACACCTGGACAGTGGCGCACCTCTGGAGACTACAGGAATGTAAATGTATTGACAAAACCCGACAGATACACAGTGCCAAATATCAACAGTCGTTCTTCTAAATTAGTTAAGAAAATATATTTTACAAAATCTAACATCTACAAGCCTATCGCCAAATACCTATGTGATAAAAGATATAGAGAAAACAGAAGTGTTAACATCGTTTGGCCTCTTTGAGTATGTATATATGCCTTTTGGTTTACGAAATCCTACAGCTAAATTTCAAAGATTTATAGACAAAATATTTCTCCAAGTCAACTGTGTTTTGATATATGTGAACAACGTTCTAGTTTTCTCCAAAACAAAAGAACAACATTACAAGTATTTAGAAAAAGTCCTAGGGATTTTACAAGAAAATAATCTCAGAATCTCACTGGACAAGTGACAATTCTTCAAGAAGGAACCTGAATTTCTGATCCATCACATTAGTCCAGAAAGCTTAACACCCCCAAAAAGAGAAAAAAAAAAACAGAAAATAAATTAATTCCAAGAACCAACTGATTCGAAATCACTTTGGCGTTTCTTAGGAATGGTTGATATTTCTAGGTAACTTAGTCCACGGGCAGAAGGCATTATTCTACCACTGGCTGCGCTGATAAAGCAAAACCATACAGCTTCATGATGCTGAAAAAGCAGTCACGAACATTAAAAATGTCCAATGCAAACGCACTGCACTTCCTTACCCCGACTCAGATGTAACTCATTATTATCTGGTGTCTAATAGTTCCAACTACGCTGTAGGTGCAGCATTACATAAGATGATTGACAAGAAAATGGTCCACATTTTACCTGGAGTTACTGGCAATTTACTTGGCAGTGTTACAATTAAAATTCTAAATTAAAGGTAGACATGTCACCTTGTTCACTAACCATAAGCCATTCACGTTAGCTTTTCATAAAACAACACCGATGAATTTAGATAAAAGACACCTGTCGCTAATAGCTGAATATGTAACTGATATCTTATATATTCGAGTGAAAGAAACATTGTTGCAGACTGCCTTTTCAGACCAGACCAACAAATACAGTGACAGTCAAATGTTGTGACTTACTAGACGTCGTCGAGCAGCAAGAGTGTGATACGGAAATAAAAACCTACGGTAGACAGGCTGAAGGTTTACACTGTTGGCATCTGAATTATTTTATGTGACATTTCCACACCCTACCCAAGACCATTTATTCCACAAACATCGCGCGGGGAGATCTATGATACCTTCCAAAATATGTCGCATCCAGGACACACAGCCCCAGTAAAACTAATCAAATTCCTCTACTTTTGGCATGATATGGATAAGAACATACGCACATGGACCAAAGAGTGCCTCAGTTGTCAACAAATTAAAGTTACTCACCACACAAAATCAGCGGTAGTTTCTTTCTTTCTACCCACTACGCAATTCGAAAACACATATTGACATTGTAGAGCCATTACCACCAATCATCAATCACATGCACAGAGTTATTCAAGAAATGCAGTGTTGCTACACAAGACTATGATTGAAAAGGACTTTATGGGGTTTACAAATGAAAAGTTTCGGCAATTAGCACAAAAGATGATAGGACTCGAATTCTCTTTGAAAGACGCCTACACATCGTTACAAAGTCTTTAATTACCCAGGAACTAAATAAATGTACACATGTCTGGGTACGGGTCCAGAGCGTGAGGCGCCCTTTAGACGTCCCTTATACTGAACTGTTTAAAGTCATAGGGAGAAATGAAAAGTATTTTTATCTGAAAATCATCAAAGTGTGTCCTTGGACCGACTGAAGCCTTTAACATATTCAAAAACAACTTTGTCTGATCCCAAATCAAAGGGAATTGCAACAACTGATCGTGTCACGCCCACAGATAAGCTATCAGCTGAGAAAAAACACCCCAGATGAAGACCCCCCCCCCCAATTAGAACAATCTCAAACTCAATCTAGAACCACAGGCTCGGGAAGTCGAGTAACATTTTCTAAAAAGATTAATTTATATATTTCTAGTAAATAATGTATTTATGCAGATCCACTTCTGGTTGGAGATATATTAAGAGAGAATGAAAATAAACTAATAGATAAAATAATAAAGACTTTCACTCTCGAAATCACTACTATTCGACAGGGAAGACACATGATTAAAGGAAAAAGGGGCCTTTGACATTACAATGGGAAGTTTGACCGTGCAGAGACCTGCGAACACATAGGTATATTACTAAACGATTTAAGTAAAATAATCGATAGAAATTATACAGGGCTCTATAGGGACGTAGGCCTCATAATCTTAAGAAACTGTATCAAACAAAACACAGACAAAACTAGAAAAAAATCATAAACATTTTTAAAAATCTGGGAATAGGCGTAGGCATAAAAACTAATCTTAAGCAGTAGATTTTCTAAATGTCACTTTCAACCTAAAAAGATACATATAAACCATACAGAAAATTTAATGATAAACCACTGTATATACACACATCTTCCAACCATCCGCCATCAATAATCAAGAAGATACAGCAATCAATTAACCGCAGGCTTTCCGACAATTTTTCCAGTTAAACCATATTCAAATAAGCTAAGAAAGACTAAGAAACAGCCCTAAGAGATAGTGGATTCCCGGCAATACTGACATACACACCACACCGCACAGAAATACTATTCAGGAAGAGAAACATTATATAGTTTAACCCACCGTACAACAAAAACGTAAAAACAGACGTAGGAAAAATATTCATTAAACACACACAAACACTTCCACGCATCAAGCACTCTCCACAAGATATTCAACAAAAACACGGTAAAATCAGCTACAGTTGCACCGAGAACATGGCACGAATAATAAAAAAAACAGAACACAAATTCAATCAACAAACCACCTGAACAAAGTAAACCCACTGAAGAATAAAGAACGAATGTCTCTTAAACGGAAATTGCTCGCAAAACAATGTAATATACCAAGCCACTGTAAAATCAGCAGATAATGAAGAAAAATATACATAGGTGTAACTGAAGTACCATGGAAATAAAGAAACCGCACGCGAGCATAATGCTTGCTAAACATATCTGGGAGATTAAAAGCAAATCAAATTACATAAAAAATATCACGTAAAATAAGGAAAAGTACATCTGCGGAAAACACTCAATCAAAAAACTGTAAATTCTGCCTACAAGGAAAAATAGCTATAATTACCTTCCCAGACCAAAACAAACTATTAAATAAACGATCAGAACTCATCTCAAAATGCAGACACGAAAAAAAAATTTTACGACGTTACTTAAAAATCGAAAACTGACAACGAACAAGAACAAATGAAAATAAATAAAAACAAAGCAAAATAAATGAATCTAAACGAATATGTAATTAAATTAAGTAAATAATAAATAAATTAACAAAGTAAGCCCACCAAAATAAGCGTTAGAATAATGCAATAGACTAACCACAATGCAATAGAATACCCATAATGCATCACTGACCTGTATATATAAAAAGTTGAGCTAAAATACAACGCACATGCCCTGACAATTGCGTTTAGCACGAAACGGGATGTTGACTTCAAGTTGACTTCAATTTATATATCTATATATAGCTATATCTATCTATCTATCTATCTATCTATCTATCTATCTATCTATCTATCTATATATATATATATATATATATATATGTGTGTGTGTGTGTGTGTGTGTGTGTGTGTGTGTGTTGAGGCAAATATTAAAAATAGTAAAAAAAAAACAGAATGAAAGAAAAACAAAATACGGAAATAGGATAAATTTACCATGTATAGTAAAGTGAAATAAATCTGAAAGGTAACATTTCAACGAGTTTTTCTATATGATTTCTGTGTGGATTATGAATTTTTCAATGTTTTTAATAGTTAAAATGTTCGAAAATTAGACACATTTTCGTCATTCGATGCTCTTTGATTTCCGGAATAGCAAAAAACGCTATCCAAACAGCAAAATAGACATTTGCCGTTTGTAGAGGATGGTTCATAGCTGAGAGTATTGTTCATAAGTAGTTCGTTCCGTTCAAAAGTGGAAATATTAATGTGGAAGACTGGCAATGTTCCCACATATATACAATCGTTGATGATAACCAAATCAAAATAATGGTTAAAAATAATTCAGGTCACACGAGACAGGCGATCGCAAAGATACTCCACATGTTTCATATGCGTGTTGCGATAAAATTTTGTTCCGACTCACTAAATATTGATATAAAAATAAAAATAAACAATAAACGCATAAAAATCAGGACTTGATTGGGTGATTTTGTCTTGGGAAATGTGTGAAATGCCTATCGAGACACAAGAAACATTCGTTAACTTTACCATTACATTCTTTCAAAATCTGCGTACTGCCTTGTACATACATACATACATACATATATACATATATATATATATATATATATATATATATATATATATATATATATATATATATATATATATATATGCGTGTGTGTGCGTGTGTGTGTATTATTATTTAAAAATATGTATTCATCGTGACACAGAAATTACCATATTTCAGAACTAAAAACTAAACTTTAACTTAAACTTAAAATTAAAGTTTTTGTTTAAGTTTTAAATAACCCATGTCCTTTGCGCCTACATGAAAAGGCATATATTATTACATTTAAAAAAATAAAGATTTATTAAATCAGAAAAAAGAAATCTGTTTTTGTAGACACTGAATTATGTTTACTTTAAAAAAACATAATTAATTTAAAAAAAATATCATAATTATATATCTATTATTTGATCACAAATAAGAAATTAAAAAATGCTTAATTAAATTCCTAAATTTTAAATCTTAATTTTAACAATACTGTATCTAGTAGACTAATAAATATAAGAAATACAGTATTTTAGATCTTTATAGATAAAAATATAAATATATAAAATATGACTTTAATTATATTTGAAGCTCCTTTAATACAACTCCAATGTATTTTATAAAATTTAAAAAAAAATATATAAAAATAAATAAAAATGGCAATGTATTGTAGTGCACCTTGTGTATGCCCCTAAAAAACAGACAGGATGACACTTCCTCATATAAGGAAGCCAGTATTGAGAGGCAGAAATTACAAACCCACACCTAACACATAACCTATATTTACATTTTGCCATCTTAAATTAGACTTTTATCCTGATTCATCAAAAAAAGGCAACACCTTTTTAAAATTTTGTAATCCCTTTCCCTCTCCAGCTTAAACTAATTCAATTTAGCTTAAAAAAAGTAAATTATTTTTTCGTAAGTTATTCAACATCGCTTGGAACAAAAACTTTCATTTAAAGTTTAGTTTTTAGTCCCGAAACATGGTAATTTCTTGTTTTAAATAATATGCTCTACTGTGTATCGAGCACCGATTTTAAAAATAAATAAAGAAGAATAAATAAAGAACTGTGGATTATAAATCTGACAGTTCTTTCTTTTTATTTTGATATATATATTATTACGAAACCTCATCTAAATTTATTATAAAAACTATATCAGTGCTTATATTTTAGAAGCACTCTAAATAAAATGCCAGTACTCTCAGAAACCGTAAAAATAGAAAAGCAAAGAGATAAGGTAGAATTGAAAGTTGACAGATATTAACCAGACTGTACATTTTCTTCCTCTTTTAATTACGTGTTGGCAACATGATTTAGCCGGATGGAGAAGCCACGTTAAACTCTCTGTAACCCTGCAGATGAGAGAAAGGGTCAGTGATCTAATTACACTCACACAGAAAAAAAGGTTCATATTTGAAAATAAGGACCATGTGATGAGAAAAAAAAAATATAAACAAACAAACAAACGAACAGCGAAACGAAAAAGTTCTTCCCTGTCCAAGCCTGGCATGAGATCATTTTTATTACATGTTTTTTCTGCTTGATTTATCTTTTCATGTTTTGTAAATTCGTGCAAGTGTGGCACATGCTTTGTAACTTCGTGCAAGTGTTGAACAAGATCATATGTTAATCTGTAATTTGCCTGAGTGTAGGTTTCCCTCCCACTATTTACTTGAGTGTTCCCCTCCCACTATTTACCTGAGTGTATAGGTTATTTATTATATTATTATATTATTATTATATAATATTATTTTGTCCACAATGTTTATTTTTGAGATATTGTTTTCTTGTTTCGCCCATCTTCTGATTTTGTATTTCTCTCAGACAACTCTGAACGTGGTCTTTTACTGCTTTCAGCTTCAATTTAACTGTAGATCGCTCAGAGGGAGAGATGTTATTCAGATCGATTTGCTGAGTTGCTTTTGGCCGAGTAGATGTTTTATGTCTGCATGATTGTCATCAAACCAATCCTGAAGTTTTTTGTCTATATGTTCCAGTACTTCAAGTGAGGCAGTATAAAATTAGAGACCAAACATTAATTTCGTCCAGAGGTTCAAAATTTTTTATCATAGCGAACTGTTGTTGAAATACTGCTTTCTTTAGTTTGGATACATTTATACTTTTAGTTGGGAGAGTGACTGAATGCTTGCTTTTAATTTTTATTTTCATATTAAAGCAAGCTTTCAGGAGACGATGGTCGGTCCAGCAGTCAATACTTTTCATGATTTTGAAATTATATATATATATATATATATATATATATATATATATATATATATATATATATATAAAAGTGGACATGGAAGTCAGCACTTAGAGGCGACAGTCTGTTTCATGCTAGTGCAATCGTCAATCGCCTGACGATTGCACTAGCATGAAACAGACTGTCGCCTCTAAGTGCTGACTTCCATGTCCACTTTTATATTTACACACGCTCTATCTCTGATATTGAGCACTTTACCCCATAAATATAGCACACTTTAAGACTATATTTCTGCATATATATATATATATATATATATATATATATATATATATATATATATATATATGTAAAAATATATATATATATATATATATATATATATATATATATATATATATATATATATATATATATATATATATATATATATTATGAAATGGACAAAGTCGGACTTGGTCCAATTCATTTAGGCTAGGACTTTGTGCGGGCTACGCCAACACCTTCCCACTACCATGCTTAATTGTATGGAGGTTATTTTTTGGTTTGTGAATTTCATTCACTTTCCGCCATACATAACAGTTTGTCGCAGTTAGCTCCCCTTCATTTTCTTAACGCTGACGGCCCCGCAACAAGTTCATGTGACAAATAATTACAGTTTAGTTTCATCTGGCCGTAAAAGAGAGTTCAAATATTTACTCCCATATTCTAGATGGGTTCTAGCATAAACTAATCTGCAATTTAGGTGTTTTTCCTTAAGCAAGAGGGTTTTACTTGGGTGACAAGCTCGAAGTTTTGCTCAATGAAAGCATCAAGTGATGATCCTTACATCATTGAAATCCTTACATCGTTTTCCCTTTGTCGTTATGTGAGGATTCTTTAAAACATCTCTAACAATTTTCCTTTCCATTATTCTCAACTACTTGGTAATGCTACGAATTGACGATCTAGGAACTTAGAAAGTGTTGTATATACATCACCTTTTTTGTACGCATCAATTATCTTCATTCGTAGCTTCTTGTCAAGTTCAGCCATCTTCGCCATGGTTGCAGAACGAATGAGTTACCACGGTACGTAGCACTCACATATTGTCTTCTTCTTCACCTTTTAGAATGTTATAGAATCAGATCAATACTATTTCAATTTCAAAGTGTGTATTAAATGGCAAATTAAGAAAAGAAAAACTTTACAATTGCCACGGAGCAATATTATTTCATAATTTCCATAAGTCGAGCGACTGCACCAATTTTTAGAAAAATCTATAACTATGAATATAATAGAAACTTCTAAAAAATTCAGGAATTATTCAAAACCAAAAACAGAATCAATTATTTATAGTAAATGCAGTAAGTACTTGCAAATAATGCAGAGATTATAGTTGTTCCAACGAGAGAAAAGTGCATATTTTAAAGAGAACAGAGAAGCCGCAAACGTTTTTGGTTATAATGTGGATTTTATTATATATTATACTTTATTTTCCAAAATATTTGCTTCATGTGTTTCGGTCTTTTGACATTCCTCAGGCGAAGAATGGTTATTTCCACATATTATTTAAAAGAATTAATTTTTTCTCATGTTTTCTGATGCTTAACCATTGTCTTTTGTGGCTGGTAGTAATCCAAATTCTTCCTGGACTGACGGAAAAATATTCCTCTGCTTAAAGGGTAATAAAACAATTACGATAGGTCAGAGAAACGGGAGGGAATGAGGTTTTTGTTCTTATTTTTATGTCCTCTGTTTTTTATACCTTTATCTCTTTTTATGTATTGTGTGTGCGTGTGTATGTTTTGCTAGTATGTGCATATATATTCCTTCTCCATACATATATATTGTTTTATTACAAGGAAATTGTTTATATACATATACATTTTGTATGATGTGTAAGGAACGTGTGTGTGTGTGTGTGTGTGTCTGTTTGGTCTCTCTAGTATGTTTGTTTTTTGCCAGTATTTGTGCATATATTCGTTTTCCCTACATATATACTATGCATTATATTATTATAAAGAAAAGAGGGCGGGATTTTGTGTGTGTATGTGTGTGTGTGTGTGTGTGTGTGTGTGTGTGTGTGTGTGTGTGTGTGTGTGTGGTCCGGCTAACGTGTTTTGCCACTATGTGTGTACAGTGTGTGTTCATGTGTGTGAAGTGTGTGAAGGGAAACTGTTGTTTAGTGTTTGGGTGATACATATACAGGATTTGTTGCATTTTGTTGCATTTTGTGCATTTGAGTGCATAAATAATATTCTTGGAGTTGCAGTTTAAGTTTTTCTTTATTGTGAATGTTGTTGTTGCATTTTGTGACTCCTTGTATTTTGTGTTAAATAAATTTGAATGAGGTTAATGTGTTTTAGGTTATTGATTGGAGTTTGTTTTTAATTATTTGAGTTGTTTTAGTGTATCTTTCATTTTATCATTCTAGATATTAGGTGTACATTTCTTGTTATTTCTGTAAATATTTTTGGATTGTTTTGCTGTATGTTGAGACATATGCTAGAATTTGTTAATTGTTACATTTCATTGGTTTCGTAGTTGGTCTATAGTATTTTTTCTGCTAATTTATCCCACACCAATAATAAACACGGGTTTTAAACTAGCAGAAAAATACCTTTAGACCAACTAGCCTGTGCTGTGATGTTAGCAACTTACCTGTTGTTACAACGAACGATAATATAATCGATCAAATGGCAATGACCTGACGTACAATGCAGATGGTTTGAAGGAGATTACATACTGAAAAGTTAGTTTATTACAAGATCAAAATCAATGCAAACGGTCAACATCATAAGCCTATTAGTATTGACTTTGCTTATATAGTTTTTCCTGGCACGCTTGAAATTGCCCATAACATGCAGTTTGTAATTAAATTTGATCTTCCTTACTCCCGAAAACTTCTTTAATCTTAGAAAATGTGTCCATTGTGGGGATTCTGAAGAGCTGCAATCCTGTTATTTCCTATTCCAAACGAAAAGATATCAAACAGTTATTAACTACAACGAATAGAGTTTTCAGTTTAATTGCAAAATCACTCTCGGTACTCTTTTCATTTTAAGATCGATCAATCTAACAAAAAGTGTATCCTTATCATTTTTAGCTATCTACAGTCTGAAAACCTTATCTCGGATAGTTCAAACTAAGGTCATGTTTTGATTACTCCTGCGATTATTGCTGTTCTTCGCAAAGGATTTCTCCTACAGAGTCCTCATATTCCACATTGCAATGTACATTTTTGTTTCACTTAGCTTTGCTTCTTTGTTGATTCGCGTGTGCATTGTATAGGTACCCAATCATTTTTGCTTAATGGCAGGGTCATTTTCAAGCATATATATTTTTTAATTTACCTTTTCTATACTCCTTTCCAGCTGGAAAAATAGTCCTGTGGAAATTGGATACGAAACCCAGGAAACCCTCGACGATGAAATGATGTATAAGATCCAATCTTTGCAATTTTCTAATAATTTATATATCGTCACCCTATATGTATATATATATATATATATATATATATATATGTGTGTGTGTGTGTGTGTGTGTGTGTGTGTGTGTGTGTGTGTGTGTGTACATATGCAAGAATTTAGAATAGTTTTCTATTAGACTTATTCAGATGCGATGAACAAAAACGTTTTTCATCAAAAATTAGGGAGATCTTTCAACTACATATAAATGGTTATACAGGGATATTGTTTTTAAAGTAAATTGTTCAAAAAGCGCTACTTACAATGCTATAAAGTGTCATAACATAACCGGTGCCTATTTCGAGTGACTCAGGTCTGATGATACCAGGTGTTACAACTGTAAATATCTCTTGAAACAATTTAGATTTTTGGGACGTGTGACCGGTAAAATGTAACATCTTTTCTTAAAGAATGGGAGATGACACTTCCAATTTGTTAAAGATCATACTTTCTTTGGGTTTGATGGTCAAAGAAGAAGGTTAGGCGAAGAGTATCACATTACTACATTAAAATAAGATTTATACACGAAAAGGGTGAGTCAATGGTATGGGGTTGCATATCTGGAAACAGTATCAGTTCGGTGTGGCAAAAGAAGAGAGTTCTGAATAATAAGTCTACAAATATTGGATAACTTTATGCTATCATACGGTGAAAGTTGTATGGATAAATCGTAGTTTTTCAGTGTAATAACAACCCAAAACACATCGGCTTATATTTCAGCGTCTACATTGCAGGCAATAACATTGTATTGAGCGGTAATGACCCAATTATAATGACACTGCAAACTTATGATAAAAGATGGAAACTAAGGCACATTAAATCCACAAACTTAAATGATCTCTAAGGTAATATGATGAAGGTTGAGAGCATATCTCAATAGAAACAGTAAATAAACTAACTACATCGATGCACCAATTATGTGATTCGGTCGAATAAAAGAAATTCGTCTAACTGTTAAACATTGTCAAGCCCAAACGCATTTGCAGTTTTTCGATTAAACCAATGGTATTAAGATATATCTGGAGACCAATAGTCTACCATTATCTGCACAGACAATATAGCATCGCAAAATTCAGCCCGTAGCGATCTTTTGACAAACGAATTCACATGTACTTGATACCTGTATATCCTACATCGCGTCTGTTTTGTGTCGTCGGCTTGATTTTAGCATGAGATCACGGGTTCCATTTGCCATTCAATGCTTAGATGCTAGCAGACACAAGTATAGCCTAATGACCGCCGAAATAGGCTTGGGTCAAATTTAGCAAAAAGCTGAAAAGAATTTAAGCGCATAGAGAAAGCATACGCTCAATGCTGCAATGCACTGTGAATGATCTGTGAGCATAGCTCATTAACTATCATTCTATGTATAAATATTTACTTGTATAAATATTTCAACTGCGTTAGGCAAAACCGCTTCCCCTTGATCATCACGGTTTGATATGACCACAGTGTCTCATGTACGTGTACTTGAAGATACGCTTTTCGCAAGTCAAGCATGACCACGTTTGCTCCTTGTGGGCTCCACATTCGCAGATTGGTCGAACAAACCTCTACATTTACAGTGAACGCATCAATGTGTTCGTTGATCTCGCGATATTCCTTCACTGGGCGCATCTTTTCTTTGTTGTGCTACCCCAATTTCTTTTCTGGGTATGGTATTAGCCAGCCATTGGTGATCCATGTCTGGAGTTCCTGTTCATAAGCATCCTTAATGTCCTTTGAAACAGGGTACTCTGACACCCTGTTGCGTATCTGAGCCGGTGCCACACCTGTCTACTTTCATTTTATTGTCCAGATCCTTTGCTGGTGGTTGAATTTCAAAGAAAAGTCAGTTTGGACAATATGGGTCTCCGCACAGGTTGGTCTTTCTTTGTTGCAGAACCGTATGGCTCCAGTCTACATTATATGAACGCCACCTAATGTAGTTATCGCATCTAATCCCGTAAGTAAGTCAAAGAGTTTTATCATGCATCACAAGGACATCGACCTTGGCCGAGTTGCCACTGTCTGTGTCGATATTAATGGTCCTGACACCACAGAACGCCCGCATTCTACCACCGACCGTCTCAACATCTACGTGCTTTCCAGTTCACAACCGGCATCGCTCTGCACTAACGATCGACCGAGAGCAGCCAGAGTCAATGAGACTTGAACATCATTCTCCGTCGACCAATACGTTGACTACAGGCAGAGCCACATTTATATCTGGGGGGTTAATGGAACTGGCGTTGATATCTGTCCCTCTGACCTGTTTCTCCAGACATTTCCGTAATATATAGCTCAGTTTGTCACAGCGATATCACCGTAAGGTTTTGTCTCCTTGCTGGCTCCCACTTTTCCCTGTTCGTCGACTCAAACAATATTTATCCAAGTGATTAGCACCACCACATCTGTGGCAGACGATATCGACAAGTCTATACCGAGTTGCTCAGGCTTTGTGGTTGCCACAATCAATTCCGCCAATGTATTATCTTTCAGTATACTCTAGTCCGGTCTAGCTGGTTGACATCCAGAGGAAGAAAACTTCCTGACGTGCTCAGCCAACCCTGCTACAAATGTACATGCAAGTCCACGGTCAGACACCCCTACATACAAAGTTGACAGCTTGTGAAGGCCTGATAAGTAGACGCCGACAGATTCGTTTGAATTCAAGCGCCTAGTCACAAACTGGTTGTATGCTACGAATGGATCTGTGGCAAAGGCAACGTACAGGGCATCCCTAATACAGTTTTTTCTTTCTTCCTTGCCGAGTTGTTGGAACACAGCAAACACGCCTCCCGTCAATCGAAGTGACAGTTGGCTAACAATATTCTTCAGACTAGGCCAGCTTTTTCAAACCATTCAACGATAGTGAGACCCTGGTCTGAACCATCAAATTTAGGGATTAGCTTCAGGTCGAACTTGACGTCAATCATGAGTGCTGAAATAGCTTGTTGTAATGAAAACAAAGCGTCTGTTGAGATTGAGAGAGGGGACACCTAACCAAATTGCTCTCCCAACAAATACGGGGATAATAGGGAGAGAGAGGAAAGTGGGGTGTTAACAAAAAATAATACTTCCTCAGGAACCACAGCAACTTGAGGAACAAAATGCCTACGGGACCGACTTCACTGTTTTCCCCCAGCTTTTATTGGCATGAAGCTTCTTACAGACCCGGATCTTGACAGAGAGGCCCGTATCTAGCAAGATATGCCAAACTCGATTCGATCCGAGGCATCTTCTGCGTCTGTACTGACGAATGTTCTCCACAAAATGTTTCCAGACGCATTCACACGCATTCAGTAGTTGTTTCACACGCATTCAATAGTTGGTTGGTGTACTGGGTAGATTGTCCGAGCCTTACATTTGATTGAGGGGTTGGACAGTGCCCATCTTTTCTTCAGTATTATGCAGGAAGTCGTGTTATGTTTCCCTTTGTTCGTGACAAACTAGAATCAATTAATTCTCAACCATCGTAGTATGAAATTACCCTTTATTGTATGAAAAGAACTATACCTTTTACATCACACACAAATACACACGAAACAAAAACTAGGTTTCTGTGAGCTAATTTTATAGAATAATATAACAAATCAATAATCAGAATTGAAATGGAGTAAAAGCATATTTAAATTCATGCCTTTTTAAAGCACTACACGAGAAATTAACAAAACCTGAAATATGGTTAAATAGAGCCGAAGACATTTGGTAAGTATTTTAACATTTGAAAAGCCACTTATATTTCATGCTGGGTGACATCAGTGCATTCATAACGACAAATGTTTTCATAATGAAGTATGCATACAAATATTTCTGACCAAAATTTTCATCTTAGTTGTTTTTCTCACATTTCCTTGAGTAATTTTCAGAGAATTTTCAATGGCACTCTTCATTTTCTGTATCGTTCATGGACATATTGTTTTCATCCTGTACTTTCTATCACATTTAAATCCCTCACTAGGAATTTCACAATCTGCGTCTTCTGCTTTCGATAAAAAGATAAAACATCGTGGAGTACTTGATGTAATGCAATGGTTAATGTTATGGTCCAGGTTAGGACCAAGGAAGAACAACACGAACACAAGAGTAGAAATAACGAAGATATATTACACGGAATAATAATACAAGACGTGGAAGGTGTTAGTATGACTGTCAGTCTGGTTTGAAGTGAACTACTATCGGTTCGACTCGATTTGTCTCTCTCTCTTGAGAGGCGTACTATACATAGTGTTAGGAAGAGTTCATTCTGTAGTTATAGGTAAGGACCCATAGCACCCCTCCCAAGGTTTTACCTCGCAGGGGTCTTTAATATTTTTTCCTCTTCGGATTAATATCAAAGGCTCTGTAAATGTTCTTTTTCTGCTTGATTTCCGCTGTTCTGAAATTGCTTGAGGGCTTTGTATATTGAATGTGTCAAATATTGTGTCCATTACTTCCTCCTCTTCCTGAGGTAGACCCTTAGAATCCTCTAACAGCCTTTTTCTGATCTGATTTAAGTGCTTTTTATGCGAGAACTTCGGACCCTGAATTATGTAAATCACGTTCCCGATTCGTTTCTCTATTGTACCTGGCTCCCAATAGGATTTGTTGGTTTTGAAAATTTAAAAAAAAACATTCTCCCCTGGGTTAAATTTTCTTTTTGGTACAAACGACGTTGGTGATTGCTTTGTCTGTTTTGGCAGTAATTTGTCGAATACCGATCTAATTTTTCGGGCGAACATTACTTCCGCCGGCGATAATGCCGATGGCGTATTACTGTTCGGTGTAATTCTATACACTTGCAAGAATTGTTGTAAAGCCTTTTCTGTTGGTACATCATAAGCTTTCCTTAGTGCTCTTTTAATGTATCTACAAACCTCTCCGCTTGCCCGTTTGATCTTGGGTGATATGGCAGGGATTTGATGTGTTTCACTTGAAAAGTTTCACAAAATTCTTGAAAATCCGCAGATGTAAATTGTGTCCCATTATTGGTGACTAAACAATCAACCACTCTGAACCGAGCAAACAGCTCGTGAAGGAAATTTATTGTAGTCTCAGAAGTAGGTTTTCTACAACGAAATACTTCTGGCCATTTGCTGTAACTGTCTACTACAATCAAGTAGTAGAAACCCTCTAATGGACCTGCGAAATCTACATGGATTCTCGACCACGGTCGATCTGTCTTAGGCCATGGCTTATGAGTGATCGGAGGTGCCTTGGCCGCTAAGGAACAGCCCTTGCATTTGTCCACCATATGTATAATATCTTGATCCATGTTTGGCCAGTACACATAACTTCGCATTAAAGATTTCATCCTGTTCTTCCTTGGATGGCCCATGTGAAAATCCTTGAGGATTCGCCTTTGTAGCGTTTTCGGGGTTACTACTCTTTCATTATATAGCAGAATATTATCACATAACGAAAAACTGTCTGATATATGCTTATCTTTTCCTACAATTTTTGTTTTCGTTTCCTTTATAAATTCGTCATTCACTGCTTCGTTTCTTATTTCCTATAATGTGACGGGGAGGTCTCGAATTGTACTACATAAGGATGTTCTAATATCTTCCTCATATCGTAGAGCTGCAATTACGGAATCTTCTAATGGCTCCGTTTTCTTTGGTATTAGTCTTGAAAGACCATCTGCATGCCCGATTTTGTTTGATGGAAGATACTCCAATTTAAAGTTATAGTTTAATAAAATTCTCTCCCATCTTAGCAATCTATTAGCAGTGTAGACAGGTAGACCTTTCTTTAATCCAAATATTGTCAATAACGGCTTGTGGTCCGTCTGTAAGGTGAAAAATCTACCGTAAATATATCTGTGGAATCTCGTAACCGCAAAAATATTTCCCAGCCCTTCTTTTTCGATTTGCGAGTAATTTTGTTCGGCTGGTAGTAAAGTTCTTGACGCATGCACGATGGGTTTTAGTGTCCCATCCAGCATTTTATGAAGAATATATGCCCCAACACCATAGGCACTCGCCTCACTCGCGACTATTATTTCCAATTTTGGATTATACTGCGCTAAAAACAAATCTGCTGTTAGAGTCTTAATGATTTTGTCGAAAGATTTCTGATATTCATATGACCATTCCCAAACTTTTTCCTTCTTCAACAGTTCGTTTAGGGGTGCGCGTAATTTTTGCATGTTAGGAATAAATTCTTGATAATAATTTACTAAGCCCAGAAAGCTTTGTAAGTCGGCTAAATTTTTTGGAGCATTTTTATTGCCGTGGATCTTTCTGGGTCTGGTCTTTTTCCTTCTTGGTAAATAATATGGCCCAGATATTTTATTTCCTTCATAAAGAAGTCACATTTATTTTCCTTTACCTTAAAACCGTAATTTTGTATCTGTTTGAAAACCTCTTGAACGTGTTCCCAGTGCTGTTCAATATTTTTGCTATTTATCATGATGTCATCAAGGTATGCGATCGTGAAATCCAGTCCGCCTAGCATAGTGTCCATTATTTGCTGAAATATTGCCGGCGCGACCTTGATCCCGAATGGTAATCTCTGGAACGTATATAACCCTTTATGTGTGTTTCTGCACAACAACCTCGAGCTTTCCTCATCTACTGGTACTTGTAGGTATGCTTCGCTCAAGTCTATCTTTGAAAAAGATTTTCCTCCGTTCAAATATGTGAAAACTTCCTCTGGACTAGGGAGAGGATAGTGATAATCCTTAATCGCTGCATTCAATCCCGCCGAGAAATCAGCGCATACTCGTATCTCACCCGATTTCTTTTTCACGTAAACCGTAGGTGCGGCCCATTGACTATATTCCACCTTTGTCAATATACCGGTTTTCACGAGTCTATCCAACTCTTCGTCTATTTTTTTATAATGATGCGAAAGGTACATTTCTTTTCTTCTTGAAAATGGGTTGTACATTTTCTTTTAGTTCGATTTTGGTCGTCATTTTTTTACACTTCCCGAGGCCGGCTGAAAATACGTCGGGGAAACTCTCCTTTAATTTCTCCTTAAATTTCTCTGCCTCGGTCGATAACCTTTCCACTTTTTGGCAGAACGTATTTATCGGTAAATCCCAGAGGTCAAATTTCTGCATCCAGTCAGTTCCAAATAAATTTTCCGAATTTTTTAGAACATATATCTTTAATTTCTTGGTCATCCCGTTGAACGTCACATTTGTGATAATCTCCCCATCAAATTTGATTTTTCTTCCTGTTACCGACCTGGCTATTTTTTATCTGTTCTCAACATGGCTAAATCTGATCCGGAATTTAATTGTAATCTGATTTTTTTTGTTTAACATTTCTACTTGTACGTATTTTCGTATATTTATCCCGTTCGCTTGGTCAGTTCTAGTGACTCTTACTCGGCTTTTGTTTTCTTTCTTTGTTCTACAGTGCGAACTTTTATGTCCCACTTTATTGCACGACAGACAAGTCTTATAGCGGTATGGACAATCTTTGTACCAATGCAAATTCCCACAGCGATAGCATGGACTGGGTGGTGGTTTCTTCTGAGGTTTCATTTGACTTTTTGTAGTAAAATAATTTGTTTGGTTTGTTTTTGAGGAGGTGTGACGCCCGACCCATGGCGGCGCGATCCTGCAGTCACGGAACCAATATGTGATGCCCGACCCCTCGTCGGCGAGATCCTGCAGTCACGTCACCACTCGTGACCCCTGCCACTCTCTGGCGCAATCCTGCAGTCTCGACACCACTTGTGACGGGCTAAACCTGGGACATCGGTTGAAGTCTTGTTAGGTTCTAGTACCAACTTGTCGTACTCGGCTCGCCTCCAACGCCTAGTCACCGAAGCAACTGCTTTGATCTACCCACGTTGTGATTTGATCTTAGGTTGACGAGATCAATCAAATGTCGGGCCGTAGTGCCAGCCGAATCCGGGTCAAGGTGATACTGCACAATAAATGTAGAAAAACGAAAACACAAAGAACAACTTCAAGGCGAGCGACTGGTTAGGAATAGCAATTAATTTTATGTCGGTTTGTTGAGTTACAGGAGTGCGTCTCTCTCTTTCTCTCCCAGCCCCCCAAAATGTGGATTGTAACACTTTTCCGTTCTTAGCGAGCTCTGGATATCTGGGTTGTTTTCAATAAAGTCGGCCCTGGTGGAAAATATAAGTCAGACTTCTATAATTTGTTCTTGGTTAGAAGTCTAAGTCGGAAGGCATGGATTCATGCGGCCACCTCTGCGAGGCGCTATCTTCTAACTCTCTCCGGCTGTAACGGTCTCGAACTGTCCGGGAACTCTACTGGAACTGAACTGTACTCTCTACTGCTAAAACGCCCGAAGACGTTTGCTTATATGGACGCCGATCAAAACCCGGCGTGGGGTCGGACGTGGTTTGGGTTCTTCGTTGATTTCAAATCCCCAATAAGGATTTTCTTTGTTTTCGGTCAGGAATATTTATCATTTTCCATTTTTGAAAATCTACCGCTCTTTGTCTAGAGGGGATCCACCCCTTCTGCGAGGAAAGGTCGGAGGAGAGCCCTCTTCCTTCTCATACCGGCACCCCATACCAATCCTTTCGAGGGGGTGTCAACAAAAATCTCCCTCCTTCTCATATTCTCATCTTCTGTGAGGGAAAGTCGGAGGAGAATTATCCTCCTAAGCTTAGCCTTTCTCACATTGATATCTCACACCTCAAGTGGGTGTCAACCAGACCCCCTGTTTTATCATATTTTCATCCCTCCCACCACCTCAAGCCAGGTAGGTGTTTAGCTTACTCTGGAGGGAAAAAGAAGGGAAAGAAAAAAAATAAAAATTATTTTTCTTTAAAAAAAACAATTAGACCTCCCAGAATTCTGTTGACAATCTTTTATCTTACCTTAGACATCTGGTAATTGCCAGGGCCTTTGCCACAATGCTTTAATTATTCATTTACTCGTTAATTTGTGAAACTGTGTCCACTTATGGACCAAAACTTGTTTTATCACAACCAGATGCCCACCAGTTTGGCGACGAAATTCCGTCGCAAAAACAATATTTGTCTCAACCCGACTTCGATATATTCTGCCCTCATTGATAACGAATTTCATCAAATTCTTCCTTTAGTATTTTATTTTGTTAATCAACTTCCTTCCATGCCTCGCTGACCGACATTAACTAAGTGACCGACCCGTGGTTCTATCGGAGTATTAACCAACGCTGATAGCTGCACGCCTGTCTCCCTTCTCCAAAAACCTGACTTATTCGCGAGAAAAGGAAAACAATAGGTCGTTAAATTCCTAATCTTATTCAGGAACATTTGGCATATCTCAGTGTCAAACTTCCGCTTTTCTGCGAGAAAGGAAAAATGATTATCTTGAATCGCATTTGAAAATAATAAAATAAAAAAATCTTTTTACCCATTCTTTGTTTGGGAAAATAACAAAACAAAAAAAATATCGCTAAGTATGCCTTTCGTTCTATTTATCGGTTTAAGTAATCCCCGTAATTAACTTCTGTGGTTAGTTAATTGGTCAACTAACTGCCGTTGCTAAATAGTGTTACAGAGGGAGAAAAACGTGTTTGTCGTTGTACTTTTCGTATGTGAGCGACGCCAGACTCTTCGATATCTTTCGAGTCCTTTTTTACGCGTATACATCTCTGACAGTCCTCAGCCAATTTTTGTAGCGTCAATTCTGGTTCACTCGCAAGTTTTGTTAGAATTCTCCGTCTGATCTCCACATCTTTAGTCGAAACCAGGCCTTGGACGAATATCAAACATTTAAAATTGTCAGGGCTGAGTTCAGATAAGTCATCGCAGTGTTTGTTTACTACGGAAGCGAATGTTATATAGTCTTCGCTATCCTTTTTTGTTAAATTTAAACATTTCCACCTTTTGTGGAATAGTGAAGTGTTCGGACTAAATAATTCCGTTAAAAGTTTCACGGCTTCCTTGAAAGTCAACTCATTCGTTTTCCTCGGTAGGATGTAGTCTACGAATTTAGTGTATTCGCTTGACCCTAGTTTCCTCAGTAGTAGACGTACTTTTTTCGCGTCTGACCAATTCCCGCAATCAAACTCATATGAATCTTCATATCTTCCGAAGTAAGCCGCGAAGGTTTTGTCTTCGTCCGGTGCATGAGTGAAGTCTTTGATAGAGCTCCATATAGCATTTTGCGAGAATGCCGCTTCATTTCCAGAATTTTGTCCTTTATTTGTTACTGCCCATAGTAGTAATTCTTGTAGTTCGAGTTGCTTATCTTCGTTTTTCTGTTGAATTTCCAATAGTTTTTCTTCGTTTTTCTGTTGAATTTCTAATTGTTTTTTTTCGAGCCTAGTCTGTCTTTCCTAATTTTTTGTTGCTGTTCGAATTGCATTTTCATTAGTTCCAATATGGTTGCCTTAAGGTCTTCATGTTTTCACCGTAATTTTGTGTAACGATTTTTCCTTTTTTTCTCAGTGTCAACTTCAGGTCTTTGTCGCCTGTTGTTCTGGAACCTTAGTACGAAAAAATTTTCCTGCGTAGAATTCGATTCTGTTCTGGCTAACAGGTAAATTGTTTTTGTTTTTTTTTTAGATTCTCCGCGTAGAATTCGTTTCTTCAATATCCTCGTCGGCACTGTTATGGTCCAGGTTAGGACCAAGGAAGAACAACACGAACACAAGAGTAGAAATAATGAAGATATATTACATGGAATAATAATAATACAAGATGTGGAAGGTGTTAGTATGACTGTCAGTCTGGTTTGGAGTGAACTACTATCGGCTCGACTCGTTTCGTCTCTCTCTCTTGAGAGGCGTAGTATACATAGTGTTAGGAAGAGTTCAATCTGTAGTTATAGTTAAGGGCCCATAACAGTTAACAAGACATTTCCAGTAGGCTACTTCTGGCCTTGTGCCATAATAAGATAATGATATAAAAGTGTTGATTTTTCAGACATTTTATATAAAACGAACCCGTAAATATGAAAGCAAACAGTGAAAATGTTTTTCCCACATTTTTCTCATATTTCATTCATTATCTCTTTATTTCTTTACCAAGAGTAAAACGTGAATATTTTCATTAATTCTTTCGATTAAAGAAATCCGACTATTTCTGTTGAAATTATTTTAAAATATTTTAGAAAACAAAATCCATTTGGGACAACCAAATAATTTAAGAATTTTCATGAGAACTAACCAACGAGAAACCCTTGTATTTACTAAGGTGTAATGACAAAAGTACGCAAGAAAGCTTTATTCAACTGAGAATACAAAGGTCGCGTATAGTATCCTTTTATAGTCCCAGTAAACAGAACTAGCTCTCTCTAAGAGGAGAGTAACAAAACAAAGGGAGACCACTCTTGGTTATTAACATAAGGTTAACTTGGTACAGCACAAGGCCAAATAGGGAATATGTTGGATAAGAATAGTGTGTTGTAGAAATCCGTTAAATGAAGATTGTTTACTAGCCTTGAAAATCAGTATTCAAACTCTTAACTTTGTTTTTTTTTTAACTGAAGACTGGCGCTGGCGGAAAACATGCAACTAGTAGTACTTCGATGCCGGTCGGAGTATTTGTTAAGTTTAACTTAGTTTACAATATGACCACATTTATCTATCAGTCAATGAAGATCAAATGCTTTGCATTAGTAATTGTCTACGAAGCTAGATTACTAACCACTATCCCACAGTGAGGGACTCAAATCAATGCGAGATCGATGCAACTGCCATATCAGAACAGGCAAACGCTGAAATGATCTGGTCATAAACATATGAATTCTCGGAGTCTAAAATGATGATATACTGATCGTAGAAGAGAAAAAATTAAACACGATTGTTGTGAATAATCGAGTGGTCTCCCCTTGTTTTGTTACTCTCCTTTTTGAGAGAGAGAGATAGCTATTTCTATTTACTGGGACTATAAAAGGACACTATACACGAACCTTGTATTCTCAGTTGAATAAAACTTTCTTAAAGCCTACATCTGCATACTTTTGTCATTACAGCGATATTATTTGATTGTGAAAGACATCTTGGTGTCGCAAGACAGCAACAGACTGAATATTTTTGCCTTACCCAACTTATAGATATTGAGTGCTTAGCGTAACGTAACAAGTAAAAAGGCAGCTCTGGTTAGTATATGATGTAACAACATTTAATATTACCGCGAAATGATTGTTGGAAACATAAAGAATATAATAATCTATCTTGGAGGTAGTAATTGCTCTTGGTTTTTTTCCTCAGGCAATAGTAGAACTGTATAACAGAGATATGTAAATTCTAGACAGACATCAGCTACACGGATAACTACGCTATCCATAAGTGATGCAAGAACGAGACCGCCGGCGGCGGACAAGAACAGTAATAACTACCCAATGAAGGTAACATTGCATCAAGTTACATAAATCTTATTTAAATGCTGGAGTCGATCAAACCATCAGTCAACACATTGTACAGCGTACACTGAATTTCTTAAAGCTTTGTTATCGTCCATCAAGAAAGCTGCCATTATTGACACCATGGCATCGGTTACTGCACATTATTTGGACAAAAGAACATTGCTATTGGACTGTGGAAGATTAACATGATGTTGCCTTGTCAAACCAATAATTTTTCCAGTTCTTTCGGGCAGATAGTCAGGATCGTGTGAATTAGAGACTGCATGATGCTGTTGATCTAGCCTGTCAGTATTGTAGTGCAAACATGGGTTGGCTCTGTAATGGTGTGTGATGTGTTCTCTTAGAGTTCTAAAAGATTACGAATAAAACTTAATTCTGTTTTGGCAGTTCTGACATACACGGATCACATATAATATTTGTATGGGCTAATTTTCTCGTCTTTATTGTTTGCTTTTATTCCATCTACTTGTAGCTTAATATGCAAAAGTGAATCAATGAACTCTGAAAATATGACTTGAGCAATATCAAAAATCTATAACACACAGAGGCATTACAAAATCGAATATGGCTGACCATACGTGTAGGAAGAGGGTATACACAAACCTTTGTGGAATGATATCAAAATAATAATAGACACACAGAAGCACTGGCGAATAAGATGTCTGAAATACTCATCTCGGATGACTCAATATAAAGCCGAATATCAACATTAGTAGCGTGTGGATACTACTAACCAAAAGTTAGTAGGCAGTAGAGTTAAGATTCCACAGACACAGCAGTATGTACGAAGCTCAAGGTGTGGTCATTATGTCAGTACGGGGTCGGGGGAATAGTAAAACCGAGGGTGACATGCTTGGGAAAGATGCGCATGCGTTTCCACAATATCATTCATCAACATTCTAGGAAACACAAGAGACACCCGAGACTGGAATGTACTCAACCGAAAGGTGAAAAGATCAAACAACGAAAACGAGGACATTAGAACGAGGAAAACGACATCGGCTAATTAAATTTCTCATCAAACAAGATCCATAAATCAGGTTAACAATTTTCCCAACTATATGCTCGCTATTTTTCCCTTTTTAGCTAATTGCTCGTCCACTACAAGGCAAAAGAGTTTTTCAAGGTAGAAAGTTACGGGATGAGTTTAATGCATGTAAGAAGAGGAAGTAGAGAGTACAGTTTATGGGGATACATAGAAAAGATAACGGTTAACTTGAAGGGGTTAAGACGATAGTTATCGGGGAAGTATCCTCTCGGGAGTTTGTTCCATAAAGTAGCTGTACTTAAGAAGAAGTTGTCCGAATGGGACTTCCTTCTTAGTGTTGAAACTTGACTAATGCATGGAATAATAATGCAACACAAAATGTACGTAGAACAAAATGTATTGAAACAAGAAAGTGTACACAATATTTACATATAGTCTTTTGTATATTCCTGGGAAGACCGTTCCTGGAGAATGTGTTGACTGAGTCGCAGTCGGGCAGAGTCTCTGGTTGAATCTCCTGATTCCTCCCCTCTCTTCCCGGTACCAACCATATTTATATGGTCGATACTCCACTATGCAAATTCGGTGGATCCTACCACAACACTTAGTAACGGATTACAAATGGAATGGGGATAATTCGTTTGAGTATAAGTTGCAGGGCGAGTTTTAACTGTCAAAGTCGGGACTGGTGGAACTAAGGGAGCTCGTCATAACATTTGTCATGGAAATAGCAAAGGAGTAGCGAGAGGAGAGGCTTGCGACATTTCGTCAATGGGATAAAGGTTGTAGGATAAAAAATAATTCATCATTCACAAGATGCTTCTGACTTATATCAAGACTGGAAAGTGATGACTGGACAGCTCCAGTCCAGATATGACCGCAGATATATATTTTGGTCTGGCCTAGCTCTTGTCAAGAGAGAGAACACGCAAAAGGAGTCAGGTACGTACTTATCATTAGCAATGGATTGTATATGAGTTACACTTGAAATTTGGGAGTGAACTTGGGTACCAATAGGTTTTCAAGACAAAGAACTTCCTTGAGAGAACAACAATTGATCATGATAAGCGAAAATTCAGGGTCTATTCGGTGATGATGGAACTAGTTTGTTTTTGGAGGTAGTGAATGTTAAAAGCCAGTTATTCCCCTATTGAGCCGTTACAACTAGGTCAGGGGAAAGATCAGTTACTTGTCTATGGTCATCTAGATTTTTGGAAGTGTACCCATACACTGATGTATCATCTGCATAAATATTTACTCGTGATCTGAATATTTTCTTAGGTAGAATGTTAATACAAAGCAAAAAGATAATAGGACCGAGAAGGGAGACTTAAGAAACGTCTGCATTGATCTCATAGCCTTCAGAAGTGTGGTCATTAATGACGAATTTCATTAGGAATGACTTAATAATTGAGAAATTTTTTCTAGTTTCAATAGCTGATGACATTGTGTAGCAATCCCCGATGCTACACCTTATCAAAGGCCTTTGATATATGTAAAGCATTCGCCCTTGTGATGAATTTATTGTCTAGTGTCTCACTGATGATGATAATTGAGACATCAGCAGTGGACCTAGAAGTGTGGAATCCATACAGGCCATGTGTATCTTGAACAAGTCGTGATATTTTAGAGCCTTTTTGATACCTATACTCAAGTGATTACATTTTTTAATGCCTTTTCTTCATTAATAGGACACTCCCAGCTGTTGTTCAGGGTTTACTGAGGACTTTGTCAGAGTCTAACATGTGTGAGGATTATTTCAATCACATAACCCTTTAGTTTTTTTTATTGTTTTGAATTCCTTCAACATATTTTGATGAAAAGCCCTGTTTCTCAATATAAGATCCGCCATGCTTGATTTTGTTGAGGATTAGTGAATGTATATGTTAAATCAGAAGGAAATTATTTGTGCTGGCGTGTTCGATAAGATTCAATCCTCAACAATATTCATTTATTTTGAACAGGTCATGCAAAAACAAAGTTTAAAAACAAAGGCAAGTAGCATACAAAAACAGTAGTGGTTTATATACAATTTGAATATGTACAAAATGTGTTAAAAACTTGATAAATGATAAGTGCTGATGTAATAAAATACGTATGTTGACTTTCAGTATGTTTGAAAGCTTTTGATAGTGTTAATAAGATTTGTTCAAAGAATTAAACAGTTTGTTGTTTTATGTAACTGTTTACGTACAATTGTTTTTTAGTCAATAGAAGTTGCATACCCTTAATTGTTGTTTGAATGAAATGTTGTGAGTTATTATTACTTATTTCATAGTGAGAGAAAATGTCACTTTTTAAGTATAATAATTGAAGTTTGTAAAGTTTTTGTTTGATTGAGAGAGAAAGGTTATGCCAAATGGTTGTTGAGTCAGAGTTTGATTTGCGCGGGAAAATCAAGGTTTTGGATTGCGTGGATTTAGTTGGCGTCTCTCTCGATGCTGAAGTCTGGCTAACTAAAAAGGTTGGGTTTTTTCTTTTTATAAGTTTTTAGACAGAAAAATAGGCTCAAGAAATTTGAGCACCAAAGTGATTTTTCACGTGCATTCGAAGGCTGTTATCCAATGAGAAACTGAGTTGTTGAAATTAGTGTTTTGATTGGATAACAGGTGTGTGTGGGTGTAAAAATAGATTGTTCTGCTAGTAGGGGTGAAGGATAACGTGGATGATTCCACAATTTCACTCTTTCTTGATATAACTGCATAGGATAGAATACACACAATTCCCGGTCATGTTCTCGTTCGAGGGAGGCTAGGTCCAGGAGAGTTATCTCCGAAGGGTTGAACTGCTGGATATCAACAAATAAAAGGTCTACATTAAGCACGTAAATATTAATGGGAACAATCTACGCAGTGAATTGATTAAAGTGTTCCGTTCAAACTTTCGATGATGTTACCGAGTACGATAAAACATCATAACAGTTATGAGTATAACAACCAAGTTGAGTACGCCAGTCTGAATGAAAAAGCATATAATACTTACAAGAGAAAACAGAAAGAGGAAAAGGATAAGAAAACATTCTTAGCTAAGTTTAACACAAGGTTAGATGAGAATTCAACTCAGATTCAATAACACTTGATGTCTACTCATTGACAGCAATATTACAGTAATATGACAAATGGTGTTTGAACGGGCTGAAACAGACAGACTACAATAGATAGATATGAATACAGATAGATAGATACATAGATAGATAGATAGATAGATAGATAGATTAAAAGTTCGTCATACAATATCATAAACATGCTGTTTGACACGAACGAACAAACATAGATTTCAACTGCATGTGGTGAATTTTTTATTTTTTCAGGCTTTCATAATTAGTTCAGCAACCAGTAACTTTCGTAGGCACCTTTGACTATTTCGAAATGAAATACATTTTTAACAACGAATCGGATATATTTAGTACGGAACAAAGTCTATAAATAATTCACTCGATGGTTGGAGAATGTTGAAACGTAAAAATAGAGTTATGTTTTTGCGACTAGAAAAACAAACACGCCTCATTCTAAAAGTGAACGAAAGGTCATATATCAAAGAGAAACCAACAGAATCCTGAACCTGTTGTGCAACTGTTTTCCTAGATATCAGGTTCTACAGCTTTGGGAATTGCACAGAAAAACAAATATAAATTGTGTCACAGATTAACTTGGTTAGCATTTGTGCGGTCATTTGCAATGCAGTGCAGCACGCGAATCGAACGTTCTAGCTTTACCGTTTAATAAAAATGGTAAAGGAGAAATTCGAATTGACAACGGCAGCACAAGCAGTTGCAGGGAGAATGAACACTGACCAGGCGATTACGGACAACAATCTACAGAGGTTTAAAGGCAGCAGTCGGGTGAGATACAAATAAGCTGTCTTTTAATGTGTATTGTCGAGTCAAATAGCTTGCAGCAACGGTGACGTAGCTGGGGAAAAACGAGATATGTAACTGTTGTTAGCCATGTGACTGACAAGTCACATGTATCTTGTCGTAGTGAGAACGAAAACTTTTCCAAACTTTTCGAGATCTTGTGGTCAATGGCAGAATCAAAGAGGCTAGTAAGAAAAAAATAAAAAGGGCTCATATTGATTATAAATGCTCAAAAGTGCATATTTATATTGTATCTATTTTTCTCTTACTCACTCTCCTCTCTCTCTCTCCCTCTCTCTCTGTTTCACATACATTTTTCCTTTTTCCTCAGTAATTATAAAAATATGTTGTGTGCATTCGCTTACTGAAAGTATTTATGTGCGTACATATTTCAAGAATTCTTAAACAAACTTAATTTATCTTCAGTGTACCGTCAACATATTTCATATATTTCACTGTCAACAGTGAAATGTGGGGAGTATGGGGTTTAAGAAAACTTGATTGGCTCTCAAGTCGAGTGAATCTCTCGGCTTTAAAAATTTTGATTTGAAATTCTGTCTTTTACCGGACTTCGAACACCGACAACCGGAATTAATATGTAAATATATCAGCCATCATAGGAAGCCATACATCTATACAAATGTGCTTATATGTGTTCGCGGGCATGCACGTATGTGTGGGTGCGCGCATGTGGTGCAAGATTCATTCGTTTTTTTATATATTTTATTACTTATATTATTGTGAACAGTGGGCGCCAACCATCAAACCTTAGGATATCAGCTTAATGTTAGAATTTTTCAGTGAGAATATAAAATGCACGTTTCAGACAATAAACAATCACCCATTGATAGCAATAATCATTATCACAATTGAAATTGTTCTGGAGATACATTATGGACTTTACGTCTAAAAAATAAATCTATCAAACGGAAATTATTTATTGCACGTTGGAAATATTCAGTTATCAGTTTTTTCGCCTTGATAATTTAAATAATTTTCAGTAGGTTTTCCATGCTGTTTTGATTATGATTCTGTGAAAAATGGGTATGCAGTTTCACAGTGTGTGTATATCTGTAGGTATTTATGTATGTGTGTATGTATGAGCATTGACTTTAAGAATAAATATAGTTGGAAATTAATGCGATAGAAAGGACGGGAACATCTTGTATATATTTTAAAAGATACCTCTGCTAATCAACAGGGTGGCTATGCGTATATATATATATATATATATATATATATATATATATATATATATGAAAAGTGTGCATATATAAATATGTATATATGTGTAATATCATTATTTATATATTATATGCGCGGTACTTATTAGAAAGCGCTCAATATGAGAGATAGAGTTAACATATATATATATATATATATATATATATATATGTGTGTGTGTGTGTGTGTGTGTGTGTGTGCGTGTGTGTATACATGCATATTATATACATATACATACACACACACATGGGGGAGCGTACTGGTATGTGTGCGCTAATTTGAAAGTGTTTCTTTTGTGTCCAGTTTCTTTAGCTTGTAGGAGTTTGTGTTTACATTCATTTCACTAAGTTCGCCAAAAGTCGAGCGGTATCTGAATCAGTTTTATATTCGTAAGAGCCTTTGTATTGTAAGTCTTGTGATATACATCACCCCTTTATGGACTCATATTTCTGTTCGCATGTTTTGGTGTATAGATATACATGAATTAAAAATGCAAGCTTTTCAACTGGTTGCGTGGGTTGCAGACAGATTTCTGGGTCATGTAGGTGCGACGTGGAGATTGTTTTCCAGCATTGATATCCAGTGAAAGAATACGATTCTCTCCTTGTACAGCATTAAGAAAAATGGACGGTTTTTGTTTGCATAAGACGCTGAATGACCGCTCAGAATTACAACACGCTTTACCTTTATCAAGTATATTTACCACCGTCATGCCTTGTACCGTAAGTAATGAAATAATATCATTGTAAAAGTGTAACGCAATGCATTTTTGGGTAATGAAAATTGGACTTGGAACGGAGTTTTTTGATAAAATATATAATAATGGAAATAGAAAAATTGTTTGCTACTTTGCTATACTAAAATATTATCGTAAAATCGGCCTTTTTTTCTATTTAAAGAAAAACAATAACAAAGAAAAACAACATTAGAACCATTTTTTAAAAAAAAACTGCCTGGCAAAAACGTTGCTAAAAAATTTCGAAAATATTTGTTTTTCTTTGCATTTGTATATACAAATACAACATGCACAAATCCATTTTTTCCAGTCCCATTTCTTATTAGAAATATCTTTCAATCACGTTAATTATATAGAGGGCTTTAAAATTATTTTATGTACTATAAAAAATATTTTTCATTGACACATCAGTAATCTTTGAGCCTTTCGTTATGATTGCAAAAATTAAATCCTGAAATATGCACCTTCAACAAACTTCAAATTGATACCGGAAATGAACAATTAAAAAAAAAATTAAACGAAGATTTGAAACGTTACTTCCTGGTAGAGCTAATTATAACAAAACAGTAAGAACAGAACATGGCGAGTCGTGGGTTGAATTATCGTTTTGATTCATCTTGTGGAAAATGGAATAACTGGTCGATTATGCTATGGTTTACATTTTGATATTATTTTGTTTATCAGTCTATCGTAAACGTCTCTGACTTTTAGAAACTGTCGTATTTGAAAATCTTTAATAACTGTCACTACATCTTGATTTGAGCGGTTTAATTTCAGAGTATTCTTGAAAAAACTGGGTTTGTTTATTGATTTCACACTAAACGTACGAACATACACAGCACATGGTATTATTAACAAAACACAGCTCTCAAGATTAAGCAAAAGATTTGGCTAGTTTTCTTTCACTGTAGACAATAATTTAGTGTTGTTTTTTTAAATTTTGTTTTTACACGGCCAACTCAACTCAGAAAAGTTAAATTATTTTTTCAACTTTCTTGAGTATCAACTTCACGTTTTTTAATTTTTCCTTCGTATTTTTTTTCTTTATCATTTGAAAAATATTTTTTGCTTTGTTTATTTTTTGGTTCTTTCTTTCTTTGTGTTATTTTTATTTAGCTTTTTACGACGGAGCATTCTCCTCTTGCTGATACGACTATATAGTAGTATCAGTAGTAATAATTACTACTACCAACGTGCGTATGCGCGTGTACACGCATACACACACGCACGCATGCATGCACGCACACATATACGTACACCTAGATATGTATGTACACATAATGCTCAGAGAAAAGTTGTTACGTACTTGTTGACACACCCATCCAAACAGATTCCTCTCTTTCCATGTCCCCTTTCAATGTCTAACAATTTCTATTCATGCCTCCACCCAATAGTTTTACACAAGAAATAAAATTCCAGATAACAATTTTTCTGCTGTTTTTATTGTAACGTTTCGGTCAGCAGCCGTCAGACTTTGTTAAGGTTACTTTTTTTGTTCCCCTTCAATATCTTATAATAAGCAAGTGGATTGTGTTTTTAGTCTAAAAATCAGGTCAGCTAGAAAAGAAAAATAAATAGATCTTCAAGATATATATTTGTGTAAACAATTTCTCTTTCTTTTCTTGTCACTGTTTTTCTTTCCCCTTTTTTTGCTGTTTTTGTTTTTAAATCGAACCATAGCGATCACCCATACAAAGTTAAAGTCCACATTTGAACAAAAATTAACTATCAGGACAAAAAAAAATATTGCTATCTTTCTTGGTTACTTCCGCTTCTTTAACAAAACTCCTGCAAGTGCGTGACATAAAAAAACTTCACACACACACACACACACACACACACACACACACACACACACACACACACACACACACACACACACACGTAAATATGTTATAGCTTAATCCAGACAAGCAAATAATTCTATATCTCAACCATCTTTTTTAATCTGTTCTTATTTGCTTAAGATACGTTTATTATGAAAAACTCAGTATCTCTAAACTATTATTAACCATGGGCTAGCCTTTTTGAAATAGTTGCATTGCAGACCTTCTCCACTTTAGCTTGGTGCTACACAATCTTTCTAATGTTTTTCTATCCACGCCACTATTTCACCTTGTACTATAGTCAACTAAATTTAGTAAATGTCATTTTCTTTTCTTCTGAGAAATCTTCCATCGTTAGGCAGTGACAAAATTTGGTTGCTGAATGCTCCACACTCGTGACCTTGCACCACACAAGATAGACTTAGTAAATAAATAATAAAGAAGTTGTATAAATGATATACCTCTTATGAGAGCGCGATGCACATAGCCTTAACCCAAGCTAAACTTTGGCAAATATCATCGTCACGAATATAAGTTATTTCGATTTGAGGAAAATTGACCAACTTGAATAAAAACAATTTTTAAGAAATGTTTAAAATTGTGAATTTCTAGTTCGATATCTGTAAGTAATTCTGTTATTTGTACCTGTTTGATAACTTTCGTAACTAGAAATTTATCAAGAAATAAAAATAACTGATTAAAAGTAAAACTGAAGCAAATTTAAATTTTCATTCAATGTAGTTTTAGAAAAATCTATATTGGATCATTCTACACTTCACCCGATGTGTATGTATATATATCAATACACTGAGATAGATAGATAGATAGATAGATAGATCCCCTACACACAAGCCACCAATCTGTCTCTAGGTGGCATGTCACTAGCATTTACTGCTAGTGGACCACTGTTGGACCACCGGCGTGTTCCTCTCGGCAATGTTACCACTGGCGGACCACTAGAGGCCCACCGGTGACTGCCACCAGAGGACCGCTGGCGATGTCATAGGCGGGCGCCAGTGGGCCACTAGCGGCTTGCATGTAGGGATAGTATCCCAAAAGTCACGAATTTGTTTAAAAACCTAATTAATTTTCTATTTGCTAATTATTTCATCTATTTTTCAAAATTAACTTTTAAAGTAAAGCACAGTTTGAACTACAACGGAAAATAAATTTCACGAAATTTTTTTTTCGTCTTGTCAAAGATTTCACCATTTTCCACAAACGGCGTCGTCAATGCGTTCAGCTGGTCGAATTTCTGTTCAAGTGTTTTTGTTAGAGAAGCCAAGGTTGACTACGGTGTGTGTACCTACATGCGATCCTTTAAGGAGTCCCAAAGAAAATAATGAAATCATATGAAAATGCTGATTTTAACATGACTATATATATATATATATATATATATATATATATATATATATATATATATATATATATATATATATATATATATATATATATATGAACTGCTTTAGAGGCTGAGGTAGTTTTGTATTCGATAACATATCCGTTGGTCACTGATCTTTTAATATATTCAAGACATTCATGCATCTCTGTCCCGCTCCACAGATTGCTACAGAACAATCTCGGTTCTCATTCCCATATGTTACTTTGGTAGACTAAATTAAAAAATACATGTATCTATCTGCGTTTTTCATTTTCTTTCTTTCGTTTACTCAAACATGGGTATCCACAAAATAAATAATTTGTTGTAGTATATATATATGTTAAATATTTCTGTTTTTATAGGGAAAGAATAATCAGTATCGAAAATAGAACCTCTCTAGATATAAACAGTGTAGAAATAGAAATTAATACTGTTCAGGAACTATTAGTTTCACACCTCAAGAGCATATATAATTCCTTATGAGATGCGTATATTCAGTTGAGTCAGTAGCGGATGGTCAAAGATTCTTTAATAAAAAAGATCGTGTAATAAAATTTTGTCGCTTACTTTCTTTTTTTTTTTGTTACTCGAACACCATTCTCTGGTGTCAGTGAAAAAAAAAAAAAAAAGAAAGAGCATTTATGTTCAGCCAGGAAGATGATTCTAAAATCTTTTTGTTCCCCAATGGATGATGTTTGTTGAGATATATATTAAGTTACAACCTCAGATCCATTGGATCGGTGAATTCATCATATCAACGTGAAAAACTGGCAAGAAATGTTCTGCAGTAAATTTATAAGTCTCTTTATACAAATTTATCGATTGTTTTGGTTTGGAGATAATAGTTACAAGTTGATTTGTTGGAAGAGGAAAGTGCTCGTAACACTTGCGGTCAGTCTCGCACTTGTAAAGCACGTCACAATTTTAATATTGATTACAACAGCCACCTGTGACGTTTATGCATCTGTTCGGGGCAGCCTTCCTCATCTCAGGGAAAGCTATAGATAGGCCAAGCCTGCAACACAATTTGCGTGGATGACTAAGTGTTAACATGTCGAGTTGCAAGTTGTCAGGTTCCAAACATGTTCAAAGTTATTGGAGCGAGCGTGCGTTCTTGATTAACTTGTCCAGGGTGTTTATCCTCAAACAAAATGTTTCTCAGTGACCTTATTCATAACATCTACTTACTCAGAAGAAGACAATTCTTATCTGAAGCAAACAAAGAATTAAGAGATCTGCTCTCGGAAAATCCGTGGAATATGCCATTTCAGGTTGGTAAAAACCGTTTTTTTACAAAAGCATATGTTGATGTAATAAGCACAATCAGATTTTGTTTTTGCTTATAAGATGGTATTTAGGTTTTCGTAAAATTCGAATAATCCAGCATCACTGCAAGTAGTAGTTTGAAATCAAAGAAATCAGAAAATCTCTAACTTTTGAATGTTTTGTTGTTGTCAAGAAACAGTCAATAACAACTAGAAATCAAGAAATAGATGTGTACGCGCGTTTGTGTATGTGTGGTGGTGGTGGGAGGGGGAATGGTAAATCCCGAATTTATCAAAAAATAGGATCATTCGTTCTAATAATTAGATACGAGTGTACATAATCATGAAAACTGACACAGCAATTTCTGGTGATAAGGAAATATCAAGCAATAATCATCGCGTCTAGTATATATATATATATATATATATATATATATATATATATATATATATATATATATATATTAGACGATATTTCCATTTCTCTTATCGGTGCCCACTAACATTAGCGCTACTCCAACAGAAAATTATGGCGCTTTATTTATTTTCTGTAATAAGAAACTACATACTTCTGTCGAAAAAAGAAAAATGATGAATAAGATACAATCTTTACAATTTTCGGACTAAAATTTTGTTTTACAAAATATATGTTATTATTTATATATATATATATATATATATATATATATATATATATATATATATATATATATATATATATATATACAAAATACACACACACACATACATGCATTTATATACATGTGTGTGTGTGTGTGTGTGTGCGCGCGCACACATTCGTGTACGAACCTGAATCAGTACATTCTTATCCTGATACTGAAATTTGTTATTAAATTCTCATTATATAATGTTCGATGTATGTCAACAACATTCGCCACTAAATTAAGTGCACTCACAACGAAGGAAATTATGTTGAAAAATGCTTAAAACAGGACAATTTCTCGTAGCTTTCCAGTTCTTATTGCTGACGTCTCTATTTGACGAAAAATGTTCTTGAATATTAATATAGTGTGAGATATTATATAAGGGGAATTTGAAATTAATTTGTACCTTTAATTAGCATTTCACATAGAAAAACAATTTTATTCATTTCATGAATAACTTGGATATTTAATAAAAACGGAAGTATATATTTCTATCGTTTCAAGAGATCTTTGTTTTAGAAATATAATAATTACCTGAGATGAAAAAAATAATAATGTGATAACGTTTATATTTATACAGCATAAGGTCACAAACATGGGGCACCCAGTGACGCATAAATTAAGTAGTATAACGTACTTGTTTAATTACTTAGGTTCATATACAATGAGTGTAAGTAATTAAACCAATGTAATTAATACGTTTAGTGTACTCTGGTACAAGGCCATAACTGTGGAGCATCTAGTAGATATGGAACTTACTACTGTAAAGATTGAGTACGAGACAAGATTGCCATTACTATACAAGGAAACACCCAATTTACTGAATTTGACCCAAGGCCAAAATTGGTGAGATAACCTAGTGGGGATTGAACAAGTAGTACTGGTCAACAAGGTATGTTTGTAATTCCTCCAAAACGAAGTGGACAGATATACTCGTCAGAAATAAAAAAGAAAAAAAAGAAATGGCCATTTATCAAAATTATGCTTTAAATATTATTCCCACTTCATGAATTTAAGAGTAGTACTAGACTGTCATCTAGGTCTCATCATTTTACTGTTGAAATATCTAAGTGTAAGTTCAAGTTCTCTTCTAATTATTTCTTCTCTCGCAGTTCTCGCCTGTGAAACTTTCTTCGAGCTTCTTTCTTTCCTGTCAACTAAGATCTTCAAAAATTTAAATGCGACGTCAATCATCGTCATCAATCCCCCTGAATCTTGTTATTTTTATTGTTCTTTCTCCTTATTAATGTCTTCTCATTTTCATTCACTCTCAGTAACCCTTTGGATCTTAGTGGCTTTACTTCCTTGCTTGGGGTGAAACAAAAAAATTATTTGATTGTCAAGTCAGACAATCTTATAAATATTAAATATTAACATTTTTTTTATTCCGGTGAAATTATAAAAACGGTATCCCTAATGAATGATCGGCTGTAAAAAAAAAAAAAAGAAAAAGAAAACATTACGCTTATTGAACAAGGACAAGTACCCCAAAGAATCTGGCAAGCTCAAGTTCTCCGAGTGTAGAAGGTGAAAAGGAGGATCATCAGATTGTTATGTGCGGATCCTACAGAGATACCAACGGTGATGCACACCAACTTCATGTTGTCCATGATGTCATATCTGTGATGAGGATCGCGAACTATGTCATCCCACCCATCTTTGCTCATAGGGATTTAGATTCAATGCCACTGCATATAACGAGGTGCTGGACACATCGGTCAAGCTTTGGATGAAAGAAGTGGCCTAGGAGAAGCCGTATGTGTTCCAGTGGATAAAGTTCGCCCTACCACCAAGAGGTGGCTGACTTAGAATGTTCACCATCATTTCGCCAACAAAATGTAACTATCCTGATTTGAATCCCCTGATAAAAGCTTATTCATTTCCATAACCATTTAAAAATGTTTCAAATCAATCAGTACTTAGCCAAAAGATTTTGCAAAAATGTCTTTCAAAACTTCTGAGGACATCGACAATTCAGAGACAGATTAGAAATTTCAAAATTATAATTCGGTAAAACCATATTAATAAAAAATTATTTGTTTCTTGCAAATAATTGTTTAATGAATGCATAATTGTTTAATGAATGCATATTTATACATATATATTTATGCTTGGGCATTTCTGCCAATTTCTCAATTAATAATTCGTCCTAGTATAAAATACACTGATCTATTTGCAATCATATTCTCATCTTAGTTATCATCGTCATAGCATATATTCCCCCTTAAAAATGATTCAGATAGATAGGTCTATGTTTATAGCTATCACGGGAGCTTTTCCATGTGGAAATGGTTGGCAATCTAGTCTAGTGTAATTTGGAGTGAGTTCGTTCCTGATAGGGTGACCCAAACTTGTAGGCCTCTGCCAAAACTGATTAATAAATAAACATTTATATATATATATATATATATATATATATATATATATATATATATATATATATATATATGTATATTATGTATATATATATATATATATTTATATATATAAATATATATATATATATATATATATATATATATATATATATATATATATGTATATATGTATGTATGTATGTATGTATGTATCTGTCTATCTATTACATTTCTTTGCATTTGCTTAATAACTGATGAAACCTTTCATTTGCTAACGGGGTTAGCATCCTCACGCAGTATTTCAAAGTCCTTTGACAAGGTGTGGCATAGTTTGCTATACAGTTTTTTCCGTGATCAAGTCCTTATCAGGAAGATCTATGAAGATCTTTGTAAACGGCCAATTTTCTGAAACTCATGAGATCAATACAGACATCCCCAAGGTTCTTACCTCGGTTTTCTTTCTCGTTAATATTATCGATCTACCTAAGAACATTCTCAGATCATTAGTATATACCTATGCAAATAATATAGTTTATGAGTGACCTCCCCAATCTAAATATTCAGAGCCTAGCAGCTGAAACCTCAAAAAAAATTAATAACTAATAAGGTTTCATCATCACAAAGCAGACCCTGAATTGTCATAATGAACGGTTTTACTCTCAATGGGGTTCCTTGCTTTTTTCCGTTGGTTTCATCTATTGGGACTCGAATTCACCACAGAACTCATGTGGACCTCATATACATGATCCCTCGGTAAAAAGGTTGGTAAAATAATCTGTTCCTTGTATCGCTATCATTACAAGATTCAGATCAGACCAGTAATGGAGTATTGCTGCTATATTTGGGCTGGAGCTGCTCAGTTCTCACTTTCCAGCTTTGACAGAGTTCAAAAGCGTCGGCATGGCCTTATGGTTTCAACCTTACAACCCCTTTCCCTGATACGAAACGCCACAAGATTCTCGCTACTCTATCGCTATTTCCATTCCTTGATTTCATCAGTTCATACTTTTACAGCTAAGACGCACCATGACACGTATACAGGGTCAAATCATTCTCATTTACTTCGTATTCCATTGGCTAGAACAAAATTTAATTCGAACAGCTTCTTTCCAAGAACCGCTACTTTGTGGAACAGAAAGAGGATGTTTCCTTGATCAATACAATCTTAATCTCTTCAAATCTCGGGTTAACCGTTATCTGCTTACAACAACCTCATTCAGTAACCTTCTACTTCGCTCTTGGGTCTTGTAATTAGTGAACTTCAGTAAAAAAAAAAAAAAAAAAATCAGTTATATCCGACTCGAAATGATAGGTTTTGTAGCTATAAAATAGATATGCACATATGTACACACATACACAGATATATACACATATAAATATGTCTTGACTTTGCGAATGCAGTTTCGGTTTTCTATCAAAGGCCATCTTACGTTGATTGCAAGAGACACTTTGAAATTGTGCTCTGGCCAGCGCAAGTAAAAAAGAGGACTACGACGTGTGCATTACCAAGCACACTTTTTAAACCAGGGTATAATGTGCCATGCATTAGCGTGTTAGAATGAAGGCAGTCAAAATCTCTAAATTCTAGAGTTTTGCTATTTTATAGTTATTTGTAAGCAGATGCTGATTCATCAGTGAAAGACTGCATACACACACGCACACACACATAACATACAGAGAGAGAGAGAGAGAGAGAGAGAGAGAGAGAGAGAGAGAGAGAGAGAGAGAGAGAGAGCACAGGGAGTAGTAGCGCGTGATCTAAAGATCACTTGAGCCGTGACAATTACTGTCTACAACCTATCAGCCAAAATCGCAGTGGACACTATTCCCTAAAGATATGGCAAATATATATATATATATATATATACAGTGTAACCCGGATATAAGAGAGTTGTCGGAACCGGAGAAGTCTCTTATATCCGGGTTTCTCTTATATCCGAGTTTGGTCTATTATATATACATTAACACAGGCTCTAATTTGGGAGCAGAGAAACACTCTTTTATATCCGAGTTTCTCTTATATCCGGGTCTCTTATATCCGGGTTACACTGTATATATATATATATATATATATATATATATATATATATATATATATTAAAGACATTTTTATATGTTTAACGTTCTTTTTATAGATACAAGTAAATGCTCTGTATCTATAAAAAGAACGTTAAACATATCAAAAATGTCTTTAATAAATTGTCAGTCTATGTCCAATTCAAATATATATATATATATATATATATATATATATATATATATATATATATATATATATATATATATATATATATTATGTGTCAGTATGTTTCCATTAATACAGATTTCTTTAATTAGAGGCAAGAGACTGGAATTCCTCGTTTAACTTATAATCGTCTTTGTTTTCCTTACGAGTGAACATCGCTCATTGAAAAGTGTTTACTTTACGAGAACTGATCATAACGTTTCCGACTTACTGCTTTCTGCTATTCGTTAGCTATTTTAAAATACTGACTTTTGTGATAAAGGTCAAGGCTTTTAGGGTTGGAGACAAAAACAGTAATTTACAATGTTAATTATTTATTTTCATGATTCAATTTTTAATTTGAGCATTTGTGCGTTGTGACGACATCACACACGAGACGTGTTGTCACGTGTGTGATGTTACCACAAGGGAAGTTCTTCCTTTGGGCAGAATATATATCAATATTTTAAATGTAAAGAGATTTTGAATATATTTAGCAATACATTAAAACTCCCAGTCCTTTTTCTTTAACTTTATTTTTATAATTCTTTGTTTTAATGCTAACGGCCTCAAGTTTATACACATGTGCATAAGAGAAGCGTGCACGCACAATGCACGTACGTACATGTACACATACCTGTGTATATATCCATATGCATCTTTCTGCTCCCTATGATTGTGTGAAGAGTACATATTCGTATCCAAATTAAGTTTTTATAGCATTTTTTTGACGCTGTGATTTCTCTGTGTTGCGGGTGAAGGCTGGGTATATTCATTAGTATCTAAGTTTGGTACAAACTCACCATGTAGAACACTACATACTAAGCATATTTAAAAACTATTGTTATGACACAACAACACAAACTGATGCATGAAGACGCGATACTTTAAAAGAATCCACCCGACGCTCACCGAAGCGTGAAGACGAGACATTCAAAAACTACCAAAGAAAGCACAATGCATACACTATCAACGCAAAATAAAACTCTTTCATAATGGATCATGAAAACCGAAAGTGTTCAGAACTCTTTGGATAGATTATATCCAAATTTTCCCCTGAAACCATAAAAATGGTTCGACGGGCAGAAACATTTAATTAAAAAAACTTTAAACAAAGAACTTTCGATGGTCTTCAACCAAAATAATCTTTTTTTCTTTTTTAGCAGTGACATATTTTGGACTCTATATAATAATCGAAATTTAATTTTTTCATCCCATGAAAGGCAGTAAAGGCACTAACACGCAAGGGGTTAGTGGATGTGGAAAAATTAAAGACAGAAACATTACTTATGACCGAGAACAAAACGAGTAATCAAGAGGACAGTAGATAGCGGGTGACATTGGATTTATTTTTTTGAAGATTATAGTATTTACAGAAAAGGCACAGAGAGGCAACCTTGAGGCGGTGGGATAGTGACTGAAGCCGAGACGCCGGATCAGGACCAATAATATTGCTGATTCGTCTTTGAATTTTATCAAGGAGCTCTAGATAAATAGCAAGAACACCGGACCACATATGACAGCAATATTCTAAGCATGGACTTATGTGGGGTAGATTCTGGAGAGAAAAATTGTCTCACACGACATAGAGAATTAACTTTCTTAGCAGCTGAGGTAGCAATGGATTCAATATAGTCATTCCACATCATATATTTAAATTAAAAACCAACAACCAACTCCCCGAAACATATCGTCGATTTCCATTCAATAACCACGGAATTCACTTGAATTTCAACTTTTAATCACAAAATATACGTCGGATATTTTTCCTCCTAGTTCACGATACATGATAAAAATAAAACGGCAAATTTTAATTACTATAAAGTTTTAGTTCTGTTATTCTTTCTGGGAAAGAAATAATATTTTTCATTTTGATTTTCTTTTATCAGTTGCTTAAAATACTTTATTAACATCCTTTATTAATACTTGTTTGCTTTTGATGTATATCCCTTTGGTTCTTTCACTAACTACTAGGATGTCCGGCTGATTCGTCATTGTCGCGGGTCATTGTTGCGGGTAGCTAAGATTTGAAAAGTTGTTATGGATATGTACGTGCAAAAGGTTCAAATAAGTTATAGCCTACGCTTTGCCTGGTTGATATTGATTCTGAATAAATATGGTTTTTGCGGGTCTAATTCTAATATAGTTATTCAGAAATTCTTGGACACATACAGAGTGCGATGGATGAATTGTCGTCTAAATTACCGAAAAATGAAAATAACAGACAACTCGTTTTAACAGATAAGATATATCTACCAAAATTACACAAGAATGTCTTGAAATAGTAAAAAGTAAATTTATTCAATAAAATCGCCATTGGCTTCGACTACGGCCTCCAGACGACGTCAGAATCTCCTACATCTCTTCTGGAGGTTTTCCTTGTTTAAGTTGGTGAATGCGGCCATAATCCTTGTCTTCAGTTTTGATGGTCTCTCGCTCAACTGCGCCCCACACATAATTATCAAGGGGATTGCAGTTTGGGGAGTAGGGTGGCCAGATGTAAGGGGTGATGTGGTCGCAGAAATTGTCTGACAGCCATGACTGGGTTATCTTGCTTGTGTGACATATGCAATGTCCTTTTGCCAGACATAGGGTCTTCCAGCAGCTACCCTCTTGACTCAAGGCAGCACTACCTCTTCAAGGCACTTGATGTGGGTCACCGTGTTGATTCTGAGGCCCTGTGGGAAGATGAATAGAGGCATAACGTCACCATCACTAGTGATCACTCCAAACACCTTTGTAATCACGATTAGACTCATCCAACTCTTTTCGAATCCTCATTACTGTCCTCAGATTGATACCCACACACTGAAATGTTCGTATTGGAGCTCCCGGCGCGAATGCCAGGCAGTGCAGCATGCCGTTTATAAATTTCTGGCGGAGTAAATTGCATTATTGTGCTCTTTTTCTCACAGACGGTGCCCAACTGACTCTACTATATTGTGCGATCGACAAAATCAAAAACAATGTGGACGCGCGAAATTAAAAATATAAAATGGCGACAATTTACCTACTGTACTCTGTATATGAATTATTGTGTCAAATATGATCCAACGTTATGCAAAGATGGCTAGAATGTGTGCATCATTTATTATTTAAAATTTTGCTCTATTTCACTTTTTAGATTACACTTTCATCATGTTTTTTTCTTAATCCTTTTAAATATTTTATATGTGCAGCAAACACCATTTTTCTTTTTGTATAAGTTTACATTTGGACGTCATGTAGCTGGAACTCGTTAAAACATTAATTTGGCGTTTGGCGAAGGAACTTCTAACGAAAAATAATGTAATCTGATGGTTTCAGAAATTTCGATCCAAATATTTTAATATTTAAAGTGAAATTTACCCTCAAATATAATCAACAACGATCAGTTAAGAAATCTTGTTAAAATAACTTCAGTTCAATAATTTTAGTCTTTCTGTAAACATCGGAGTTTCTCAGATTACTATTTCTCGTAATTTGGATGCGATAAGAAGATAAATAAACCTAGGCTGCATGTAAATTGACAGAAATCAGAAAGTACGCCGTTTTGAGGATTTCTTATTCGTAACAGTAAAGATTCATTTAAAATTTTATTACATGTAATGAAACACATACCCTCTTATGAAAGAATGTTTAAAATATAATTTCACTTTCTCCTGTGAAAGTGAGACACTTCAAGTGGCAGAAACCAATTCAAACGCATAACTAGATAGATGTAACTCAGAAGATCATCGTATATAAATGACCATCAGATGAATTTCATTTTACGTCAGTTTTCTGGGACCCTGACGTTAAGCCTTTCAAAACAGCTGCGCTCGTTAACAAGAACATAATCCAGTAAAGCTGCCTTGTTGTCATAAACACCAATTATTTTCTTTTCAAATGAGCAGTACGAATAAAAAAATGGAGGTTTACGCATCTTGTATTTGACAAGACGTTATTCATCATTTTTTTCTGTTTCAGATATGTTATTTTTATCTCTTGCCATTTTTACTCTTTTCAATCTTCTTCACCGTTAAGTAGGATCGACAAATAAAATAAGATTCACTGAGAATTTAACTAGAATTATATTTCAGTAACAAACGCTTAATATAGACAGAAAGAAAAATGTCTATAATATCCCTAATTGCATCATGAGCTAAAAATTGTACTAACTTGTGATAGGGATAGACATTATTTAGGCGACTGCATGTCATCTGTCGACAATTAAATTAAAATACTACTACTATTATTATTATTATTTTTATTTCCTTTGATATCTGGCGTTTACACATTTCTTTCCGGGTCCCGCCCAGGGACCTAAGGTTAGAAATGGCATCATGACACTTTCCACTGCAAAAAAAAATAAAAAAATAATTACATAGATAAAGCCCTTCGTAAAGTGTGGGCTGTACTTGTCAGAACAATTTTTTGTATCTCTTTGAGGCATGGACTTCCAGGGATCCCTTCAATCAGCCTACTGGAATCTTTTCCAACCAGTCCAAGGGCTCCAACTACAACAGGAATTGTTGATGTTCCCATGTGCCACATTTTTGAGATTTCTATTTCATGGTCCTTGTATTTTGACAGTTTTTCGAATATCTTCAGACACATTGCAGTCTGCAGGGACTGCCATATCAATAAGGAGGCACTTATTTTGTTTGTGGTCTTTAATAACAATGTCTGGGGGTTGGCTTTGATTGTTCTGTCAGTGTGTATTGTGTAGTCCCATAGAATTGTAACAGGTCCTATCTCCGTAACCGGGCCAGGGTGGTGTTCGTACCAATTTCTTCCAGTTTCCTTCCCATAGGAGTTGCAAATTTTCCAGTGCAGATATTGGCCCACTCTGTCATGCCGGGTTTTATATTCAGTGGGTGCCAATATCGTGCAACTTGATATAAGATGATCAATGGTTTCTGGATATTTGTCACAGAATCTGCATCTTGGGCTAACACAGTATTTTAGTATATGTGCTTGATAATTCCTAGTTAACAAGCATTGGTCTTGTGCAGCAATGATAAAACCCTCAGTTTCACCTTTCAACCCTGCACTACGTAGCCACTGATGAGTGCGGTTTTTGTCTACGTCAGCTTGTTTGGTACGGGCAGAGTATTGGCCATGGAGCGGTTTATTTTGCCATTGTTTCTTTATCTGGTCGGTCGCATTTCTCTTTGCATTCTTTTTTAAGTTTTTTGCAGCTTCAGCCGGTGTACAGTGATGTATTTGAATTTCTGTGCCCATTTGAAGCTCCTTTTTGAATTTTTCGGATTCCTTTACTACAGAGTAAAGACACTTACTACTTTCATGTTCCTTGACACATACCATCATCCAGTCTTCTGTATTTTCCAAGTATCTTTGGAGGCCAATTGTTGTACTTTTGTAGGATAGTTCTAGTTGAACTAGTCCTCTGCCTCCTTCGGATCTGGGCACATACAGGCGATCAATATCAGCTTTGGGATGATGCATGCGGTAGCAAGTGAGGAGCTTTCTCGTTTTGGCGTCCATTCGCTTAATTTCAGCTATGGTCCAGTTAAGTACATTAAAGCTGTATTGCACCACAGGAACAGCTAAGGTGTTTATAGCTGATATTCGTTTTTTTGAGTTTAGCTCGGTATTTAGTACCAGGCGTACACGCCTGTAGTACTCCTTTCTTACCTTCTCTTTCATTTGGGAGTGTTGTATGCCATCTCCCTCACTAATTCCTAGGTACTTATAAGCTTCATCATGCTCCAATTCTCTAATCTTCATGGCAAAATCTAAATCTATTAAGGGTGCTTCTAAAATTCTACCTTTCTTAAATGTTACTTTAGCACATTTATCTAACCCGAAGCTCATGCATATGTCGTCACTAAAGTATTTTACAATATTAAGTAGGCCCTTCAACTCATTGTCGTCTTTGGCAAAGAGTTTGAGATCATCCATGTATAGTAGGTGATTGAATATGTTGTTATTTATTTTGTAGCCATAGCTACTGTTGTTCAGTCCATGCGTAAGGGGGAGTAAGGACAAACAAAACAGAAGGGGAGACAAAGAGTCTCCTTGAAAGATTCCACGTCGGATATTTAGTCGGTTGGATGTGGCAGTGCCCCTGGTGTGACTAAGGTATAGTTTGGTGTTCCACATTCCCATGCTGTGCTTAAGGAAATTTAATACCACAGGGGAGACTTTGTACATTTCCAAAGTCTTAAGGATCCAAGAATGTGGAACACTGTCAAAAGCTTTACGATAATCAATCCACGCTGCACTGAGATTTCTACGTCTGCTCCTGCAATTTTCCAGAATCATTTTATTTATTAGTAATTGGTCTTTGCAGCCATATGAACCCCTCCTGCATCCCTTCTGTTCCAGTGGAAGAATGCTGTTTGTTTCTAAAAAGGAGTAAGCACCGTTCGTCAGGACAGACGCGATCAACTTATACGTTGTGGAGGGACATGTTATCGGTCGATAATTTTTCGGGTCATCTGTTTCATTTGTTTTTGGTATGAGGTATGTAATACCTTCAGTAATCCATTCCGAGATTTTATTGTGATTATTTACAAGCGTTGATAATGTTTCCGCAAGTATTTTGTGGATAGACGAGAGATGATAAAGCCAGAAATTGGGAACCTTGTCATTTCCTGGGGATTTCGATTTTTGCGATTTCGTTAGAGCTTGCCTAACATCATCTGTGGATATATTTTCCCATTCTTGCAGAGGTGTATCCAACATTCGTTCTTCTTCACGCCGGATCCATTCAACTTTTGGGTTATATTCCTTCGGGCTGCTCCAAATATTTTCCCAAAATGTCTGTACATTATCAATCGATATATAATATTATTATTATTATTATTATTATTATTATTATTATTATTATTATTATTATTATTCCTCAAATCTCCAGAACCTTTCTCAAATCTCCAGCAATTTTCCCAGTATTCTTGCAAATCATATTACCACTGTAATCTTCGCGTCTTAAACATTCATCGAATTTTCAATTCATCCAATATCGATCCTCGTGTTTTGCTACAGTTCTAAGTAAGCCAACTATTATTGGCGCAACCTTCATATTTCACAGCTAATATTTTATATAATAATCAAAATATATAAAGCGCAATAACTTTACTTTTTCTACCTCATATACTTAATTATTCATAGTTATTTATTAGAATATATTATAGTTTATTTAGTTTAACATTCAGGAAGTATTAAACATAAAAAATGAAATGCAAGAAAACTTTTAAATATTTTATAAATACAATACAATTACAAAATGACCTAAATACTACCGTCATTTAGGGCAGTAAGTGTAAACTAATTGTCCCTTATATTCTATTAGTTATTTAATTGGAACTGATAACTAAATTACTAATAAATACATGCCAATAATTAAAATGTGATCCTACCACATAGCTTGGACCGTTACCAGAGGTTAGTGTGCAAATTTAGTTTAAAGCCAAGATTTTGAATCTTCTTCTCTATGTGCCATGTCCTCTCAGGACGTAGGCGAGTATGGCTCGCCACAAGTTTCTATCCTTTGTAGCTCTTAATAAATATTATCTTTTTGTTATTTCTCCTAAACCCTTTTCTGACGCTCACTAATATTTTATGCATTGTTTTGCTCTGACCCTCTTGCCTTTAATCTGTCCTGTGAGTATAAGATTTTCAAAGCCATCTTTTCTCATTATGTGCCCCAGAAATTTCAACTTTTTCTTTACGATGTTAAGTGTAAGTTTCCTTTTTATTTACATTCTCCCCAAAACTTCGTTGTAGCTCACATGTTCGATCCATGGTATGCTCAGCATCCTTCTGTAGAACCAAATTTCTGTTGCTTCAAGTCATTTCTTGATCTTTGAGGTTATTGTCCAGTACTCACTGCTAATCATGATATCACCTTGCAGTTTAGTACTCTTTTCCTTTTTTCTAGCAAAGTTTTTCTATTTTTAAAACTTTTCTTAGCTCTTGGAATGCATCTCTGTCTATCCCAATACACCTTCGGATTTCTGTGACGCACTTTCCATACACTGTTAAAACACTTCCTAGATATTTAAATCCTTTTACTTGTTTGATTTTGCTATCTCTGATTTGTAATTTGCACTTTGGTCTCATCCTTTTAAAACAACCATGCATTCTGTCTTGCAGTTGAGTTGATGTTTAATCTTTTCTTTTCGCTTTCCTTCATTACCTTCTGTAGGAGTTTTTGTAGTTTCCTTTCCGTGTCTACTATCGACACTGTGTCATCTGCATATCTTATGTTACTAAGATTGTGGCCACCAATAATTAATCCTGGTAGGATGTCTCATCTCTCAGAATCGCCTTGCTGTATAGGTTGAATAAGTCCGATGAGAAGACATATCTTTGTCTTACACCCCTTTCTATTTGTATATTTGATGAACTCATTTTCAGTCCGTATACAGACAGTTTGCTGCCAGTATATGTTCTTGATTATTCTAATATCCTTCACAGGTTGTCAAGATTTCTGATCAGTTCAAACATATTCGTGCCTTACTTTATCGAATGCCTTTGCGTAATCTATAATACACAGGTACACGTACTTCTGCGTTAGTATTCCTTTTTTTCTAACACTCTGAGCATAAATATCGCGTTCCTTGTTTCACTGTCTTTGATGAACCTGCACTGTTCTTGTCCTATTTCCGGTCTGATTCTGCTGTACACTCTATTCATCAGAATTCGGTAGATAAGTTTTGTATTTCTGTGTATTGCCTGTTTTTATTTTTTCGTCGTGGAAGAGTTCTTCGATATATTCGTTCCAACTTTGATGTATTTTTCTTTCTCTATTATCGGCATTCCGTGATTAGATTTTATGTATCCTGCTGATTTTGTTTTGTTCTCTTATTTTTTATGCATATCTGCCTTATCTGGGATACTCATTTTTTCTATTTCTGCATTTTTTTTTTTTGGTTGAGTCATTCCTCTTTAGCCTGCTTGCCTTTGTTCCTTGTTTATTTGTGTAATGTCCTATATTCTGTTCTGTGTTTTGGCATTGTTTTTTTGTTGTCTCCTTTTCACTGTGTAGAGAATTTCATCTATCCTCCATTCATCTTTTTTCGTCCTTTGGGATGATCTCGATTGCTGATGTTACTAAAGCTTCCCTTAATGTGTACCACTTCTAGTTTCCATTTTACCTTTTTCCCTCGCATCTGTTTTCCACATTGTCCCTGTATTTCTCCTTCAGATTTAGGAAGTTCAAAGTCTGTCATACTGCAGTTCGGGTGATGCTTTATTCCTCTTCAATTTCTGTAGTTTTATTCTAAGATTACATATAATTGGGATGTGATCGCATCCACAATCAGCACTTGGATAGGTTTTGCTGTACTTGACTACATTCCTGAATATCTTCTTGATAGTTATGCATTCGACTTGGATTTTCGTTTCTCTTCCTGAGCTTCTCCATGTCCATATTCGTCTTAGATGTTCTTGAAACCAGGTGTTAGCTACTACCTGGTCATTCGCCGTACACCATTGGATCTATTTTTCTCCGTGTTCATTACAGAGGCCTAGTCCTAATTTGCCAAATATTTTCACAATACCTCTCGTTACCTATTTCATGACATCTCATATAATTTCTTGAGACTTACATTTAGCCTTGGCGTTGTCTTACGTAGAGTAGAATGATTCGATTTCTTCTTCTGTACTTTGTGCTCTCGGTGCATACACAACTATGATGGATATGTTGAGAGGCTTTCCTTTCAGTTTGACGACAAGAATTTTATCAGATAACAGACAGTATCCCAGAACGCATTTCTTCATTTCTTGGTATAGTATCAATCATATTCCTCTTTCATTTTTCTCTTCGCCTGCATATATAATCATGTGTTTGTAACTGACAAAATCTTCATTCAGCCACCTCGTTTAACATACGCCTAATATGTTGACATTTAGTCCGCTCATTTCCTGCTTTATTTTTTCCAACTGGCCACAGTGGTTTAATGTTCTAACATTTCCTATAAATAGCAAGTAAAATATAAAGAACAACATGTATAGATAGAAAATATAAATTACATTAAAATATATAAAGAAAACACATATGGATACATAGAGTATCAAGGTTATAAACCTAGATACCCGCCCATTGGTGGTGCTAAATTAATAGACAACGGAAACTATTTGAGTTAATTTTTACTCAAGACGTTCTTAATGGTATGAAAACCGCCCCTCAGAAATCTTGACAAAGATTTCGGTATGGTCATGCCAATGTAACTGACGAAGATGAGATTCTATTCAGGCCAGGCGTTCCTATTGTTGATGGTATCATGTAATGAAGTAGTTGTCTCATGTTACTTGAAGAGGAAATAAATATTACTAAGTAATTTTGTTGGCCTCCAGGATGCCATGAAAGACTAAAGTTCAACATGGCACTTCACTGACCTTTTGGTCATCGGACCAACCAAATCGACGATACCAGCAAACCATAGTGTCTTACTTATTAGTTGAGGTGATTGCATATTTGCCGTTGTTGTCAGTGTCAATGATCGATACAAGATAAAAACACTCAACATTTCTTACTCCTGTTTGAATACAATTTTCTTTCTGTGTATCGAATTAAATCCTCATTTGATACCTCGCTATTGTAACCTTGGAGGTATTGGATGTAATTTGTGGGGCCTAATTTCGATACTTTAGAAAATAATAGTAATAATCAAATTTAAAACATTTTAATGTTGCATAATTCTACACCTCCTTAAGAAAAAATAAAGCATCAGAATTTGGGGGGATAAGTAAAATTTGGTCATCAGAAATTTTATATTTTTGTATTACATGAATTGAATGTGCACTTTCTTGATTTTTTCTTTGTTTTTTTAATTGTTTTTCAGTTTGGTTAATTATTGATTTGTTATCAGTTATCTAGTGGGAAAAAAGAAAGAAAAAATAATCTTCTTTGAATTAATTACAATGAATATACGGTCATTGACCTCTTCTGTACTTTGTGCTGTCGGTGCATACACAACTATGATGGATATGTTGAGAGGCTTTCCTTTCAGTTTGACGACAAGAATTTTATCAGATAACCGACAGTATCCCAGAATAGGAAAAAAGAAAGAAAAAATAATCTTCTTTAAATTAATTGCAATAAATATACGATCATTAACTTGAGGATCACTAATCACGATCATTATTTCAGTGTCTTTCCTCTGTTAGGAATTAATAAAGATAATAGCTGCAAAGTTTTTTTTTCAGACAGTAGCTAACACATACACTTGATTCTGAAATAGACGGGATGGTTGGCATAAAATGAGTACTGAAAGGCTTTGTCCTAGAATGCTCGCAGCCTAAATTAAGAGGTGGGAAAATTTCCTGAATTTTCAATAAACGTGTTGGTTGGTATAAGAATGTCTCGGGTAGATTTTCTAAAAAAATCTTTTCGATCCCTTAATTAATAACTCAAAGATACACAAAAGTATTTTTCTAAATAAGTATGTCTTCCTACATTCCATTCATAAGTGAGGCAATAGTCAATGATTCCAAAATTTGATAGAATAAAAACGATAAGTATCTATAGATGTTCCTGATATTTATTTCTGATAAATATATAAGAATTCAAGACCAGACCTGAAAAAGTTGTGGGGAGTTCTGGTCGTGCACCAATTAAAAATAAACAGCCATGTGACCTGTTACAAGATAAAGGGGAGGTTGATGCGAGAAAAGTGTGCGGAAAAACCATGCGAAAATGAATGCAGATGACTAAAGCTTCCATGATTGTTGACGTCTTACCTTTAGCTACATGTAGTTAGTAGATTATGATAGTGCCAGCTGATAAAGTATAAAAGGAAGACGTACTGTCCGATCCGATTGTCTGGATTGAACGTTGCACCAAAAATCATGGCAACGAGACTAAAAACGATGCTAGGGTGATGTGGATGGAACAAGAAGTCCAGTGATTCATATACAGATGACATCTTGGATGAGATATCAATACCCACAGAAGAAATTGTAAGTCATCTAAAAAATTAAAATGGCATTATAATGAAATCCCCGAAATTGTTGGTAGGAGAGGCGACGTTGGAGCTTCGACTGGATAAAGATACGGTAAGCAATCTGGTGTTTAAAACAGGAAATGAGGGTCCACAACTGTAATAATAGCATGAGCAGGCGAAACTTGTTTTCTGTCTACGTAAAGCTCGTAAGCAATTACCCTATTGCTCGATGGCTTCGGACAGCGTGTACCTATGCAAAAGGGATTACTGTAGGAGTGAGCTGGGAAAACGACGAGGGCGAAGAGCAATTATCGTGATGAGGGGATTGTGGAAGAAGTAAGATGGAAGGAACCGGTTCGAAGGAAATGGCATGTTCACTAATCGACAAAATGAATAGTATGGTGTGGTACAATTGCCACAAATGTGAATGTCGAAATTGATGGTGTTGCAGACGAAGACACGGCCTGGTTAAGGAAGAGGAGTGATTAAAACCGCATTAACTTGGTGTACTTGGATGCCGCATTAAGTGTGTTGTCTTTGCTTTGAAATGAGGATTGAAGCACATGTAGAACAACGAAAATGAGGACATTAGAACAAAGAAAACCCCTATCGACTGATTAAAATATCCCGTCAAACAAAATTTCAGGTCAGAAATTAGGTTAATAATTTTCCCAACTTTATGCTTACCATTTTTCTTTTTTAAATTAATTGTTCTCTCTCTACATGTGTATCAATCCGGACATTCATACCCCGATGATTGTCATTGGACGGTGGTTGCTGAATTCGGCCTTAAGATGAACGTAGATTTTGTGCCTTCAGAGAAAATTAAAGCCAATGTTTTAATACGAACAAGGAAAAATTGACTGACGGTAATGAAAGAAACGGAAGAAAGGACAGTCACAGTGTGCTGTTTAATGTACGCCGAGTTGAATAAGTTACACTACTTGCATCACATGAGAATCGACAAAATCCTGTATCTTATTCGCAAATTTGACCAGTGTTATAAAAAGGGTTTGGGAGGAAGTAAAAGAAGGCTGAGTCCATATAGCTTGAGTGAAGCTTTATTCCACTAGAAATCTACTCCGATAGCGAACCGTAAGAAGAAAATGGCCGACTACCTCATGAAGAGAGAAAGACGAAAACAAAGGGAAATCAATCAGTCCTGGAAAGTCAGGGAAAGATTAAAGAGTTTCTTTATTTTCACCACATTCTCCGCCACTTAAGAAAAAGTTCAGGTTCGTACGTTCTTCTGGAAAGGGGTCGTTTCTATGGGTGTCTCTGCTCAAACTGAAAATAGAGAAAGGAGAAAAACAGATGTTCAAAGCTGATAATTTTCAGCTAAATGCGGAGGTTTTCGACGAATTCTAGAAGAGCGTCGAAGATTCGATACATCAGCGTCTTCTGAAGAGGTCCTCTAGAAGCTATCCAAGGGCAGAGGATGTGGAGATGTAGGAGTGGAATTTACAGTGGGGTGGTTTTCGGGGGCAGCTGAATCGTCAATAACAGTATTTTCCAGAGCACTCGGCAGAGGAGGAGGAGTAGGAGTGTTAGACTGGATAGGAGCATCCATTGGATCAAGTTCTGTGTGTGAACCGTTTGGTTTGCCATCCAATGGTGCAATATGGCGTAGAGACACTGTCGTTTCTCGTCCATTGTTAAGTCGCACGTGAGCGTAGTTCGGATTGACTTCGAGTATGTCAACTGCCTCAACTAAAGGCTCATATTTACTCCCGCTCCCTCAGGAGCGCCGATTTTGATTTTGTTAACCATGTTGGTATGGAATCACCAGAAGCTGATTTCCTTTGGAAATTAAACAAACGTTCATGAAGAGTACAGTTCGAGGCAGTGGAAAGCAATGAGCGAATGCAGTGGAGTGCTACATCTAGAACCTTTTCCCAACTAGCAACCGGGAGATTACTAGACCGTAGAGCCAGGCTCACCGTTTGCCAGATGATACCATTGTACCTCTCTGCTTGTCCATTGCTCTGTGGATTAAAGGCAGTTGTTCGGCTGGTAGCAATGCGCCGAGAAAGTAGAAACGCCTTTAATTCGCCCGACATAAAAGCTGTACCACGATCAGAGTGCACAAAAGAAGGGTTTCCAAAAATGGAAAATAAACTAGTTAGATGTTTCTTGACAGTCGCTGCTGAGACATCAGCACAAGGGTAAGCGAAAGGAAAACGGGAGTATTCGTCAACCACAGTAAGTATGAACCGATTACGAGAATTTGAAGGTAAAGGTCCCTTGAAGTCTATACTTAATCTTTCAAAGGGTTGACTTGCTTTTATGAGTGTTTGAGGAGGCATTTTAATGAATCTAGGCTTTATCTCGGAACACACCTGGTATGACCTGGTTACTGCTCTTAGATCTTCTACAGAGTATGGCATATTTTTACTTCTGACGAAATGCAGCATTCTTGTTACCCCAGGGTGACATAAATCTTTGTGCAAGATATGTAGTTTGTTAACAGAGATGGTAGAAGAGCAAATTCGTGATAAAGCGTCCGCAGTAGCATTTTGTTTTCCCGGACGATATACTATGTCGTAACTGAAACAGGCAAGTTCTAATTTCCATCTTGTGATCTCGTTTTTTATCATGTTTTTACTTTTAAGATTGAACATGAAGGAGACAGATTTCTGATCTGTGATAAGCTTAAAATGTCTCCCGAGTAATAAGTGTCTCCACTTTCGAATCGCTTCTACAATTGCATAGGCCTCCTTTTCAACTGATGAGTGCTTTTGCTCGGCAGAAGTTAAAGTTCTTGAAAAGAAAGCTACAGGCCGACGGCTTTGGGTTAGAGAGGCAGCAATAGCATGTTCCGAAGCATCAGTCTCAATGTCAAAAGGTAGAGTAGAGTCTATAGCCACCAGGCACGATTTTGCGATCTCCTCCTTTAGATGCTTGAAGAAATCCGTTTATTCTTTAGTGAGAGGGAAATGGGCAACTCTAGTTAAGGGATGTAATTTTTCGGAGAAATTTGATATCCACCTAGAATAGTGAGAGAACATCCTCATTGCTCGTCGGAGAGAGGTATGGTCTTGAGGTACTGGCAGATCCACCAATCCTTTGAGTCTGTCAGGGTCAGGTTTTACTGAACCCATGCATATAGTATACCCAAGCAAGTCCACTGAACTAAGTGAATAATGGCATTTGCTTTTATTCAGTGTTAGGCCGTACTTTGCCACACTATTCATAAATTTCTTTAGATTGTTGTCATGTTCTGCCTGGTTATGACCACAGATAGTAACGTTGTCGATATAGGCGTAGGTTCCTCGGAGGTCTTCTCGCCTGATAATGTCATCAATGACTCGCTGGAAACTTGCTACTCCATTGGTCACTCCAAAGGGATTCGACAAATTGGTACAGAGACAGCAGCTTCGAAGGCATTATATTTTCGTTCTTCTGGCTTGATGGCAACCTGGTGATAGGCAATGGTTAGATCAAGAGTGCTAAATACCTGATAACAGGCAATCTCATTTACCATGTCCTCTATCAGAGGAAGTGGATAAGCATCCAGAAGAGTGAACCGATTTATCGTCTGGGAATAATCTACGACGAGCTTCTTCTTGTGATTTTCAGGAGACACTACCAGTGTTTGGGCTCGCCATGGCAATTGAGATGACTCTATAATTCTTTCCTTCAGCATACGCGATATTTCTGAATGAATGAATTTAGCGTCAGGTATGCTATGTCTCCTGGATTTTACTGCTATTGGACGACAATCAGGAGTTAGATTCGCAAACAGAGAGGGGTAAGGGACATTATTAATTGCAGTTAGTCCACAAACAGTGAGAGATGGAAGCAGTCCCCCGAAAGGTATTTTTACCGAAGAATCCTGACGTAGGAAATTATGCCCAAGAATGACATCACAGCATAAGTTAGCCATAACGGACAACTTGACATTACGGTACTCTCTACCGCTTAGATTGAGGGATACTATACAATGTCCAAGAGTAGAGGATGAATGGGAACTGCTAGCCATAAAAATTCTTTCTGAACTTGGCAAGATTGCCAATCCGAGCCTTTTAACCTCGTTAGAATTAATAAAATTTTCTGAGCTGCCAGTATCAACAAGTATTTTTAGAGACTTGCCTTTGATTTTTTTCACGCAATGTCAAGCAAGATAGACTCTGAGAAATTATAAGATGGAATAGAAGATGCAAGAATAGACTCACCGTGGTTGATAGCAACCGCTGTAGATGATCTGCAGACATGAGCAAAATGTCCTTTCTTTTTGCAATTTTGCAAACTGAGTTTCGGGCAGGGCATCTAATTCTATCATGTCTCTGATTCCCGCAGAAGAAGCATTTTTGTCCGGAAGTGGCGGCCACGGTATATTCCTCACAGCACCCAGACTGATCGTCATCGTCAGTTACCTCAGTTTGAACAGTAGAGACAGATGCGTTTAGTGAGTTCTGTTGAGAGTAGGATGTTAATTGTTTTTGTGCCATCTCAAGTGTTAGCGAATGGTCATAAGCAGTGACTAGATCTAGTGGTTTGTTTTCCAGGAGTCGTTGTCTGATGTGATTAGACGAAATTCCGTTTATAAAAGCGTCTCGTATGTATTCGTCTCTCGCCTGTATTGCTGTAACAGCCTGGAACTCGCAATCTTTCGCAAGTTTCTTTAAAGCTTGCAAATACTGGTCTACACCCTCGTCAGTTTGTTGATGACGAGTAGCCAGCAGATGCCTACAGAAGATAGTATTTCTAGGCTGCACAAACACTCCTTCCAGAACGTCCATGACTGAGTCGTAATCATCCACGTCGGAGATGTGTTTAAAGATAGTGGGAGAGACAAGGTTGATAAGTAGATTCAGTTTCAGTCTGTCTGTCAGTGGAGTCTGTTGTTGTGTTTCGCCGGCCGCTTCGAGAAAGATTTGGAAGGATCTTTTCCAATGTCGCCATGTGTCGGCTGAGTCAGGTTTATTCGTGTCTAGATCTAGGTGTTCTGGCTTAGGGTATTTTTCCATCCTGATAGATTATTTCTAGTGGAATAAATTGTTATAAAAAGGGTTTGGGAGGAAGTAAAAGAAGGCTGAGTCCATATAGCTTGAGTGAAGCTTTATTCCACTAGAAATCTACTCCGGTAGCGAACCGTAAGAAGAAAATGGCCGACTACCTCATGAAGAGAGAAAGACGAAAACAAAGGGAAATCAATCAGTCCTGGAAAGTCAGGGAAAGATTAAAGAGTTCCTTTATTTTCACCACAACCAGGATATCACTGGCGGCTGTTTGGACCGTACTCGGGTATTGCAGCCTATGTCAGTCAATCAATCCCGCACTAAGTGTGCCCGAAACAGGTGAAGTTTAAGTAAAGACCATTGGAGTGACTCACTATCAAGAAAAGATGTATTTAAGTATGATTGATTGTGTTTCTGTACGAGTTACATTTTAGAGGGAGATACAGTCGGAAACTGAAATCGTCATAGCAGTGGTGCTCAATAAGATGTTTTGGGGTCACGGATCAGTGGACTACGGTACGTCATTTTGCTGGGAAACTCTTCAAGCAAAACTGAACAAATGGAATGTCAGACATTTAGAGAGAAATATCACTCATCAGTGTAGTGTTTTGGTATATGTCGCCCAAGTCTGGGCAAAAGGAGGAGACGGTGTTACAAAAATTCGTTTTTAACTACACATGAAGGCATCCGAAAGTCAAACTATGAATTGAACAAATGGATGCACCGCTATCCATCGGCAGGGTTAGGGTTAGGGTTAACTTAACTTAACCCTAACCCTGATCGGAGAAGAGGTTTAAATGAAGTCACACGACAGCCACTGTACGACACAGTGGGAAAGAGGAGTGATAACTGGTATGCAATTCATCGAATAATATATTGGTCAATGGTGTATCCAAACGTATCCTAGATGTGAGACAAGTGAGGAGAGCTCTGGAGAAATAGAGAATGGGATTCAAGAAGATTCGACACGACGTTCGCATGATTGTGTCGCAGTTAGCTCCCCTTCATTTTCTTAACGCTTCACCAGGGGTCTCTCTCTCCCGGGAGTATAAATACGGGCTGACCTTTCGCCTCTGTCTCTCTTTCCACAGCTCTTTCCACGGCTGCGCCCACGTGCGGCCAACTTGCCTCGCTTGAGGCCAGCAACCGTCGCACGTGGTGCGAGGTACAAAAACCTTTTCTTAACATCTCCAGTATGTGAACTCGCACACACAACCAGCGTTTCCCATGTTCAGGGAATACGCTAAAACAAAATTTCACAACCGTACGGACATTTCAACTCAAACACTTTTGACATTTCAACACTTTCCACACAGACACTAAACGTTTTATTTCATGTTTTAAATGATGTATTTGTAATTCGTGTATCAATCTGTTTTAACCTGTTTGTTAATAATATATATTTGTTCGCATACATCTATATCTATCTTGTTTGTTTCTTTGGACGCCATTTAAGTCCAACATTTTTATGTAGCTGGACCGGCGAGCGGAAGTCTTAACCCAGAGATAATTCATCTTCTCTACTTCTTCCATTCTCACACGGCCGGTCCACCACAATTGTATTATGTAAATAAGATCAGTGAGGCGAGTAAATGGAAGTGCATACAGGTTGTGGCTCTTGGTGTGAAAGGGAAAGTATTTACGAGACTTGAGTGGTATGTGAAGTGTGAACAAAGAAATTAGCGACAATAAAGAGTGAAGAAAGCACGGCCGTTAGGATTTATTTTCCCCGAGTTTTCTGTGCGATTAAGCCGAAATTTGAGGGCAGCTGGGGTGAATAGAAGAAAAGACCTTCTGTGCTCATTGAAACTGTATCGAAGACAAACTTACAACGCTGGCAAAGTTAATTCGGAAAATAATTATTCAAAGAATCTTATTCTCAAACGATTATACAGACTATCTGTGTACAAAAATAATAAACAAAAATAGAAGTGCACTGTTCTGTATAATAATAGATCGTGGGATTTGAATATTAAACGGTTTAATTGTATGAATTTAAAAGTGAGTGTAAAATAGAACAACCAGAAAAGGCAAAAAATAAAAATAAATGTTTAATAACCCCCTCACAAAATAAAAAAAACCCACCAGAGAAATTATTAAAAAATAACTAGAAACCAAAAATGGGAAGAAAAGCGGAATCTAAAAGTAAAGAGAAAAAACAAGTAAATAAAAAATTTATAAGATAAATAAAAGCAAAGGTAAATGCGATACAGTGGCCATGACTGCAGAGAAGACACTCATATGCAAATAAATTAAACCAAAATAAAAATTATCTGAGATTTAAAAAGCAAAACAATAAACAGAGAATAATATCTCCATCGAATGAGACTGAGAGAAAGAGTGAAAAAGAGGAGAGAAGGAAAGATTGAGGAAAACGAGAAAATAAAATGTTAATGAAGAGAGAGAGAGAGAGAGAGAGAGAGAGAGAGAGAGAGAGAGAGAGAGAGAGAGAGAGAGAGAGAGAGAGAGAGAGAAACGGTAAGCGCATGGAAAGAAATGTAGAAAGAGAAAGGGAGAGATGGCAAGAGAGGGTAGAAATTAATCTTGTGCAAGATTAAGCCAAGTTTAGTAAACAAGTGTGTTAATCGCCTGCCACAGTACGATGGCTTGTAAGTTCATCTCACAGACGGCTTATTGTAGTGGGTTTGATGTGCACTGGGCGTCCTCACTCAACAAATGTATCCTTGTATAAGACTAAGAGGAGACACACTGGCTACGAGGGAAAGTCAAAATTGCCCGTACTTTCGCCATAACATAGAACTGTATGTGCGTATAATTTTTGACTTTCCCTCGTGTGTGTGTGTGTGTGTGTGTGTGACCTCCTTGGTCGCTGAATTAGCTGCATATATTTTTAATGGTGTTAATGAGCGATGTTCGGATCCAGCTTAGAGCCAGTATTTTGAATGATGTTCAGAGAATATAAGACTTTTCTCTACTAAAGATTGTGTATTTACTATTGCTGTCTTTTGGATAAAAGTCAGGATTTGCATACTTAGTTGCAAGAAAGTAAGGTCAGTTCTACTTGAAAAATTGCAGCAACACATTATCTCCATCTGATCTTTTTTTTTTTTCATTTCAGCAAAAGCAAGATTACGCAGGGGGTTATAGAGAGTGAAGGAAAGAGAAAAACTGGGTATAGAGGGGACCGAGGAAAGGATAAAAGCTGAACGGGGTTCAAGATGGCGATTGACGTTGCATTTAAAATTTTGAAGATTGTAGTTATCAGGGAAGCAAGGAAACGGAATGGAGTTCGAATCCTGGAAGTTCAAGAAAAGAAAGTGTTGGAGTAGAAGTGACGGTTATATTTACCTACTTCAGCAATAAAAGGGTAGGACCTAGATGCCAATCTAGTAGCACACTTAAACACACGTAGTCCGGACACCAGGAGAAAAAGCTTGTCATAGCAATAGCCACGAAAATATTTAGTGAAAAGAGAGAAAGGCCATGTCACATCGATGAGAAAGTGATTGGAGTCGAGATGCCAAGTCAGGATCGATTACATTGCAGATCCTCCTTTGGATTTTGTCAAAAACCTCGAGATGAGTAGCAGATATGACAATAGTATTCACGGACGAATGGCAAATTTGTAAATGTGCAAGATGGACTCTGACGAGAAAAAACCTTCTGGCACGACACAGTGACCCAACATTCCTTGCAGTAGATGCAGCTATTGGTTCAATATAGGCGTTTCACTTCAAGTCAGTTGAAAACGTGAGGCCAAGAAGGCGCAGTGTGTTGCGCTTCATGAGTCTCGAATCAGCCATGCTGATGGTGGGCAGGAAAGGTTCTCTCTTGTCGTTAAATGAGAGCAGTTTAGTTTTGGAGACATTAAAATTTTCGAAACATTCCCTGTCACAGTTAATCACTGATTGGAGGTCCTTTTCAAGAGCAGCAGTCAGGTTGACTTTGTCAACTCTGACAGATTTGCTATTGAGGCAGGAGTAAATGGTTGTGTCATCAGCATAAATACCTGCTTGGGAACTGATGACATCAGGTAGATCATTGACGAAGATCAGAAACGGCGTAGGACCAAGGATAGAGCCTTCTAGACTTCATTAAGCTAAGTAAAATTAATAATCCACGCTCAATAAAAGACATACACAATTTGACCGTGTTGTTTACTGTAATCTGTAGATCAAAGACAGGGGAAGAAATGAAATGTGCTACGAAATTATCAAAATGTGAAGTGTGATCTCTTAGAGCATCACTAATGTAATAGAGGTTAATTGGCAGTGTTCATTTCTTCTCCAAGTACAGGAAACAGGCTGTACTGTATTACTTAGTACTAGTAGCAAGGAAATAATCTCTGACCTGACTGCAGTTTCATTATTGGAAATCGCCGAAGAGACGCGTTAATTCTTCTTGGCAAAGAAGGAGTTATTTTGGCAGTGCACATTTCCTATCTAAGTAACATGCGACAGGTAATACCTGATTACATGGTACTACTAGTACGGAAGAAGCGCTAATTTAGCAGCACTCAGTGCCGTCTGCCATCGTGACATGAATGACAGTAACAGGACATTTTTAAAAACATCTGGGACAGAGAAAAGAGAGAAATGCATTGCATTCTTTCTCACTATTATAAGTGTAAAGTGAACACAAGCATCCTCAACCTGAATCCGAATTCAGTTTGTTAATTCTTTTTACCACGCCTTTCTACGTGTCTGCGATGTTTATAAAATAATATATACATTTAAATTACTGTCTTGATTGTTTTTCTTTCGTTAGGTAATCTTTTTCACTCTACCCTAAGAAATTATTCCCACTTCGTTGCTTCAAATCCACCCACTTAATAAGCGCAATTGAAACCAAATAAGATTCTTCGCATATATATCAGAAAATAAAACGTAAAAATTGGAAACAGATTTACTTATCGTCTTGTATTTTTGAGGCAGTAATTACTTGTACTAACATAACGTATAACGTGTAATTTAAACACACACACACACAATATATATATATATATATATATATATATATATATATATATATATATATATATATATATATATATATATGTATATGCCAGGTCTAATAAAAAGTATAGAAACTGTTGCTATGGTAAAGGAGGTAAAGTACGCAGCGTGAAGACACTTGTCACAAACTGACCTTGAAAGTTATATCTTTCTCATTCACTTCCGTTGTTTATGCGTGGAAGGAAGATGTGTAGAGTGGGTCGTCTTACTACACCACGGAGATTCCATCAGTGATCATGGATTGTGCAGCAGTTTTTGGACAAAGATAACATTCCCCAGGTCCGACAACCACCATATTTCCCAGATTTTGTCCTTTGCGACGTTTTCCTCTTTAAAAATCAAATCCTACGTGAAAAGAACAAGATCCCAAGACATCGAGGAAGTCGTAGAGAATTGGACGGGGCAGCTGCTCGCTATTCAAAAAAAGGAGTTCTTGGAATGCTTCCGTCAAAAACATTGGATAAAAAAACGTGTGGCTTTAGAAGGGGACTACTTCGAACAAGATTAAATGTCAAATTGATATGTGTTGTAGTTTTCTTTTTATAGCACCAGTCCCGATACTTTATTGATCAGACCTCGTGTGTATATATATATATATATATATATATATATATATATATATATATATATATATATAAAATTTGTCACTTAGCTGATGCGACGTGCTCTAGACCAAATGAGCTACGAAGAACTTAGCCGATCAGGCAAGGCTGAATAGTAGCTTTCAGCGAAATTCTTCTCGTTATAGACTCTCGAAATTTTCATATCTACATAGTATCGTATCCAAACGTAAACAAGGCAAATTTTACAAAGATGTAATGGATTTTTATTCATCAATCTAGCAGATTTTATCATTTTAAACGTTATTTTTAGTGGATACTCATATCTGAATAGACTCTCTGTTTATTTATTAAACAGTATATTTATTTATTTTCCTCTACTTGACCTGAATATTCGAGAAATCTTATTAAAGAAAATCAGCGACATCACCTGGGCAGAGGGAACCGTTGTTTAATTTTGCTTAATCTAGTGCTCTAGACCGACTGAGCTACGAAGAACGCATATTTTCCTAGTCTTCACGGCTAAGATCCACCATGCCACGGACTTTGTAGCAAATTACCCTCATTCCCTTCGTATCCTTTTGATGAGATGTAAGTTCCACTCGTGCAGCTTTTTTCCACGTAAACTTCTAAGAGGATGCTTCCCTGACCACTACAATCTTAGCATATTCAAGTTCAGGGCTAACCGTTATCTTCCACACATGTCCACATAAGCTGTCTCTCTTTTTCTGTAACTTTCTACTTCGAGTGGCAGTCGGGTTTTGTACATGGTGAAAATCTTTGTAAAAAAACACAATCTTTTTATCTTTTCGAATTTGACTTTATCACAAACTAAGCAAATCGGTATTCACTAAGTTTAGCTTCGTCTATCATAAGGTCATAATCATGGGTCTTCTCTGAAAAAGAAATTCTGAATATATAATGGATTGTTATATAAATTTGCTAGTGATCGCTGCATGGCAAGTACATCGTAGTAATTTACAAAGCTTATTCTAGTCTGGCACAGCTGAAGAGTGAACTCTCTACATTTGCATTGTTCAACGAGACTAGTTTGTTAATTGTTGCTCTATGGTAAGCACCTAATTACAACTTTTCTAAGGAAGCAAGACTTCATGAACTAACTTGTGGCCGAGAATTGTCTTTCCATGCCAGTGTTTGGTGTTCAAGCTCAAACAAAAATCTGATTTCGAATGTTAATTTCAAAAAAGTGAAGCGATACAGTCTTCCTACATTTCTTTCTATTTGATGTAGAACTAAACTAAGGAGAAAAACTTCATTCTAAAATAAATTATGACATGTTCAACACCATAAGGACCCAAACCAAAGTTGGGATGGATTAGAAGTGGAAACGCAAAGTTAGTCTGGTAGAACGGTATCCATTCGAATTATTAAAACATTTTAAAAATAGCTATTCAATTTGCTTTTAAACACCAATCTCAAAAGACAAAACAGAACTTTTTAATACGTGAAATAGTAAGTTATGAATATTTATAAAGTTTACTTGAGTTCGAAAATGAGAGAGGAATAGGAAAAATCTGCTTGCTATGGAAAATCAGCATCCGAATCTCGGCATTTTGTAGGGATTGAACATCAACTATCAATAGGCAGTTACTTTTAGCTACTTAACAAGCGTTTTACTTTTAGCTTAGGAAAGTACCAAATAATATTTTTTAAAATTTTGATGAGCTATTCATTTATGTTTTTGTTTTATAAATCAGCATTCGAAACCTTAGCTTTTCTTTTACTAGGGATCGAATGTCGACATTGAGGATAAAATAATGTCCTTCCGATCAACAAAAATGTCAGGTGTAAATGTTTGCGTACATTTGCACTTCACTTCGGACTTGTGCACTACTAGACATAGTAATTTAATCCTTTTTACTAAGTCGCTGTTTAGCTCTCCCCACTCCCAGCCATATAAGTTATCATTTTTAATTTATTTATGCGTGCGTGTGTGCGTGTATTTGCAGCGTCTATTACGCTAACCATTTGTCGGGCTTTAACACTCAACTTAAATCTACTTACTTACTGTCATTACTGATTAATCAACCGCCTTAAATCCACCCCTACCGTTGCTTCACTCTCCCACCATCATAGTCACTAGGCCCTTTTCTTTCTCTTTCCTCTCAGTACTCTTTCTCTGACTTTCTTTCCCCTTGTTTGACTCAAAACGTTTTACTTTTTCTTCTTTCCAGCTTTGCCTAATGACGTCCCTCTCACAACTGCTTACTTATCTTCCTATCTAAAATTTTGTTTTTTATACTTCATATTTGTGCTCACGTTTCGGTAAAATTTCACAGGCGTTGAATTCGTTAGCATCTATTTCTTTTTTTATCTCTCTAGCTATCATTCCACTGATCCTTCCTTCTTGGCTTTGTCCATTTCTTTTCTCTTCCCAACTTCAATGATATCCAACGACCTGCTCATCACTGCATTTTTTACCTTCCACTCTTCTCTGCTGCTTCAACACTTTTTTATAATTTATCATGCATTCTTTCTTTCTTAATCCTTCTTTCAAATTTTATTATTCCCTTTCTTTTCTTCATCTTATTCTTTTCTAGTTTTGTTTTAAAAAAAAGTTTCCTTGAGAGATTTTCACTCATTCTTCTCTTTTTTCCTTTACTAAAAAAATTCCTTTTCTTGTGCCTCTCTCTTCTTTCTTCCGATCATTTGTTTCATCATTCTTCACAAATTTTCCACTCCGCACTTCCTCCTATTTCCCCACTTTTATGCTTTTTCTTTCAGTTTTCCCTTTCTCTCAAATAGCCATATTTTTCTCCCACCACATCTCTTTTCCCACTCATTTACTTTCTTGTTCTCTTTCTTTATCCTCACTTCTAAAAGTATACCCTTTCCACTTTTTACAATTCATTTCATTTTCCACTTTCATTTATCAAACGATTCACGAAACCTTTTGTTTCTTCTCCTACTCCCACCTATAAGTCGATACACTGCTAAGATTTCGTTCATCACCCTCCCTAGTTGCTATTATTAGATAGTCATACCCCTGCCTCTTATTGATTACTCTGACTTCTCCTCGTCTGGAGTATGAATCGTCTGTTTTGCATCGATGGGGAATGTTACCCTGGTACGTTTCTCCTCATATAAGTTACAACTGCAAAATTTACTTTGTGGGTTTATTTTCATTTAACAGATTTGATCGACTTTTCTTAAATATACATTGGATATCATTAATTTGTAAGTTACAATTATTTATTTTCCTCTTTTGCATTGCCTTTGTTACTGTTGTCATTTAGTTTTAAAAAAAGTGTAGTTTTGTTGCGATTTCCTGTCAGATTGTTTTTAATTTGATGTTGTTTTATAAATGATAGAGAATTTATATAAGGAATTTATCTTATCTCTGAAAATAATAACCAAAATTATTTTGATGAGATAAAAAACGAAAGAAGAAAACGAACAATTGAAATCGTTTCTGTTCAGTTCAGAGTTCATGTATATTTAGGAAGTGTGTGTATTACATTTAAATTTTTAATCGACTGCATTTTTCGTTTTATTTATATATTTTTAAATGATTAATGCTTTTAATTTCTTATTGAATATGACATTCTGAATAATTAATGAACGATGCAGTAAAAAAGAAAGAAAACATTTTGGGCCAGCACACTTGTTTTGTGTGTGTGTATAATTTCGGTCATTTATCATCGAATTTGATTTGATTTTTACTTGAAATTTTAATTCATTTAGGCTCCTAATTTTGGACCATTGCTTCTGAACAAATATAACTTACAATTTACATTAAAATTTTTGATTGTCACTTTTTATTGATGTTTTGCATAAATAACAAAACAAAAAGATCAGTTTTCTAATTATCGAAATATAAGGAAAATAAAATTCTTGTTACAAACATGAAAGACTATTTTTTAAATTATTTGCAGTGTCGTAATTTTTTCTCCAGACACTAATGATGCCAAGATAGAATTTTGTAGTTTCTTTTAATCAAACACTCGTACTTTGCCATCTTAAAAATACAAATCAAATTTAAAATTTTTTCAGAACACTTCCAATTACAATATTCAATCTTTTAAAAGTTTTGCTTTATTTTTTGTAAACGAAAATCTTACGAATAGAAAAAAAATGTGAAGATTAAATCCACCTACCTAACTAAATATTTTTACTCTTTCGCAATTGTTGTTCTTCATGATTTATTATTTATTTACTCAGTGAAAGTAGAATTTTCTGTTATTAAAACATTATTCTATTATATAAAACTTATTTTATTAAAAAAAAAAACTCTTGATGAAAGAAAAAGAAATTTATTCTCCAAAATTTTCTCCAATGATTATTTCTTTAATTTCATAAGATTTATAGAAAACATTGAAAAGGCTTTTTTAAATTTTTTGTAATCAGTTTTTTTTTTTTTAGACCTTATTTTTGGGGGAAATGGTTGCTGAAATTTTCTTGTTCTCTTGTTACAGCTTCTGTTATGTTCTTGTTACAGCTATTTTCACTATCAGTTTTTTATTCAATATCTTCTACCTTAAAAGAAAAACGTCAAATGTGGGCAAATATATTTCACAGTAATTTTCTGAGTGTGAACATTAAGTGCAGGTTCTTTTATTCTCCATCCAGTTAGCGACAGATTCAATCAACAAAGAAATCTGAGCCGGGAATGTCAAATTCAAGAAACAAGATGAAATTTGAAGGAATAACTCGTTTTACATCAAAAGATGTGTGACTTTAAGAAAAACACATTTTGAATGTTAGAATTGTCAATTGAGTGTTGTAAAACAAAGGTTCGACATTATGCATAGATCTTCTAATGTCCTTTTTTAGTGAAAAAGAAATTGGTAATAGCTAGATTGGAAGTGTTTAGCTTAATTATGGTTAGAGAGTAAAAAAAAAAAAAAAGGAAGAAAAACAAAATGACCGAACGATGTCCTCTCTGCGGAATTGAACAGACACTAATTGAATTTCATTTTTTCCCGAGAGTACACAAAGACTTTTTACAGGCTCCCATCAAACTTATGAAAATAAAGTTACTCATTTCATTCTTCATAAATTTCTAAGAATAAAGTTTTCAAAAATGTTTCTTATTTCTAAAAATAATCTGCCAAAAAAGTCTACTTTGAAAACAGCAAAAAATAGGTTACATAACGATTTCGATCCTCATTTGTGACCCTGTGGTAGACTGATCAAAGCTTAATGGATAATTGATCTGATTGGCGGGGGGGGGGGAGAAAATCAAACTTAATCTATTGATTACTTTATTTTCTCATTGTACCTCTTCGTGTTTTAATTTATAATTTACTTTACCGTTTGTTTTTTAAAGTAGGTCTGTGGTTATTTTTCTTAATTTTTTAGTCTCCATATACTAATGAACACTTGACAGTACTATACTTTGCTTTGAGGAATGCTTCCGTAAAAAAAAAAAAAAAAAAAACTTCTAAAAAAAGTCAATATTTACCTGAAAATAAAGAAAATTAATCATAGATATAGTAAAAAAACAAATACTTCTTTCACTATCCTACCTAGTATTTTGGAGGAATTCACTTTCGTGCATTAAGAAAGAAGGGTCAATAATGAAAATAATAAAAAATCGATCCCCTCAGATATTAACTTGACTTGGTTCTTTCGCTAAAATAAAAATAATTTTTAGATCACTGTTTTGTTTTTTTACATACGTTAAAAATTTAATACAAAGCTTCTTTATATCAGATATCTCATACACTTCACAAAAAAAATTTTCTGTCTAAAAAAAAACAAAAAACAAAATCATTGTCATGATGTCATGTTTGAAAACAATATCTGGAACAGTAACCTTGTTTTCTAACCAAGAAACCAGTTTAGTTTGTGTTAAAAAAAGTATTCCGATTATCAATGATTAAAATATAATAAAAATGTTCGTAATTATGAAAAAATTAATCTTGGGTCGTAAAGTCATTACAACGAAATAAAAATCATTCAAAAAATTACATTTTGCCAAAAATGATCTTGCTTAGCTTAAGAATAAAAATTCTTTAAATAATTTTTTTCATTTTTTAAAACTTTTACCCTTTGACAGGCATCCAAGTTTAAAAGTGAAAACTCACGATTGTTTTTTAGTTAGTACCAGTTAGTTGTGTAAATAAACTTCGATAAGTTACGCAAACACTATGCCGTGTGTCTCTAAAACAAGAAGATGTATTGAATTCCAACAGCACATCTCGCTGACTATTTTTTAGGAATGCTTTCGATCTTCATTGGATGCATCATACAGCAATCTCGTAATTTAATCGTTAAAAATTTATCACGGTTGGCATTTTGTAAATTACAGCAAAATACTAAAAAGCAGATATGTAAAAAATCCGAAAGTAAAATGTATCTGATATACTTACTTCTTAAACTTAATTTATTTTATTTAACTAGAAAGTCGAGAGCGCATGAATAAAAAAAAAATTGCATGCATACAAATGGCAGTAAAAAAAAAGTTTAAAATCTAGTTAGGTCACTTGATGATACATAGCCAAATTTCAAAATTCTCAAAATGAACCATCCCTAAAGAAACTGATAGAATTGCTTGTTGTGCACGATGTGTTTGTTTTTGTATCTATTTTTTGTGTCTCGAAAAACGAGTGGTAGCACCAAGCAATAATACGTTTTTTAAAGTACCACAACAGCAGAGCAGCCACGCACTTGAAGACACTTGCTAACCAAAACACCAATTAATGTTCGAATTTTCAACTCTCAAATAGTCTGCAAGTCTAACTTATAACATTTTTTAAAATGACCATTTATTAACTCTGAATTTAAAATTTATTTAGGGTATTTTTCAAACTTTTCTAGACTTTACATTACAAACACTAAGATTGGCGCGTCACCGTGAAATTCCGAGTTAAATTAAGTTGACAAACGTGTAACGTTTTCTGTGGTCACGTGAAAGAATTTTAATTCGTCTGTCACACGACCGACTCACACCTTGCCTATTTCTCTGTTCAATTTTCTTTTCTTTAAGTGATCAACCATTTCTCTCTTCTCATTAAAATCAAAGTTTTTTTTATGATTTTTTTTATTTCTATCTTAATTATAAATCGTTTTTTTATTCTAAATGTACATTTTTCTTTTTTTTTACCTTGTGTTGCATTTTTATCATATAATTAAAGTTTTAAACAAACTAATTAATCCGATCGATATGAAACACTGATTAACATTGGACAAAAATAGAAGTAAATTTATTTTTTTAGAGCAACCAGTGTGCAGAGAAATAAATTGCTACGCACTAAAAATGGCGTCCTGGAAATTCAGTAATTTTTTTCTTACCAGATTTAATTTTTTTGTTGAAAGCCATTTTTTTCCATATTCTTTGTGATAACAGTTGTTTGAGGGTGTTGTTAGAAATAAATTAGTGTTGAACTGCTATGTATCTCTCTCTCTCTCTCTCTATATATATATATATATATATATATATATATATCTCAAACCAATCATTTGTTGCATGGTAGGTGATATAGCACTAGCAGTGAAGATTTTCTATCCAATTCATGTAACTCTTTGAGGTGCTGTGTTAGTACATGGGAGATCACGACTCACCACAACTGCCTATATTTTGTAGCCCTAAGCAAGGTTTGTCTCCTTACTATCTCTCCCCATTCCTGTTTGACTACCAATTTACACCATTGTATTAGGTTGGCCACTTGTTGTTTCCTTCTGCCCATATTGCCTACAAATTGACCTGTATTTGGCAAATTCTCTAAGCTCTCTTTCCTCATTATGCATATCCTATTTGTTTCCACTTTCCTTCTTCATTGCTCATATGTTCCATTCATTGTATTTTCAGCATTCTTTTGTTTGAACCACATCTCTGTTGCCCCAAGTCTCCTCTTTATCTATGAAGAAATTGTTCAGCATTTACTGTTATATAGAATGGTTGTTACAGAGCAGTTCAACACTCTTATTTGTTTCTAGGAAAATTTTTTAATACTTTGTTTATCTTTTGGAAAGCATCTATTTCAATGCATTGGATTTCAGCATCACATTTTTCATTGTCTGTTAAAACACATTCCAGATAGTCAAAAATATCTGTAGATGTTTGATTTTGACATCTCCAATTTGTAGCTTGCATTATGGGCTGTCTCTCTTGTTAACTACTGTACATTCTGTTATTTTACAATTGCTAGTTAGTCCTCACTTCCTGCTTTCCTTTGCTACCTGTTTTGGAGTTCCTGTAGTTTTCTTTCTGTGTTTACCATTGACACAGTGTCATTGAACATCTTATGTTAAGATTGTGCCCGCCAATAATAAATCCTGGTAGAAGTTTCAGTTCTCTTAAGATTGCCTTGCAGTAAAAGTTAAATTTGGTGAGAAGATGCCTTCTTGTCTCATGCCTCTTTCTGTTTTTGTGTACTTGTTCAATTCCATTTTTATCTGTATACATGTGGTTTACTTCTAGTAAATATTCTGGATTATTCTAATATCCTTCTCAAACAAATCAAGCCTCCCTATCAGTTTAAATAGATCCTTCTGTTATACCTTATCAAATGCTTTTGCATAGACTATGAAACCTAGATATATGTTCATCTGTATTTGTATTGTTAGCTTTGATATCATTCTTCTCATAAAGATTGGATTTCTTGTTCTAGTCTCATTAATGAATCCACACTGTTCTTGCTCTATTTCTGATCTAATTATTCTACACACTCTGTTTACCAGAATTTTTATAAGCTTAATTATGTTGCTTGTTAAGCTGATTGTCTGATAGAGCTTGCATTTATTTCCACCTGGCAGTACTATGAAGATAGATTTAATAAAGTCTTCCAGTAGGTTGCCACTGTCCTATATTTCATATATTATTTCCATAATCTTGTCAATCCTGAATAATCTCAGGCTGATAGCATTATTACACTCTCATCTGGTAGTAATGCCTTTTCCAGTACATCTTGTTCAGTGCCAATCTTACCTCAGACTTTAATATATAAGGTCCTTCTATGCTTTTATGTAATGTAGGCTTCCATTTTAAGCTACCTTAATGTAAAATTTCACTAAAGACAAGAATGAATTAACTAAATTCTTTAAAATTGGAAAATTTAACCAAGCACAATCTATTCAATCTATATTTCCCTTTTTTTTTTTTTTTTTTTTTTTTTCAGAATAAAATCTTTTGATGTTTGAGCCTAAGTAAAAGCAGGATTTTTAAGTAATGATTTTCAAGGCAATCATGCAAGCAGGTTTTTCTTATTTTGAAGACTGACCCAGCTCATTCTTCTTTCTGGATCCTCATATTTAGTTTTCTTTTCGAGGATAGATTATTCTAAAGAACAATCATACCCAATTTCAACTTATTGTCTTCTCTAAGTTCATACCTTTTCTGTTTGTGTGCATGTTTTTAACTTATTCACCATACCCTCATTTTTCTCAAATTAAAAAAATATGACAAGAGAATGTGAGGAATTTTAATGAAACTTGCATTTGAAAATTGAATTACAATTAATTTCTTTCTTTGACTGCTTGGCTTTTTAAAGACTGCCCACATACACGCCATTCTTTGTCTGTCTGTGTGCACATAATTGTATTACTTCTGTTTATGGTGAATTCATTGTGTTTGAAGTAAATTCAGCAACTTACAGGTATTTTGTGATTGTTTGATTAATAACTCTAAACTGCCTTCTCCAAGAAAAGAAGCCTCATTCTCAGTTGTTTGCTTGTCTTCTCAACAAATGTCATTTCAGTGGGATCAAAATCTGAGTTTGAACCAAAAGAAGGAAAACTTAAAAACTTCAATCTGATAATTCTCAAGTATGAGATTTTGAGATTTTAGTAGATGACAGTGAATGTATCAATAATCTCTACAAAGATTGAATTGTGTGCAGGCATGAGAGTATGGGTGAGGGTGAAATGTGACATATTTTATATTTGAGTTCATTATCTCAAAAGCAGGGTTAAAAATTAACAACTTGGGATCTACAGCTTGATGACGTTTTTTGATCAACAAACAAATTTGATTTAAAAAAAAAAAAAAAAAAAGCAAATGGTTAAATGATATCTATGCTATTACTTATTCATATATATGACCACTGTACTAGCAAACGAATAAGAGTGGATGCAGCAGAAAATATTTGTATTCTTTATTCATTTTTTTTTTCATATGAAACTAATGAATGTATTTATTTGCATAAAACATAGATGGATAATGAAGATTAGGAGTAAAGGAAAGAATGAGAAGATACAAGCAAAGGATGAGAGAAGAGCAGAGGCATGAGATAATGGTTAATCTTAGTTCTCAACACCCATGGAATTTCAATGGGCCTAGCTTATAAAAAAAAAAAAAAAATTCCATCATATTCTTTAAAAAAATAACATTTACATTATAATTTTTGAATTATTGAACATTACTATATTTCATATTCTTTGTGCATTTGTCTCACTGTTTCATTTTATTTTATTCAGTGGTACTATATTTTTGTTCAAAAGTAAATCCAAATTTTCATATTGGTAACATCTGTATTTATTCATGCTGCAGATAAAACCTGCCTGAAAATATAATTACAAAATGTATTACTCCATTAATATTACATGACCATAATATAGTTGACACAAGGCATAATTTTATTATGAACATTTATTTAATGATTTCAAAAATAAAAATGTCCTTGCTTCATTACATGATTAGATTCTAATTTATTTTCTCAAAATATCAAATCATTATGCCAAAATTATGCAACAAAAATTGCAATAAAAATAATGAGTTTAAATAATGTATATTTCCTTATGTCAAGTTAAAATTTTTCTTCATTCAAGCTTTCATTTGTCAAACACTTTTTTTAAAAAATAAACATTTATTTGGCTTTCTAAGTCCCTTGATTATTTAACATTTTTATATTTTTTGTACCTGCCTGAAATTGCTTTTTGTAGAAATGAAATGACATTAAAAAATCAAAAATCAATTGATGCCAAAAGAATTTACTCTTTTCTTTCTCTATTCAATCTTATTGCCAATTTACTTGAGGATATTTACCAGATCAGCATATGCTTCTTGTAAATCTTGTCTCAAATATTTTTCAATGACTATAACAGTTCATTCAACTTTAGTATTAAATAAAAAAAATCTTGTTTGATTTGCTCGCTACTGGTATACAAATGCTTCTGGGTCCCATTTTATCTAATTTTTAAATGTCCCATGTTGAAAACAGTCTTAAATAATTTCTTCAACCTCTTCATTAATGCTCAATATATTGATAACATTTTCATATTAACAGAAAACATACATGAAGTTAAAAATATATAACATAAGCAATCATCTTGAAATAAACTAAAAAAATATCCACCTATGTAAAAATAATGTTTATGATTTCACATGTCCTTTGAGAGATTGTATCTCTAATAATAATCAACAAACAAAATTAAATTCTTACATTTGCCACACATGCAGCAAATTCTCTTATAAGTTGACTTGTTTAGTACAATTCATGCACATATCACTCAGCACATCACAAACAACTAAAATACTTAACATGCAACAGATTTTAATAGATAACACCAAAATATTATACAGGACTCCTTGCAAAGAAAGACTCAAAAATCTAGGAAGCATTATAATACAAAAGAAACAATCAACATTGTATTAAAAACAAGCATGTACACATATTTGATAGATGATTTTCCATTTAACTGTTACAAATCACATCACTTTGAACTGATCCCAACATTAATTCCAGCAATCTAAAATCACCAAAATTTAGTCAAATAAATCTTGCTTACCATACTGATCATATACATTCCTTACAATGACTGTGATAGTTGAAATTGGAAAGATATAATAAAAAGTTGAATAGCCAGACCTTGTCACTTAAATTTAATAAAACTTGTTTGGATTAATTATTACTGCCTAAATACACCTTATTCAAATTTGGATATAAGTTTGTGTGTGTATTGATAATGTCTGTTTAAGCAACAGTTTTTCATTAATATAAATCTTTAATTAAAAGTCTATAGACAAGGAATTTAAAATCTCAGTTCTCAAATTAAAGATCTTATTTAGTTTTGTGTTTCTCAGTTTTATAGTAAAACATTCAGGAATCTGAAGCCTTGAAACTTTTTATTATATAATGTTTTATATTATGCATATAGTTAATGAATATTTTAGTGTAAACTTGCAGAAACAACAGTGCCTAGTAGTTTGTGTTCATTTATGTGCATAGATATGCATATATAAATAATAAGTCTACTTTTCCAGTTCTCTTTGTTACTATTCTTCATAACCTTCAATCATTCATTATTTCTATTTTCTATTATAAGAAAGAAATTGATAAAATTATCATTGTAATTTTCTGTGATATTAATAATCTAACATAAAAAATGATTCCACAATAAAGAGAAAGGAAGTTATCAAGTGTTGAACATCTTCTTATATCAACAATTCCACAAAATAAGGGACACTTAGTAGTATTTTAATGTTTCTTACTTGAGGACAAAGATTTTATTCCTTTTATTGCTTAGAAGAAATAAAGAAGAAAACCCACAATTGCCTCTCGGTGACTCCATGCTACATGAATGGAAGAAAGTAATAAGCTTGGTTTATTTGAACAAGCAATTGATTTGATCAGCCGAAGGGCATGTTTTGAGATTTATCTTCCTATAATGCAGCACTGCACAATGAAATGCATAAAGCCAGTTTCAGAAAAAAAATACTGTCTTCAATTTGCAGAGACTAAAAAAAATAAACAGTTAAATAGTTAACAAATGAAATCTTAATAATCTCATGTAAATTGTATCCTCATCCAATCATAAAACTCAGTCCTGAAACTAAGCTGTAAGAAACGAATGTAAAAATAGAAAATCTTTTACATATTGTTAGGAAAGTAAAAAAAAGAAATCAGTACCGCTTTCTGATATTTCCAGGTTTCAGAATTATGGATGTAAGTCTTGTATTCTAATACTTTTTGGAAAGTTGCTGTTGATACTTTTTTATGTTAGAAGACTGAAAACAAATTCAGAATCTTTCCATTAAAATTTTTTTTAAAACTTTCCTTCAAAGAGTTGAAGCTGTGTTTTATTTTTATTCAACATATCTTTGACATCAAAGATTCCATTTATTGCAAAAACTATATTTTTAACAAATTTTAGTATTATTTTTTTCAGTAAAAAGTTGCAGGTTATCTAATATAAAAGAAATGGGAAGCATTTTTAAGAAAGATATGGTTCATTCAATTAAAATGTTTTGCATTAAAGGTTTTTATTAGCTTTTTACCTGTTAAATGCCAAATAATTTTATATTTTGGTATTTTTGACTTGTCCTCATTTTCTCCTTCACAACTGTTGTGACTGATGTGCCATTACCTACTTTTTAGCAATGTTACTTGGACAAATTCTTAATTTTCTATTCTTGGCCTATACACATAGTTGGCACTGAAAAAGTTAAGATTAAATGTGAGTGTGGAAATTTTCTCTGTTGAAAATTTTGATATGGCCGGTCATTTTGGAAAAAAAGTTCTTTAACTAAATCCAGCCCCAAATTCATGGAAATATTTTTATGATTGGACTTTCATGCTTCTTTTTCTACATATCATTTGTTAAATGTGGAAATTTAGGATTTTAATTCTTTTTTTTAGTGAGGGTAGCTTGTCTGAGTTGCAAAACTGCTAAGAGAATATAAGCAATTACTTGTAAACTAGAATTTGACATTTTCCTGTCTTAAGTGCTTTTGTATAACTAACAAAAATGTTAAAATATTATGAATAAAAAATAAAGTTGTTCATTTAGTTATTTCATTATATTCATTGTATTTTTATAAGTATTGCTTTATGTGAGTGTGTAGTCATCCACAGACTGTTTTGATGTTTCACAGCTCATCAGTGTGGCTAGACATCCAATTGCCTCATGCCAGGATTGAAACCTGACTAATTTGGTATCAGTCAGAAATCTCACCCCTAAGCCATTGGTGAATGGCAGGGATGAAGGTGAAGCACTTTCTTTTTTCTATGTTATTGCTTTCTTGTGCAATTATTAAATTTAACTATGTGAGAGAGAGAGGGAAAGACAGTGTGGACATATAAAGAATTCATAATTACTCTCAGTTTTGATGCTTGAGGCATGAAAATGACAGTCACTATCCATTGTTGATTAATATATGCACAACATTAATATCTATAAATATTCTATCTCTGATGAATAGAGCATATATCAGAATTAAACTAGAAATATGTTAAGAACAATGTGGCCTTCTTCAAAACACTGAAATAAATGCAATTTTTATTATCAGAACCTATCAGAAAATACTACAGAAGTGTAGAAAAACGTATACTAATATTTTATAGATTATGCAAAGGTATTCGAAAAAATATGACATAAAGAACTTCATGAAATGTTAGCTTGATCTACACAGAAATATATTCAAATCAGCTGTTTTTATAAGTGAAATAAATATTCAAAAGTAGAAAGTAGCATGAGAAGGATGCATTTTTCACTAGATTTATTTAACTGTGGTATTTATTTGTCTGTATTGTCTGTTGTCCCAAGTGCTTTCAGCTACTTCTTTAGCTATTTTCAATGGAGTTTGCTTTTAGGTGCTATTAATTTCTTTTCATGCTTGACTATTTAATATGTACTTTTGTGCTGTTTGAATAGTAGTAATGTCTATTCTGAGCTTTGCAAGTTGAGCATGTTTGAAATTTGAGTTTGCGAATTATTCAGCAATGGAAATAGTGTGTTGAAAATTTTAAAAATATAGAAAGATGCCAACTCAAATTCTGTTTCTCTCTTGTACAATACATTGCTCATATAAGTATCTTTTGAAGATTTAGCAACAGTAGGTGATTAATAGCAATTGGTTTAACAACTTCCTTATTAAAATGTGATATAGTAGTGTGTGTGTATATGTATGTATGTATGTATATATATATATATATATATATATATATATATATATTAGAGTTGGTTGGTTTGGCCATTTATGTTTCGGTATCAGTTTCTGGTTTCTTGATATTGCGATTTTTGATTCGGTTTTTCATTTATTAATCTACTATTTTTGCTTTCTAAAGAAGCCATTCATTTTCTTGTATAATGATAGCATTTCTAGTTGATATCTGATTTTGTTTGAGATTGATAAATTTGCAACTTAGTCTGTTCAACTCACAATATCTTGTGTATTTATGGTCCAATCTTAAAAATATTCATATGGCTGGAAAGAAAATAAAATAATATTTCTAAATATGTAATTTGTATGTGCTTTTATTTTTTCATTTATTGAATTATTTTTTTACAGCGAGTTAAAATGGTATTGCTTTGAACAGCCGAAAATGCAAAATATATTTTTTTCAAAGATAAATTTTACACATTACTTTGTTTCACAAAATCAAGGTGACCAATCTTTATCAATATTCTTGAAATTGTACACTCAATTAGAAGACACCTTAAACTACAACCAGGAAGATGTTCATTTCTTCTCTGACCCGAGGAAGCGAATTCCTTCAAAAATTATAAAGTAAAAAAAAAAAAAAATAGAGCAATTCTTTTTGGTACATCAGTCAACTATTATTGGGGTTTTGCAAATAAATTTCTTCTAAACAAGGAAAATCAATAAGTTATTTTTCCCCTAAATAAATTTATGTTTTTATCTAGTGAATACACCTAAAATTAAATGTTAAAAATAATTAAAAGCTTTTAATTTCATTTTTAGAATGTGTATATTTCCAAATCTGTGAGTATCATCTGTTCTTTTTTAGATACACATTTTAAAAATGAAATTAAAAACTATTTTAAACATCTTAATATAATCTTAAGTGTATTATTTGCCAGATAAAATCATAAAGATATTTGTAAAAATAAAATTAATTTTCCTTGTTCAGAAGAATCTTATAGGCAGAACAGTAACAAACACCCGCCGAACACTAGTGGCTAAAAAAGAATAATTTTTACTTTGGGTTTTAAAAAAAATGACTTGCAGTTTTGAAAATATACACATTTTAAAACTGAGATTAAAACTTACTTTATTTTTTTTTTAATATCTAATTTTAGGTTTATTCGCTAGATAGAAACAATTTTATTTGTGGAAAACAGAGACTCGCATATCTGGAAATATACACATTTTTAAAATGAAATTAAGAACTATTTTAATTATTCTTTTTATCTAATTTAGGTGCATTCCCTAGATAAAAAACAAATTTATTAATAAAAAAAAATCTTCATTCATTTTTCTTGCTTACAACAACTTTATTTCGTGATTGGTATAACACTGGCTTACTAAAACAATTACCATTACTACAAAAATCCAACTTCATAAAATTTAACATTAAGACGAAACTGGCAATTATTTTTTTCATTATTATTTGCTATTTTTAATTTTAATATTTTAATTTTACCACAAAAATTTTTTTTTGGGAAAACTAGATTTCAGACATCATGTATTTCCTTTTTCTTCTTCATTTCTTTTGTAAACAAATAGATTTCATATTTATTTCCTAAAACTAATCAATTAAATGGTTTTAACATTTTTGTTCAATCTTTTCCTCTTACAATGGTAAAAAGTGGTTAATTTTATTAACATCTGAAAGTTTTTTCAATAGTGTTTCTTTGGATATGGTCACTCAGTAGTGACAGCACTTAAAAAAACCAAACAATTTTGGTTTCGTAAAACATTTCGATGTGGTTTCATAGTGTGAAGATGAAACCAAAAAAGGTTGTTTTTTCATTTAAACTGCACATCTCTTATATATATATATATATATATTATATAGTATTCTTTAAAAAACTGCAATTTTTAAATAGTTTATGATGATGTCATGAGTAATGGTTTAGGGGAGTGGGACTGCAAGAAGAATGCATTTTTAAAAAGATTTTTTTATATATGCCCATTGGATATTTGATACATACACACTTGTAGGTTCTAGATTTGTTTATGTCAATATTTGTATTTTGGTTGTTCATGGTTTGTTCACTGATATGCGCACAAATTGCACTCTTCAACCTGTGAGATAGTGTGATGAATGTTTGGCAAATATAAGAATTCAATGTTTTTGATTGTTGATATTGGAGATGCAGTCTCTCAGAGGTCAGTGAGAATTCATAAACAATGTTATTTTTACATAGGGGGATTTTTGAAGTTCAGAATTATTGGTAATAATTAGGCTAATTATTTTTAACTTTTATAGTAAATTATTACGAATAACTTGGGACCTCAAAAATCAACAAAATGTAAAAATAATTTTGCTTATGTTTTGTCCTTGGACAAATTGCATCTCCAATATCAGGAAAAAGAAATTGTTTACTTATGCTAATATTTTGTTAAAGAATATATCAGTATAATATAATTAGCTTATAAACATCCTTCATTACCATCATCTAAAATTAACCCCTTACCCTTTGCAAAGTTCTTTTAGCCTTTACTACACAATTTCATTTTAGAACCACCTTGGTAACATCTATAGACAGACTAATCCCATCACAGTGGGCTCTCACCGTGTCCAGTTATTGTAAATTTAATTATTAAAAATCTAGTGCAATCTATTTTACATTTAAAATATGTAGATTTTATTTCTATATCAGCTAAAAACAGACAAAATAATAAAAAAATTCTAAAAGAAACTTTTTTAACTTAGCACAAATAATAGACTACACTTTTTAGATATTTTAATCAATTTAAATAGGCACACTTTCACTACCTCCTTATACAAAAAGCAACTATTCCAAAGGGAAGAAAAAAATAATAAACAAATATTTAACTAAGAACTTTCTTTAGTCTTTAATATAACTTGTATAAAGTAAAAACTGTTGCCCAATTTTACATATATGCAATGATCTGTAATATTTTACTGAGGTGGAGGAGTAAAACACCTGCAAATGTTGACATTTGAAACACTTATAGATTTTAAAGATATCTTAATGGATTCTTATTGTGAAGCCTTTTATGTTGAGTGGTACTTTATAAAGTTGGCTGGGATCGGTCTGTTACAAAGAAACCTTACATGTCATTCAGCATAGGAGGCTTGAGAGAAAATGGATGATGGTAAGAGATTATCTGCCAATCATGTGCTACAGTTCTTTATTATTGTTGATTCAACAAAAGTTTCTATCATCACCTTATGCACATTGTTAAGGAAATCATAGAAATATCATTGAAGTTTCCTCAGTTCTTTATTGCTTGTGCAAACAGTTAAATCTGTGACATTGTTTGCAAACATTAGGAAGAATTCAGAAGTTAGTAAAATGAATTCTTTTTGAACTTGTAAAAATTTATCAGTCAACATTTAAACACTTGATTTCTTTTTACTTAACACAGAAAAATGTAATTTTTTTTACATGGAAAATTAATTTATTACTAGAAAATTTTGAGGAAAATCATGGTTAGATGAAGAACAACCATAAATATCAAAGACTAAATAGAATTCACAGGAGTAAAAGTTCAGTTTATTAGGATTCAAAGGGAATTCTTTATTATGAATTTAACCTGAATAAACCATTAATATGTAATTCTGCTATTTACACTAGTCTCATTTGTATGATGTATTGTAAGAGAAAAAACCTTTTTTTTCTAGGTAAAAAAGTAAACTAGTAATATGGGTACATCACATCCTCATATTGAAAATGTAACACAGCAAATGATCATAGAAAAATCCTCTGAAGAATTTATTGGATCAAAGTCCTAATTATGAAATACACACTTTTCCTGAAGAATAGTATAAAGTTACAAAACACAGGGGAAGTACTTTAATGATTGTAATGATGTATGCTCCCAATACAAAAAAATATTTTGTCAAAAATACTGAAAGCTTTTGTATCCAAATAATATTTTGAAATTTTTAAATGAAACCTTTTTCACTTATTTGTTTTAGCATATATCAACTTATAGTATTGTGATAAAAACATCAATATTAATAAGATAGAGTAAAATAATAATAAAACACTATTAGTAAATACTATGAATATACTTAATTTCAAAATAATTTATTCATTAATATGTATGATTTTACATATATGTGTGTGTGTGTGTATTTGAACAGCAAAATCCCTCTATAATGCAAGTTTTTTATTGTTATTCTTGTGTGCAAACAAAATATCTTTTTTTAATTTAATGTAGAAATTGTCCAAATGGATTGTTTGCTTCAAGTATTTTCAGCTAATCTATTAAACATTTTCAAGAATTTTGGTTATAATATTGCAAATGATGAAGTTGTTGGTGAAGTGTAGATATATTTTTAAATCCTGAACACAATACATTATGGCCATGTTCATAGTTGGTGTTGAGGGTTGTTTTTTAGCTTTTGATGATGTATGATTCTATTATTTTTGAAAGTTTTTAATTTTTAGTTAGGACTGTATTTTATTTGTTTTTCTTTTACATGTATGTTGCGTATTGAAGTTAGAATGTTTTCCTTTTGTTTAAATGAGTCTGTATGGAGCTATGCTCTTAGAGATGTAATGTCAGCCATCTTGATAAATGAGTGGTGGTATGTCTAATGTAATTATTCATGAATCTGTTTTCATCAGAAACACAGTTACCTATGGGGCATTTAATGTCTAAAAATCTAAAATTTTCTACGGTCTGACCAGGTCAGATTGCCCAAGTGCTCATTAACCTCTTCTCCGTTAATTATTGTAACACAACAATGAGAAAACAAAACTTTTGTCATTACATCTTGTGCTAGGATAAAGTGCAGGTAGAAGTGGATACATGTCTTTATCAGGGATGCGAGTTCAAAATTAAAATAATATTTGTTTAACATTTTTTTTTTTTTTACTCTTTTTGTCACTTACACCATCTTATATTCATTTCTTGCATGTACATGAACACATTTTTATATATACAAGGGTGTATCAATGTCTGTAGCCGGACACAGTTACTATCTGAAATTTTCACTGTATAATGCTAATTGTGAATAGCGACATTATTATCTTTATTTAAATCTTATTAATTGAACCATTATCAATCATTTTCATTGGTTTGAATAAATGTGTTAGAAAACAACTGTGTGATTAATATACACCATGGAATTAAATGCATCCAGGAATAGCGATTTCTTTGTGATGTGCCTCTTGATATAGGTGATCATGGCTCTTTACAACTTCTTATCTATTGTAGCTCTAAAGTAATGTTTATCACCTTAATATCCCTCCTAGCCCTATTTGCACAATCTAGTTAGGTAGGTTACTTGCTGTTTTTTCTGCTGCTTGTCTTCAATATGTTCTGTGAGTGTCAAATTCTCCAAGCTCTCTGTCCTCAATGTGCCCTCCAAATTTCAAATGTCTCTTTCTGAATACAAGAAATTTCCTTTTTGTTTCCATTTTTTTTTTTTTAAACTTCCTTATTTCTTATTGCTCACATGTTCTGTCCACATCTCTATTTTCTTAAATCTTTTCATTTGTGAGGAAATTGTCCAACATTCACTGCATTATAAGAGGAGCAATTCAGCACTCTTGTTTCTAATGAAATTTTCCAGTTTCTTAATACTTTCACTATTCCAATGTACCTTTGGATTTCTGTATCACATTTTCTGTTATCTGTTAAAACACTTCCCAGGTAGTTAAATGTCTGTATTTGCTTGATTTTAACATCTCCAATTCATTGCTTGCATCTATCTTGCACTCTCTTGTTAAAAACCATATATTCTATCTTCTTATAATTAATGGTTACTACCTTTACCTGTTTTCCCTTAATACCTTGTATAGAAATTCCTGCAGTTTTCTTTTGGTGTCTGCTATCAACTTTGTATTATCTGTATGTTGTTTTAAGATTGTGTGCACCATTAATAAATCTTAATGTAGGACTTTTAGTTCTCTTAGGATAGCCTCACTGTAATGGTTGTATAAATCCAGTGAGATAACATCCTTGACTTATTCTCATGTCTATTTTTCTGTACTTGTTCACTTCATTTTCTATCTATATGCAGGTAGTTTGTTCCCAGTAAATGTTCCAGATCATTCTAATATCTTTCTCAAATAAAAAAAATGCTTTTTTTTCATCATTAGATGACAGACATTAATGTGTCTATGCACAGTGTTTGTGGGTGTATGTGTTTATATGTATATATAAACTTATTCACATATTTTGTTTCATTGTGTTTGTTTATAATGTACATGTATGTGTGTTTATCAGAAAGAAATAACTGTATAAAGATTGTGAAATTATGTTGAATAAGTAATTGACATTGATTAGTAATTGCTGTCCATCAATATTTGGATAATGTTCATGAATTTTCTTCCCACTCACCGTTGAGCCTATCTGACATGTGGGGACAACATCCATACATATTGAATATTTTATCAGACAGCACTATTGTTGCTTTGTGCAGATGACTATCTCTGTTATTGTTCTCACTCGTTGAGAAATAAAAAGTTTAAAAAGAATTAAAATTGATTTCTGCATAAAACAGTTCAGTTATTTATAGTGATGAGACAGAGTGCAGGGAGAAATGGATTTATAACATTTGCAAGAATATTAATGAGAAGTGAGTACAAACAGGTAGAATTTGAATTTGGCTTGTTGATTCTATTTACCTCCTTTATATCTTTGACAATAATGAACAAATATATTTAAGACAGCAGTTCTTTTTGAGAGTTTTAGGACTCTAGTAAAAATTATGCCAGTCAGAAATGTTAAAAGAAAGGTAACTTCAATTTTGGCTTCAGAGTTAAGTTTCACTTTTTGTTCTGACATTTCAAATTCTAAAAAAACGTTTTATCCTCCAGCATCAGAGATATTTTAACTTCAGTGATGCCTTAAATTATCAAAGTAAATTTTTGGAAGAATTAAAGTGCTTTCTTTATAATTATTTTAGAAACTTTACTCTAGTTAACATCCATTTGTTTCCCTGTATAGAATTTTATTGTAATGGTAATTTCTTCTTCCCTTTCTGACTTCCAAAAGGAAATCTTTACTTTTAGATAATAGGTGGAATCTGTATTGCACAGATTTTATTTTTTCAAAGTAAAGTTGACCATGCACAACATTATCAGAAAATAAGAATGATGACAAAAGTAAATGTAAAGTCATTATTCCTGAAATTAGGTTTTAGAAAATATTTTCTGATATTTTTACGGTTACTGAGTACTTAGAAATTATATAATAGAGACCCTCATGTCATTTTCTTAAATCAGGTTTTACAAATAGTCTCCAGAGAACAACAATCAATCTAACCCTCATCAAACATGTAAACATGGTTACTGTCAGTTAAAAACACTGCTACTGTTTGCTTAAAAAATTAATTTCTGAGATATTTTAAAGTAAATAATAATTGTTTCAAATCAGATTAATTATACTTTAAATCTATTAATATTCCTCAAATAAAATTTCAGAAAAGTATATTTTATTTTTAGAAGATATTTTAATAAAGAGAATTACTTTGCAATGAAAGACAAGTAAAAAAAAGAGCACTAATCAACTATTAAAAAAAAATAAAAAAATATCCTAATCAATATAATTTATGTTTGAAATACACCAGAGTATTTCGCTTACTAGAAATAGTAAATTTAATCCTTTAGCTTTCAATTAAAGCTAAAAATGAAAGCTTCAAGAAAATGTTTTCCTTTTTAAAAATTAATTTTAAACCTTAGGTATCATGAATTAGTGGAGGTACCTACTTTAATATAACAAAAATATCTTGTCATTGGCATTCATTTTTGACAAAACAGTATTTACTCAGTTTGGATTTAAAAAGGATATCAGTCTTTTTTTTGTCTATTCAAGCAATCTATTTTAGGTTCTTTATTTTCCTTTGTCAAAAATGCATAATTGACTAATTCTCCTAGATCTGAAATATCAATATGAAACTAGTGAAATCGACTAGATGCTACTTAGGCTAGAAACTTAGTCAAAGCACCACTTCTTATTAGATCACCAAAGTTAAGCAACATTGAACCCAGTCAGCACTTATATGGGAGTCTTCTTGAGAACACTGGGTACAGTAAATGACTTCATACAACCTGAAATTTGTTTTGGTTGATAAGCCTTAAAAGAACGAAATATAAATCAGTAAGTGTAAGAAGAGGTTAAAAATGTTCTTATTTGAGTTATAGAGATTTAGCTTGTTATGAAATGGACGTATTTCTAAAATATCTGTTGTAATCGACATTCATAGTCAAAACTCTGAATTTCAATTTAAACAAATTCTTGTGCCTAACTTGAATAAATAAAAAAAAAAAGAAGCCAAATTCATTCACCCTCACAGAAAATCTATTTTTAAATGTTTTCTTTCCTTAAAATAAGAAACAGAAAATATAAAATTTAAAGGCAAAAAATAAAAATAATAGAAACAGTGATTTTATTTTTAAAAAAAGAAAAGAAAACTGCCTCAATGTTTCCACAGCCTTTTATTCTCTTGGCGATTGTTTTATTCTCTTGGCGATTTCTCAAAATAAAAAATAGCCAATGTCTTGCATTAGCGAGGTATCACCACGGACTTCTAAAAGAAAAAAGAAAGAAAGAAGCATTTTAAATAATTTAAAATTTTAAATGTCTTCTTTGACTGTCTGTACATTTTGATTTGAAAAATTAATAGCCCAAAGAAAAGAAACATTTTGGTATGTAAATTATAAATAAAGCTTTTTTCTTTTTTCTTTGAAGGCATTTTTAAAAGTAAAACCTTGGCACATTCCCTCGTTACTCATTGAGCTGCCATTTGATTGAAAATGTAAAAAACATTTAAAAATTTCTTAAAAATTTAGTATTTATCCTAGTGTTTCAAAGTAAATTGGTGAATTTAAGGAATATTTAAGTAACTAAATTTTATAAAATAAATGTAATGCTTACTTTTGGCAAAACCTAATCAGAACGTTTATTTACGCACGGTAGATGTCATTGTCATTACATTATGTCATTAATCACAATTTTCTGATCTAAACTTTAAGACTCACGAGAAAAAGAAATACGGAACACTGTGTAATAATCAAAGAATTGGTATTTGTTTAAAAATAATTTATCTTTATAACCAGTAATTTAATAATATATTTTTTTTATTTTAAATTTATACGCTTTTAAACTTAGAAATAAAATGAATAATTTTATTTTATTCCATTTACAAGTATTTTTTAGTTAAATGATAGTTTTTTTAGTTTACATTGTTTTTCCTTACCTGTCGATGCCAAAATATACCTGTGTTTTTTAAAAAATTATTTTGAATTTAAAATATGTTATTGAGTTATATCAGATATCATGAGCATTCAGTTCAATTAAAGACAGTAATTCAGAATTATTTCCTTTTTGAAAATTTGCTGAAATAACAAAAAAGAAAAATTTTAGAAGTAAATTAATATTTTCTCTTAAAAATAAAATGCTTCACTCACAGTACTACTCGGCAATGGCTTGTTTTTAAACTTTTACATTTTTCGATTCTTAGAACGTCTTTCTTTAAAAAAAAAATCATAATCGCACTGAAAAATTACTAGTAATTTAAAAAAAAAATGTAACTGTATTGATTTTCTGCACAATCTGAAAGAAAATAATACTCATAAATAGAGAAAAAACTAAAATCGATCCCAGACTTAGTTCTGTTTTTTGGGGCATTTTTTCGGAAACACATGCATAAACTGAGGGTTAGGGTTAGAAACAGATCTTTTAGTGTTTTTTTTTTTTAAATAAAACTATTTCACTAGACAGAAAACAATTGCTTATTTGAAATATATTTTTAAAAACACGCACAAACACAAAACATAAAAATGTATCCGTTTTTTGTTCTTTATTTAAAAAGAAATGCCCCTCAAAAACCTCTTTTTATAAGAACATAAAAAAATGTCTGACGATTTTTACTTTAAAAAAGAAAGAAAGATGAAAAACCAAATGCCAGGTGATAGCTTTTAAGTTAACATTGAAAAATAAAATTTTTAATAATAAAAAATATGCAGTGGACTATGACTGTAGATTTCGGATTGGGAGAAATTTTTCAGTGCACCCACGTAACTACCTGAATCATTCAGGCTGAATGTAACACAAGGCAAGGTTAAAATTACACTCAGGCAATAATACCGTGGAAAAATTGCTCAATCCCTCTTGGCATTTCCCTTTTGGGGACGCCTCAGGCGCCGAGTAATGGCCCTAGCCCCCTCCTTAAGGATAGGTCCTGCCTGGGGTGGATGGTCCCCTAGGGCTTGAGCTCTAATTTTTTCAGCAAAAGCCAGATGCTAGTTAATTATTATTCTCCGCATTTAAAAGGTTTGGAATTCGGAAAAAAAAGGATTTTTTGTAACATAAATTATATGACAAAAAATAAGGAGTGGATTGGAAAATTTGCTTTTTATTCTCGTCTATTTTCCACAAATTAAAAAGTTAGCCACATACTAAGACTATAGTTTTTGTTTGAGAGTTACATGGCCTCTTCAAAAGATTAAAATTAAATATAATAAATTTCTATTATTTAATTTTATTTTAATGTTTTGAAGAGGTCATATTTTTCATTAGTTTATCGGATCCTAATTACTTTCTCTGTCTTAAGTAAAATAAATAAATAAAATTTAAAAATAAAATATTTTTTGCCTCCTCGCGGAGCAGTAAATCAAGAAATTGTTTTTTTCGCAGACTAAAGGGAGTTTCAGCTTAACTGGGTGCCCAATATTGACTTGTGTCAGTCTAAAAATGCTTTCATTCTGCCTTTCCTTAAGGCTTTTACTCTTACATTTTTGTCTGCAAAATTGGCAGTAAGTGAATATTAACAATAAAACTAAAAGTTCAGAAAATAAACAGATGGTCATCTACTTTTTAGGGAATTTCGCTGAATGAGTATGGATAATTTTGACTTCTATCAATCGAAATGTTGAGAAAAAACAATTCGCAAGAAATGCACACTTCTTTTATTTTTTGAATCTCGACTAAAAGAAAATATAAACCGTTCGTTCATGTGCTTTTAAATGCATTTTGAACGTAACACGTTTGTGTGTCTAACATTCAAGGTTTAAAAACTGATTTTAGGCTTTAGCAGAGTAAACTTAATCAAATTATTAGTTAGTAGTACATATCATAGTTTAAAATTCCCTAAATAAACGTACACATACACTGTAAGTCGGTTATGATGTGATTATTACAAGAGACACAAAATTAAAAAAAGCATTATTTTTTTTAACAAAAGTGTGTATTAAAATTTTTACATTTCTTTTTCGTCAATTTATCGTGCAAGCTAAAATTAACATAATTAAATCTCCAATGATTTTTTTATTTTTAGAGATAAAACATACATGCGCGACAAAATATTCCCCCCCCCCCCACCGCTATTGATATGAAACGAAAGAAACAATAAAAAGCAAGCAGTGCAAACACTGTACATTAGAGAGTAAGGCTGACCCAATTTATACCGACATGTGTTGAGCCAGTCACGTGTTAGCAGTGTTCTGATTTGTGAGGTGTTTGGCAGCAGAGAGAAGATATGTTGTGAGAAAAGAGAGAGAGAAGATACACAATCGTGTGTTAGAAACTGCAGCTCGCGTCTTCCCTCTCTCCAAACTACGTACCGAGAGAAAAGTATGCTGGCTTTGTAAGCAAGGTAACTAACTACTCGAGATTTATTGCTCGAAAATACAGCAATTGTGGTAAGGTAACTAACAACTCTTTGGCGAAAATAAACTCACTTTCGTTATTTATAAAAATTATATAATTCCCTCGTTTATAATGGGTATTCTCTCCTATGCGGTTACTTTGAAAATGTTATGGTAATAATCAAGCAACTTTATTTCTGTATTAATTTTTTTCACAATTTAAAATCACTTCTATGTGCCGTGTCTCTTCAGAACGTAGGCGATCATGGTCGTCTACTCCCTTGTATCTCTTAATCAGTTTTATCTTTTTGTTATTTCTCTCAAGCCCTGTTCTGCCATCCAAGCCCATCAAGTATGTTACACGCTTTCCTCTATCCCTCTTTCCCTCTCTCTGTCCTCTAAGGATCAGATTTTCCAAGCACTCCTTCCTCATTATGTGCCCCCAAAATTTCAACTGCCTTTTCCTTATGTTAAGTAAGTATAAGTTTCCTCTTCATTTCCAATCTCTCCAAAACCTTGTTGTTGCTTACATTTTCGGTCCATGGTATTCTCAGTATCTTTCTGTAGAACCACATTTCTGTTGCTTCATCTTTGAGGAGATTGTCTAGCATTTGCTGCCATACAGGAGGACAGATATCACATAACAGTTCAGTACTCTTTTCTTTGTTTTTAGCAACATTTTTCTGTTTCTTAATTCTTAGCGTTAGGAAAGCATCTTTGGCCATCCCAGTACGTCTTTGGATCTCAGTGTCTCACTTTCCATCTTCTGTTGGAACACTTCTGAGATATTTAAATTTCTGTACCTGCTTGATTTTAGTATCCCCAACCTGTAATTTGGTTTTTGGGCTCATCCTTTTGCTGATAACTATGCATTCTGTCTTCTTATAGTTTATGCTTAGTCGTTTCTTCTTGCTTTCCTAATGAAATTTTATTCCCGTTACATCTTGGATGCCTGTTGTAGCATGATGAGTGCCTAATTCACTAGCTAGTGAGTTTCATCCACATCTCATATTTTACCACATTAAGTAAAACTTAGTAAATATTTTGACTTGTCTTTATAGCTGATATAGTTTCATATTACCCACTGACATCTGTGTTCAGCAAACTATTATAAGTTCCTATTGTAAGATTATTGTTATAACACTCATTCATACTTGGTATAACATAATTCATTAATTATTCTCTATATGTAATGCTTAGGCTACTGCCATACACCTGTATAGGATGAAGACTAACTTCCTTATAACTACTAACGACCTCATACCATGGAACTCTTTATAGTATTGGACAAGTTCATAGAGTCACCACAGTTGTACTCTTTACTCCACAATATCCCCCTTTTGAGATTACTATTTTATTCAATAACAAGCAAGTCTGTATAAATTAAATGAAGCACCTCAAAAAATTTTGAAGTGCCTCATATAATTTGTATAGAATTGCTTTTTTTTTTTTTCCAACCCTCTCTTGAATGTTGCTACAAACTGTTCTGCTTGTCCATTAGACCTTGGGTGATATGGTGGGGTCATATGTTCTACAGAGAACAACAATGAATTGTGTTCCTTTACCTGATATTATGGTATCTGGTATGCCATATCTTGCAAACAGTTCATGCAAGAAAAAACGTTTTTCGTAAAACTATCAACTACCACTAGAAAATATGCTCCATCCATAGGACCTGCAAAACCTATATGTAATCTTGACCATGGAGTGTCTGTCTTTGGCCAATTTTCTATCTTTGTGATAGGTAGTTTTGCTGCTAGAGTTCAACTTCCACATATTTTTACTGTTTTTTCAATATCTTAGTTCATTCTTGTCCAATATACAAAACTTCTCTTTTACAAAACTTCTCATGAGAGATTTCATTCTTGAAATGCCAGGATGTCTGGAATGAAAATCCTTTAATACACACTTTTATAACACACTCTGTATTACAATTTTCTTTGACCATACATTACAACACCATCACATATTGAGTATGCATTCAATCCTTGATTCTGTTCATTTTTGGTTTCTTTTAATTGCTTCTTTATTTTAGCAATGACAACCTTTTCTACATTTTCTTTAATTTTCTCCACTATAACTATTAATTCCCGTAATACATTGCACACAATGTTTTTAATTTCCAACTTGCTTTTTAGCACTACTATGACTGTGTCCGCCATTGGTTCTGCATTTTTAGGTATTAACCTAGATAATCCTTCTGCATGTCCTAATTTTTTAGACTGTTGGTACTCCATCATAAAATTATAATTTAACAGGATGGTCCCCAGCACTGTAATCTGTTAGCTGTATGGGTAGGTATACCTTTCTTTGAACCAAATATAACTAATAATGGTTTATGGTCTATTTCCAACATGAAATTTCTTCCATGAATAAATTTATGGAATTTTTCATAGTGAATATGATTTCTAGAGTTTCTTTTTTTTTATCTGGCTGTAATTTTTCTCTGCCAATAGAAGCAAGTGTGAAGTATGAGCAAAAGCTTTCATTTTACTGCTATCGTATTTGTGTAAAATCACCACTCCAACACCATAATCACTAGCATCTGATGTTACTACAACTTTTGCAGCTACTGCTTTTGGATTGTAGTGTGCTAGTGATAAATCAGATGTAAGACTTTTTTTATCTTGTCAAACATGTTTTGACATTTATGGTCCCAATTCCACTTTACTCCTTTTTTCAGTAGATTGTTGAATGGGGCTGTCAAATTATGTATATTATGTACATAAATTCGATAATAATTATCCAGTCCTAAAAAGTTTGTAACATAGTTACGTTTGTTGGTGTAGGAAAATTTCTAATTGCATTTGCTCTCAACTGATCTGGTTTTCTACCATTTTTATCAATAATTTGACCCAGATATTTTATTTTTGGCATAAACAATTCACATTTTGAATCCATGTTCTCTTGTTTTTGTATAATTTTTTTTATATGCCCAACATGTTCTTTTGCCACACTCTTGATCAAAATATCATCCCGATACGCCACTGCGAATTTGCACTCTGCCAACATGGCATCCATGGTTTGTTGTAAAATAGCTGGTGCCACCTTTATACCAAAAGGATGTTGATTAAACTTATCTAAACCTCTGTGCATATTTATGATCATTAATTCAGAACATTGATTTCAATTTGAATTTGTAAATGTGCTTCAGATATTTCAGAGAGATCCCGCTTTGAAAATATTTTTTCGACATTCAACTTCAAAAAAATTCCTTCTGGACTTGGTAATGGGTAATTGTGTGTTTCGAGACAACTATTTAATCCAGTCAAGAAATCCGTGCAAACACAAATTTTGTCATTTTTTTCTTTACATACACTGCTGGTACAGCTCATTTCAAATAGTTTATTTTCTGCAATGCACCAATTCTTTCTAGTCTGTCCAACTTTTTATTTACTTGTTCTAATGTTGTAAATGGTACGCTCCGTTTTGGTTTAAATATTGGCGTCAAACCATTTTTTACTTGAAAATTCACCTTGAATTTTGAATACCGACCTGGTTCATTAGACAGAACACCGGAAAAGCATTTTTTAATTCTTCCTTAGATTTTTGTTGTGACATTTTTAAATTGGTCACTTGTTCACTTACATTTTTACAATAAGTGTTTATTGGCAAATCCCACTGTTCAAATAGCTCCATCCAGTCTGTACTGAATAGATTTGTCATATTTATTAGAACATAAGCTTTTGTTTTCATCTGCTTATTTCAAAAATAAACATCACATGTTAATTCTCCTCCGCCTCTCCCCCCAAATAATTTCTTGCCAGAAACTGAAGTTGCAAATTTGTAACTCCTTTTTAATAGAGTTTTTCCAATTTCTTTACATGTGGTTTCATTTACCATTGAAATGTCACTACCAGTATCTAGTAACATTTTTACTCCCACATTATTGATTTGCACATTAACAAATTTTATTTTGTTTTGTGTGTCTATTTTCTCCTCACAATATTGTGTATTAATTTCTTCATGCAAAAGTTTTTTTCTTGGTTTAATTCTACAGTGTGATTTGATATGTTCTTTTTTACATCAGTTATAGCATTCTGCATTTTTCCAGGAACAGTCTTTCTCAAGATGTAATTTTCCACATCTGAAACAAGGTTTTATATTTCTTTCTGTGCATTTTTCCATAGCTTTTACCAATTCACATTTTTTTATTCTGAAGTTTTTCAGAATCATGCTTCAGACTTATTGTTTGGCAATTGTCCACTATTTCCTGTAGTGTTACATTATTATTATGTTCAATCTTTGCTAAAATTTTCATTTGTACTTCAGCATCTTTTCCTGCTGTTAGAACTTGCATGAAAATGAATCCCTTGAACATATCCAGAGTCATTTCCTTTGGTTTAAATTGTTCACATTCTCTCGATGATACCTGCATATGTGACAAAACTCTTTTTTTCTTAAATTCATGCATCTCCAACGAGCTTGGAACAGAGAGCAGTTGTCACAAATATTTTTTGTCAGAATGTGTACTATGTTTTCAAACCCTATTTCACCTGGTTTTCTTGGTAAAATATTAATTGCAATACTTTTTGTACTCTATTTGCACAATTTTTCTTAATCTGTTTTTTTTTATCTTCTTCCCAACCACTTCATTCCTGACTAAATATTTCTTCATGCCTGTGAAAATATGCAGCAAAAGTCAGTCCGTCATCAAGATTGTATACAAATTCTGATATGGTGTTTTGCACCACATATGGTGTAAGATATGTTGAAGTATTTTTCTTTAAAATCACTTCCAACAAGTCTTGTTGCTTTTGCAACTGTAACAACTGTTGGGTATTTTGTTGTTGCTTCTGTTGTTAAATTTCAACTATTGAAGCCAAAATTTTCTCTATATCTGCAAGAAATTTTTTTTTAAACCAACATGTTTGAAATTCTTGTAACTCCTATTGCATACATATGTGCTTAACTTTAATTATAATGTGGTGCTTGTTATACCACACTTGAGTTCAAGTTTCTGTTCGCCAACTATTATAACTCCAGTTATAATGTTGTGCATGATTTAGAGATCCTTGTTGCCAGCTATTATAACTTCAGTTATAATGTTGGAAATTTAAACCCGCACTTGTGTTTGAGTATCCTTGTCACCAACTAATATAACTTCCTATTGTAAGGTTATTGTCATAACACACACTCGTACATGGTATAATGTAATTCGTCAAGGATTCTCTATATGTGATGCTTAGGCTACTACCATATGCCTGTATAGCATGGAGACTGACTTCCCTCCGACTACTAATGACCTCATTCCATGAACTCTTTATAGTATTGGATGAGTTCATAGTCACCAGTTGTGTACTCTTTTCTCCACAACACAAAACCAGATAAAAAACAAACATTTTGAATGTTGGTTTTCAAGGCAGACAGACTCTCCCAATTTATTTGATTGATAGCATAATTTTCCTAAACACTGTGTGAAGCCATTTAAGAAGTATTCTAGTCTTCTCATAGACTTAGTATTTCAGTAATCCTCACTGGCTACCCCAAACTCATGAGCCTTGCCAAATTAAGCCAATTAGATTTCTGGTATGAAGCATAATTTAATTTTTAAATATTGGTTAGGTAGGTACCTCCAAAGATTCACTAAAAAATGAGGATACATGATAAAAAAACGTCCTAAACTTGATAAAAACAAGCTTTATTGTCAAAATCTTTTGTATTATTAAGAAGACTATGACTGTTCTGGGTATGACGAGAAACTACATCTGTGTCCTAGGCAAGATGATGAACTGCATCTGACAGTTGGACCTCTGGTCAAGAGGTTTTGACGAATATGGAGCCTCCTCTTGTTTGCTGGTGTTCCCAGGTCTGCCCTGACCTGGGGTGGTGGTACCTGTTGTGGTCCCTGCTATGGGTGAGTGGTTGGCCACCAAACTGGGGTCAAATCACTATGAATGTGTAAAAATAGGTTTTAATACCAGAAATACTTAGTAAAAAAATTATTACCAGCAATAAATTTTCGAAGGAAAAAAATATTACCAGCTATACATTTTTGAAAAAAAAAAAATTACCAGCTAAATATTTTTTGAAAAAAATATTACCAGCAATACATTTTGAAGAAAAAATATTACCAGAAATGGACTTTTTGAAGGAAAAAATATTACCAGCAAAAAAATTTTGTTAGCATTAAATAACCCATTGAGGTTGATTATGCCATAAACCAAACCAAATGAAGACTAAGAGGAATGACCAAAAGGATTTTTTGATTATTAAATTATATTTGTTTTATCCTCTTTAGAATGTTTGAAATTTTAGTTAAAAATTTTGTTTTACTCCTGGCAGCGGCAGACCAAAGATTAGTATAGGAGATTTTAGCATCTTTTTTGCAGTGAAAAACACATTAATTTGAAAACACTTGCAAAAATCAAATAATTGCTAGATTTTAATGAAACTTTCAGGACTTATTCATAAATGAATGAAATTATTTTAGAAATGTTTTTGTAAAAACCTTTTTTTTTTTCTTCATCTGTTACCCCCACTTATTTAATTTTATGAAATTTCAAGAAATTAATTTTTGTGACACTTAATGTTTATATTAGTTACATGTACAAATCCTTGAAGAATTTAAATCATCATTTATTTTATTTTTATTTTTATTTTTTTTTGTAAAATGGGACCTCCAGTTATCAAAAATCTGCTCTAAATTGTAAAATAAAAAATGCATTAAAACTAAGATATTATTTAATTAGAAAAACTTTTAATTGCTTTTAGGAATAAGATGGATGCTATTGTGTTAAGAAAAGAATGAATTTTTATAAGAATCGTTTTCATTTCTTTCTTTTTTTTTTTAATTAGAATAATTTATAATGTTTTCAGTATTTGTACCAGTTAGTACCTCTGTCAGTCATTATGTCAAAGCTGTCAACATGTAATCAAAAACACTTAACCTCTGTGTTAAAAAATGCATTTTTGCAATATTCAAGTAATATTTGTTTTTTATTTATTTTTATTTTTGGTTTTCAATGCTTTAGTAACATAGTAAAATTTTTTTGGGGGGATTAGTTTAGATAATTTTTCTAATAGTTTGTTTTTGTCCGGAAAGGTAATTAAAGCTATTTTTTCATCCTATTTTCTCAGCAGGGTTAGGGTTAAAAGTAATATTTGTTTCAAGCTTTTAGCCATTTTGTAAGTAAAGTAATATTGTTTTCAAGCTTTTAGCCATCTGTGAGCACAATGTAATTCTCTTTATTAAAAAATCTTTCAAAAATAAAATATACTTTTCTGAAACTTTATTTGAGTAATATTAGCTGATTCAGAGTTTAATCTGATTTGAAACAGGCAGGAGAACCTAATCATGGTTGTCAGACAATTTCTGCAACTACATCACCCCTTACATTTGGCCACCTAACTCCCCAGACTGCAACCCTCTTGATTATTGTGTGTGGAGTGCAGTTGAGCAAGAGACCAAGAAAATTCCAAAGATGAACTGAAGGCAAGGATTATGGCAGCATTCACCAACTTAAACGAGAAGACTGTGCAGAAGAGTTGCAAGAGATTCTTCAAAGTCAATGATGATTTTATTGAATAAATTTTACTCTTTAGTATTTCAAGATATTTTTGTGCAATTTCGGTAAATATATCTGTTAAAATGAGATATCAGTGTTATGTTCATTTTTATGTAATTTAGACGACTATTTATCCATCACACCCTCTGTGTGTGTGTGTGTGTGTGTATATATATATATATATATATATATATATATATATATATATATTGTGTGTGTATCAATATTACAGAGGTGACTGATACTATTAAGTAGCTCTTTCTCTAACTATATATAGATCTCTCTCCTAATCTCATGAGAAATCAATGAATTAACAGGAAAGATCAGTAATAATCAGTAGATAAATTGCAATGTAAACTTCGAAATAGATAAATATAGAAACAGACTGAGACAAAAATGTTAATTCCACCCTAACTCGTCCACATTAAGCAAATTAATTAATTCGTATTATTAGTATAGTAAATCCAATTGTCACTTTGTGCTTCATACTTGTGGCCTTGTTACAGAATAAAAGATTAATAAACATCAATTTATTTTTATTATCCATATCTTGTTTTTACACATTTCCTTAATATTTTGTTTGCAGTACATCTAATTAAAAAAACTAAACCTGAAGATCTCTTGAGATTGTCCCAGTCAAAGCATTGCAGAAAAAATTAAAACAATTAAGGTGACCATAGGTTAAAACTTACTAGAAAATTTTGCCTTAGTCTTCAGATAAGAATAACAAAGTTGAATTCAACTATGTACTGGGGATCTGTTCACTAGTCAGTACCTTCCTATTGTGATAAGTGTAGAAATGTTGAAAGACATCCATGATGTTTGTAGCAATGACCAACAAATCCAGGAATACCACTTTTGTGAGTGAAAATAGTTACTCACTGCATTTAGCCTTCAAACAGCACATCTTTCTTACAAAGAAAGAATAAGTTTAATGTCTTGAGTGAAGATCCAGTCATCTTGGGTGTCATACTGGAAAGTTCAAATTAAAGAAGCAGCCTAATTCTCTATTCAGCTATTATTACCTGCTGAAAAGTGTATGCAGGGCTATGGTCTTATTGCTATACAGTACCAGAACTCAAGATCTGGTTAATTCTTTAAAGTGTTTTTATTTTATTTTTTTTTGTACCACATTTTACATATAGTGATTGAAATAGAATAAAAGAGAAGCTCCTTGAAATATCTCTTGTAAAAAGATACATCAGTATGAATATAGACAAAAGCAGCTTATTATTTAATTTGCTCCACTCATGATATCATTTGGCTTACATGTGCTTAAACACGTGATTGTGCCAGTCAGTCATCACATGTTTTAATTCACACACACACACAGAGTAATTTTTTTTCTCTCTGGACTAATCCGAATGCATATGAGCCAAAAGAACTTGATAGATGTGTGTGTTATTAAAAGCAACAGACTGACATAAATTAAATATCTATGACCATCTGTTTTATTTATTTATCTCGCTCTCTCTCAATAAATATATTGTGTGTATGTGTGTGTATATAAGCTGTATAAGCATGTGTGTCTGGGTGTGTGCTTCTGTGCATAAAGGTTTTAGACATTTAATAATCTTGGTGAAACTGTTAAGAATTAAACTCACTACATGGATTGGTCTGTGAGAAATATGTTAACCAATATACATGTACAGTAGGAGCTAGGGACCTCTAACACAATATAAGCTAAAGCTTAAAATATAGAATAAAGTGAGGACTTAATGCCAAAAACAGCTGTTTAAAACGTTTTTTTATTTTTGTCATATAGGAAAATCTAACATGGCGCTTGAATGAAATATTCGGTGAAAAATCCCATTCGTCAGTAACATTTAAACACCTCATAGAATGCAAAGTTCTCAACGCAAACCTCTGCCAAACTGTTTTCCTGAATCCTAGATGATTTGGCTGTCTGAAAATGATGATATCAAGAAGATGAAATAATGGAAACTGACTGTGGAAAACACAATTATGTGCAACAAATTTTCGATCGATCTGTTAATTTCTAGATGTTTTCGGGCCATGTCATTGGATCCGGACGGCTATTGCTTGCACATGAAATTATTCACTGGTAATTAATCTTCGATTTGGCTGTGAAAAATGTCACTTGGGGGTTAGCATTAAGAAATTATCGTCAATTTACTGAGAAAAATCACTTTTTGTATGAAAAAATATTTTTTTTCAAACTTCAATCCTTTCTCTTCTCATTGGTGTGAACATCATTGGATAAAAGGAACCGCTATATGATCTGATGATGGGAAATATGAAAGACATGCAGCGAAAAAAAAAACAAACAGTGTGTCTGCTAAGTATTGTTGTCATCACCCGGGTCATGAGGTGTTAAAAACAAAACAAAACAAAACACATCAAGCCATTGTTCAAACATAGGCTTGAAAAAAAAAAACCCATATCAAGCCCTTTTTACCAATGTTCCCCCTTTTTGTTCACTCTTTGCTCTTATCTTGTAAGTGATGGGATTTATTACAAGCTGATGACAGCTTGTTCTAACATTTATTGCTGGCTGACTGGCTGACCTTTGACCCAGATATGTCAAAGTCAATTTTGCTTAATTTTTCTTTTTGCTACTATTTAAAAAAACAAAACAAAACAACTTCTGGTTTCTGGTGGTCAGGAATTACGGATAAATCTTTCGCCTTTTACTAAAGATTTCCGTGGTTGGGTGTCAACTTTTTTAACCCCTTGTGGCCATGTAATTGAAAATTACCAATCAACTTTGTCACATTTTTACCCCCAAGGAATGTTGTTTTTCTTCAAGCTCTCAATTTTATGCCTGAAATAGTTTGATTATGATTTAGGCTTTCTGATTTAAAAAAAAAAAAAAAAAAAAAAAATAGTTAATTTCCCATTATTGAAGAAATTTTTTGTTTAGAACTAGAAAAAAATGCAAAATTTTCACTATTTTTTCACATTTTACCCCCTGAAAAAAAAATTTTGAGTCATTTACCCTGCCAATTTTACTTTTAAATGAAAGAACATATTGTTTGCTTTCAGAAAATACCTAGTTTTATGGGATTCAGATCAAAAGTTTCCTTAATGTTTTGTTCAAATGATGACAAAACAGTCATTTTCAATATTTTACCTTGTTTTACCCTTATAAAAATCCATTTTTTTCAGAGAAAATAAGTTGTGACAAAATGACTTTTGCCATTTTTGTGATGATTTTTACTTTGGGTTAGGGTTATCATAGCAAACCTGAATTGATTTTATTTAAGTTTAGAGGGGCTATATGAACCCTCAAACAGCTGTGCAAAATTATCTGAGCTTAAATTTAGTCATAGTAATATTAATACAATAATATATATTAATAAAGCACAGTGTATGTGTGTCCGGCGTCCAGCTTCTTTTCGATCTCAACGAATCATATGCAACCTGAAGTAAACAGATAGTAACTACTGTAGTTACATGCGATTAAAAATTAAATAACTCATTTAAAGTTAAATTTCAATATAGAACAGAGTGAAAGGTTTAAAAATAGAACACTTTATTAAAAGTTTAACTTTAATTTCACTTTTTGTTGCAATTGATAATGTCTAATTTTAAAACCATAATTAAAACTTAAGCAGGGCACACACACACACACACACACACACACACATATATGTGTCTGTTAGATCAGGTTATTAACCATGACATCACGGAAGGTCACTTGGGTGTTATCTGAGTTTAACAATGCAGCCCAAGGCCATAACTAACAGTGAGTAAAGATTGGAATTGTTGCTGTGGTAATAGTCAATGAGACAAATTTGTCAATTACTACCACATTGAGGTGCTATATATATATATATATATATAAAATGTGTCTGTGTGTGTATATATATATATATATATATATATGTATATAAAATGTGTCTGTGTGTGTGTATATATATATATATATATATATATAAAATGTGTCTGTGTGTGTATATATATATATATATATATATATATATAAAATGTGTCTGTGTGTGTGTATATATATATATATATATATAAAATGTGTCTGTGTGTGTATATATATATATATATATAAAATGTGTCTGTGTGTGTATATATATATATATATATATATATAAAATGTGTCTGTGTGTGTGTGTGTATATATATATATATATAAAATGTGTCTGTGTGTGTGTGTATATATATATATATATATATATATATAAAATGTGTGTTATACTAACATATATATACACATGCACACAGAGTTGCTAGGTGGTTTAAGCTGGAAAGGAAAATAGGTTCAAAATCAAATTGAGATTGTTCATTTAACACAAATGACTTTTGATAAGGCATAAATCCACTTTTCCCACTGTTCTGTTCCATTACCAGATATGACTGACATATCACATTGTTTGATAGACAAGTGAGAACTTGGGTCAGCCACTCTTCCATAGCTACAATTCAAGTAGTAATTACTGTAAAAATTTAGGACAGCTAAACAGTGTGGGACACCCACTCCCCGTTAAAAACAAAAAAAAACAAATTTGATGTATGAATATTATTTATAAAATCAAAATTTTTGCTTACTTGTAATATTTTATGAAAATAAATTTTGAAAGCCATTCATGACTTTTAGGATACCATTTCTACATGTTTGTAAGTGCTTCTTATTAATACCATTATGAAAAGTATAAATTCACTTTAAAGTTGAAATCATCAGCTGTCTTAAAATGTTTTTTGTTTCTATTATATTGCAATGGTTGAAGAGGATAAAACCACTCTCCCATAAATATAAACCATCTCAAACATTCCATAGCCAGCTTTGACAAGGACCAATAATAAGATATCTGATGTGGGTAATTAAATAATAAAAATGAAAAAATAATTTATTTTTTTACATGTAGCACCTTTCATTCCATGAAAGGGCATCTTCAGATTAATGTTTTTATATTTGGAATGTAACCAGCCATTTTGAATACTTCGAGAACCTATTGTATGCCCTTTAATCAAACAGAGCAGCTTTATGCATAAACAGGCCCATTTCCATTGTGTTACTCAGTTAGCAATGAGACAACATTTAGTGAGCTTATGTACTGTGTGACTGTTGCAATTCCAAAAACTGAGTGAATAAATCAATGAAATGGATTTTTGATAAAATATTGCATTGTCCTAGGTCAGTCAGCACTCCCCTTTAGTCTAGAGTTATAGGTGAGGTATTTTCATTAATATTGTTAGATGCTTTCCAGACAGACCTCACACATGTGTTAGGTATCTATACCAGTAAGCATGTATATGGGACTATATAAAAGAATGAAAATACAGATTGTTTTGCTTGAACTTCAAGCTCGCCTTTAAAGATTTTTAGTGTGTGATTCATAAAATGAGTTTTATATGCCATAAAATATGGGTTTCTCTTGTTTGTTTATCATCAAAAACTACAATTGGTCATTAAAAATATTATATATTTGATGCATGTGCCTACATCATACATTTTCCATAGCCATCCTCTTTAAGCCTATGCTTGTGTTTTCCAATCCCTTCTTGGTTCTGATAGGGAAAATTGTACAATAGATTTACCCAGAAACCTGTATATCATTTCTGTATATAATGTTCATTTATTTAAAACTTGCTCTTCTCTCTTATATGATATGTTTGTTATATAACTCTTAGACATGATCGATATTTTGGGAAACTAATTTTAGTAACACTCATTTAACTATATCTTTCTACACATACACACATAGACACAGAGATTAAAACAAGAAATAGTCAAAAGTATTTATTGAACATTATCAAAAACTCATAAAATTTCTTACTAATATGACACCAAAATTTAGGTATGTGCAAATGTTTCTAGTAAAAAAGCATTTTTCTACTGAGTATTCAGTCTCTCCTTTTTCAAAATAAAACAAAAAACAAAAACACTTATAACTGCTATTCTTAAAATTAAACCAAGCAAAATTAATTGAAACATTGTATCTTTTTATTATTTAGCTGCTTGTAATAAAAATATTCCAAAGTGATCTCTTCTCCAGACAGTTCCTCCTTATTGGAGTCAGAGTAAGAGATGTTCTGTTCTTTATATAAAAATTTTGTGGGAATTTTCTTTTTTTTAGTACTGACTTTGGTGAAAATGTTTGTTCAATTAAGTAAAAACATTTCGAAAAATAACTTTCTCATGTAAAGATTTTGATAAAATGTTATTTTAATTTCAGTGCTTTCTACATATTTGTAGGAATTAAAAGATAATGGCTGGAATAATCCAGAAGTGAAATGTAAAATATTAGGAAAATTATTTGCATGCAAAATTGGATCTAGGCAATGTGGATTATACTTTGTAGAAAAATCATGCATTTTAGAATTTCTCTATCAGGATAGACAAGTGAATAACCCACAGGGTTTACTGTGTCTTTAGAGATCACTTTAGCATAAAACTGGCTGTTGCACTTACAAATATAGTAGCTCTGCTTGATATTGAGCACTTCTTTAAACTGATGATATATAATAGCAAGTTTATTGCTATCATTAATGACATTGTTTTGCTATTATCTATTAATATTGTTATATATGCACATTTAGGATGAAAGCCATTTTATTCTGTACATATATCAACAAATGGTAGGTGTGTGTGTGTGTGTATATATATATATATATATATATATATAATTTCAAATTCTCAAATAGTCACATTGTTTAAAGCTTTAAAATGGGCTCTAGGATTGATTTGACAGACATATATTTAATAACTTTAGAGATTGTACAAGTTAAAACAATATTAAAAAATTGGAACAAATGAAGAAGATTGTTGAAGATCCAGAATGTAAGTCTGAGAAGTAGTGAAGATTTGGTTTTATATTTATTTTTCATTTTAATTTCAGTTGCTCTTTATCAAAGTGAGGCTGATGTTTTCTGATCCAGACTGCTTACTAATAATGGTTGGGGAATGATGATCTATGAGTTACAATAGAAAGCAAATTAAATAAAAATAAAAGAAATATTAGTCCCAAATTAATAATTGACTATGCTTCATCTAAGAAATTAAAATAATATGACAGGTAATTCTGTTTCAAACAGTGTCCATCTCTCTGTGTAACAGGCAAGAGATCATATAAAAAAAATCAGGCTGAAATTGTAGTGGAGACTTACTTCAGCTACCCAAAAGGGCCAGAGTCACATGTATGTTTTGCAATGGAGTGTGGAGATGGCAAATTGGTGAGCTTCAGACTGAAGGTGAATCGAGCAGCACTTTGGCTGGGTGGAAGTGGTGGTGTTGCTTGTAGCCATTTTTATTGACTGGTTCTAGGTGCTCATTGGCTGAGTGATGGCTGGGTCAGGTGCATAAAACAGAGTATGCTCATTCAAAGGGAGGAGTGTTTCTGATGTGGAGTTGCATACTTGATATTGAGAAATGGAGATAACTGTGGAAATGATTTGCCTATTGGACTTGTATATATATATATTATTTTTAAATGTGTGTGCTTTTGACCAATTCTCACACAAGCTATTTTGGCACTTGTTTTTTTCTCTTTTTCATGATGTCAGACAAGGCTTTTTATATTCGGCTGATTCCAGAGTTCAGCAGTGCTGTGACTGACCTGTTGATTGTAGACCAGATTGAAAATGTTGAGTTTGTCCATGGCACAAAGCTCGCAGACTGTCTTGCCATTACAATTGTGAGGCTGTGCTCTCACAGTATATTGGCAACTGAGTAAGGAGCAGAAAGTAAATTCAGAAGAAATCAGATGGGCCCTTATGACCACAGATGCGTTCAATGCATTTGATCAGTTCATGGCACAACGACTTCGACAGGATGAGACAGTGGATGAATTTTTGGCCGAGTTGCATCACCTGGCTCAACTGGTAGGAGGATGTGCATTTGTATCTAGTCTGCCACAACATGTTTGACAGCTTCTCTGGGTGTCCTCCAGGATGGATACTATGACTGTGGAGCAGTTGCTAATCTGGTCTCAGGCTATCATGACTGATAACAAGGGGCATGAGAAATCTGTTGCTGCATCTGCTCAACAAACACGTACAGACAAGAAAGTTCTTCCCACTAACTCATGCAGAGGGCTGTCATTTGCTATAGGTGCTCCATATAGCCAGGGACTGTATGCAGTGGTGTTCAGAGGGGACTGATAATTCAGTGTGAAGGAACCACTGTGAGATATGTTTTAAATGCGACAAGATTTGACACATATCATCGGAGTGCAGATATATTAGGGAAATGCCTGAGGGAAGAGGATGTCAGTGCCAGTCTTCTTCCCAAGCAATTAAAGAAACGGGAACTGCCTGCTATAGAGGTGTTTGTTGAAGGACAGAAGTGTGCCGTTTTGGTGGAATCTGGGTACTCAAAACGCTGGTGAGCAAAGCTGTATGCCGTCTTTGCAGACAGAAGGAAGTGGAAGTGCTAACAGTTGATGGGAGAACCTTGAAGTACTGTGGGTACAGCAAAATCAAGTTGGGCATTGGGCAGGCTCGTCCTGTGACTATTGAGGCCCTGATCGCAGATAGATGATTGTTGGGATTTGATCTTAGGATTGACAGTCAGGGAGCTCGGAGGCGTGTGCCCAACCAGATTGGGTGAAGTGAGCTTTCCTGGTGGAAACTAAAACCTGTGCACCACCATTTCTATTGACAAGCCTGACTTCAGTGTGACATTTGACCAAAATAATAAGCCGTGGACTGCCTCATAGAAATGGGTGAGTGTTCACATACCTGGTGAGCTGAAAAATAAAGTACCAGAATACATAGTGCCCGACTATAATCTGGATGCGTATAAGAACTCCTATTGTGGAAGCATAATAGATGGCTGTTGCCATATGTCCTGAAAAAGAGCTTGACCTATCCAAGGGTTTGATTCCCTTGATGGTGATTGTACAAGAGCACAAGCTCTGGCCAGTGCTTGAATATTGTGAATTTATTGAATTTGTGGAGGCATTTACTGCTAATGTGGATGTGTGCATGCAGAAGCTTAGGGAATGGCAACAACAAGGATGCAATGTATTACTCTTGGACCTAAGAAAGGCCTACTTGCAAATCCACGTTTCAGACTGGTTTTCAAGGTTCACTGATTTTTTTTTCCTTACAAGATTGGGTTTCTGATTAAATGTGGTACAGCTCATCATGAGAGCTGTCATCAATGCAGTGATGAATTAAGATCAGGCGATTAAGAGTGCCATATCAGCATATATCAACATTTTCATCAGTGAAAAACTGGTTTCTGCAGTGCACATTTAAAAGCACTTATATGGTTATAGTCTTGCCTTTAAGGAACCAGAGCAATTAGAAGGAGGAGCCAAAGTCCTGGGCCTGCAGGTCTGTGGGGAGGATGACATCCTTCGATGGAAACTGGGAAGCGAAGTCCTGGACGTTCCACTGATTGTCACCTATTGGAGTATCTTTTCCTGTGTGGGGAAACTTGTGGGTTATTTTCCTGTGTGTGGATGGCTCAGAGTGGCAACTGCATCCATAAAGTGGCAGGTGAGTACAGTGACTTGGGTAGATGTGAGTTCTGTTGCTACAGGAGTGGTATTAGAATTGAATAGGAGCATTGTGGAGGATGCTTGTTGGCTATGTCCAGCTAAAGATGCCAAGCATATCAATCTGGCTGAGCTCGATGCAGCAATAAAAGGTGTAAGTCTTGCCCTTCAATGGCGGGTGTTGGTGTTACATTTGGTTACAGAATTGACATGCATGCATCAATGGATATCTGACACTGGCGGCTGGTGAGATGCTGGTAAGGCGGTGCTTAGAGACATTGCGAGCATTGGCAGAGGAATACGCCTTAACAATAGATGTGATGCTGGTGGAATCCTGTTTAAACTGCACAGACTACCTTACCCCAGTGCCACAGAGGTAGCTGGATTTATGTAGGCAAGGAGAAGTGTCAGTGCTGAAAGGCTGCTCCACTGTGGGGAGCAGATTGAACGAGAATCAGGTGACCAACATCTTTGCTAGGTCTGTTGACTCATTAGTCTCTAGAAAGCTTTTCAAATATGTTGTCAAAGCCTGAGAAGCCTGTTGGTCAATTGATCCAGCATTGGTGTGTTGGAAGAAAGGAACCATGGGTGTAAAGCTAACCTGGAGCAGGTTAATGACGGACTCCGCTAGTGTCATTCATCAGCTGGAATCAATTTTCTACAACTGGGGCCTACCGACTGAAATATTGACTGATAATAACATTGTGTTCACTTGTTAGCACTTCAAGAAATTTTTAAGTAGCTGGGGGGATGCACTTGAGATTCTGATATGCCCATGCACTGACTAGGAATGGGATCGTCGAACACAGTCATAGAAGTATGAAGACCATCGCAGTCAGAAAGCAATGTTCAGTGCCAGGGGCAGTCTACTAGCACAATGTAACTCCTAAAGACAGTGTTTCATCATCCACAGCACCAGCTGACACGCTGCATAGGTAAAACATCCAAGTATCAAACATCGATGCCACACCTTTGCTTGAACCACAATACATTCAAGGGGCATACAAAGAAGAGAACATCGTCTGGGTAAAGACTCCACAGGGTAGCTGCACAACCAAATTAAAAATTGGCCATGTAGGCTGCAGTCAGTGCAGATTGATAGAGCATCACGGCACGTGAAGAATTTACACCATTTTCCGTGGTTATATCCATCATCAGACTCCAATAGTGCCACAGAAGAGAGTGAATGATTTGTGTACTTAGAATCAAGTTTGCCAGGTGATTCCTCCCATTCCAGCAGTTCAGAGCCTGATACCAGAACACCCAATGACTCTCCAGGAAGTAGTTTGTCTGAAAACAAGACTTGTGTTGTTCCTCTTTGAAGTGGGCCAGGTGCATAAAAGTATGGTTTCATTCAAAGAGAGGTATATTTCAGACAAGGAGTTGCATTCTTGAGATTGAGGAATGGAGATAACTGTAGAATTCATTTGCCTATTTGACTTGTATATATTTTTTTTTGTTTTTATTTGTGTGTGCTTCTGACCAATTCTTCCACAGAAATACTAAACTATTGCCCATCCCTGAGGCCAGTAATTGCTCTCAAATAGAAAAGAAAATTGAATGCTAATTTTTCTAGGCAGGTAGTCTTTTTTCACTTAGAAGATTGGTATAACACCATGTTCTTACTCCCTCCACTTTTTGACCTTATAACTTATAATTGAGACATTATATATATATATATATATATATATATATATATATATATATATATATATATATGCTTGGTTGGTCCCATCTTATAGGAATATGATTGCTGGCATTTCATTCAGTAACTCTCCATTCTCTTACCAGTGTTCATCACATCTCTGAATTATGTGAGGCTGGTAGTACTGACTTACATACTTGGTTCATTCTATGGTCTAAGAAACTGTATGCCATAATCGATTTTTTTTTTTCTTCTTGTTGAAAGATTTTTTCTTTATTTGTTTTGTGAATGTTTTATAACAAATTCCCAAATGGCTCTTCAACAAAACAATTTTTATTTGCAGGAAATTAATCCCATTCTTATCATCATGGAGTGGAATTTGATGAATGCCGATGGTATTCGTAACCTCCGATCCGGTCTGGGTTCCAAGCTGGGTGAAGACTACATAATTGCAGAGGAATGTGAAGGTAATAATTCATCATGATCAGGATCTTATCAATGTGACCAAGTAGTCTCATTTTATTTTGATTCAATACTATGTTGCTTAACTTTAATAATGGCTTGACATATGTAGTATATTATTGAATGTGGCTAATAAACTTGTATTTCATGTGAATTCTCCATCTACTTAATTTTAAAAAATGGTTATAAAGTAGAAAAATTATATGTAAAAGTGTTTTGTGAAGAGTTTGGACATTAATAATTAAAATGGATAGAAAGACAGACATGCATACACAAATATACCCCAAAAAATAAGGTACTCTATTTTTGAGGTGGCAAATGCTTTTCTTCGGCAACAGTAGCAAGGGTATGCCAAGAATATGTATGTCTAAGCTAGTGACATGTGAAAACTGTGGACATCCACAGGTGATGCAAGAACAAGACTGCCAGCAGCTATCAAGGAGTGTTACCACCCAACAAAAGAATACATTAGATCTAATATCATAATTTCCTTGTTCTCTGTGATCTCTATTCAACTTTTTCAAAATTTCCAATTTTATATTCTTGATAACTTTGATATTGTTTTTCTTTTGAGATTATATCTATCTTATGATGTATAGTAATCTTCACATACCTGAAATTAAAAAGAAAATATTGGTAACTATGCTATTATATATATTTAATTACAATATATTGAACAACCATTATGCTGCATAAGATCTAACACTACTAAATAAGTTGTAAATATTTTTAATGAAAACAAATATATGCTGAAAATCATGTGATAGATTGTTCATATAAATAGAAGTATATACTGAAAATTTTACACACATTGGTTGATTAATACCAAGTGTTTTTTTAAAACGATGACTTGTACTCACAATGTCAGATTTTATTATACATGTCATATTTCTGTCCCCTAAATATGAGAAAAGAATATTACACTAAATATTTATTTTTTCTATATAATAATCTTTATGTAAATGCTTATAATAATAATAATAATAATAAGGAAATAGATACAGTGAAAATTTAAAATTGAAATTCATTTTATAACTGTGTAATCTGTGTTTATGCATGTAATCTGTCCAACAAGAGAGCAAGTGCATATTATCAAGTAAAGATAATGTGACAATCATTCCATGAGATTTCAAAGGTTAATGGGCATTTCCTAAAATCATCAGTGAGTGTAATTTTCCATAAGCTAAAATGAATGTAAAATCCTTAATCACATTGAACTTCTTCAGTTATGAGTTGCCTTTAGTCAAGTTTAAATGCTTATCACATTCATTAGTAGAAAGTGACTTTCAGATAATGGAAAAAGATAATTAATTAAATATTAACATAACAGTAATTTCTTTTTAAATATCCCTCAAAATATATCCCTTTTAGTTTTTGTAGCTACATTTCTTAGTAACTATATTTTGATAACAAAAAAAAGTTATTTTTTAATAAATAAAAGTGTGTATATATATAATAGGGTTATGACATTTTGTAAAATAATTGATTTCCTGTATCATAATTCAATGAACTTTTTTTTTTTAAATAATAAAGAAAGGTTTAATTTTTTAAAAATGCCAACTCCACAACATGAAATTTCTAAAATCGTTTATAAGTATAGTAGTACTATGACTTCCTAGAGCTATTTGCTGCTTAGTATGGCCTAGGATCATTATAATGGAGTATCTAGTAAGGACTGAACTTGCTACCATAGTGAAAAGTTAATGTAACTTTGTAAGTAGACTACTTAGTGAGGATGAAGGAGTTAAAAATTGGAAAAATAACAAGACCTTACCCAGGAACTGAGAGGTCTGAAAGACAATTTGAAGAACTATCAGAAATCTAATGTGAATATGTAAATGTATGAAATAATAATAAAGATAAATAAACAGAGATTGTAGAATAGTAATGGTAGTGTTACTCAAGCTATCATCATCATCATCATCATTTAATGTCATCATTTATTTATTTTTTTGATATGTCAATATAGATATTATCACTAGTGTTGTTGCCATTATGCAAATAAATTGTTTGATTTGGACACATTTCTTTGTTTTTGCAGCCATAAATATTTTGATTTAATTTGGTATCAACCTGCTGAAAGCTTTATTTAAAACTAGGTTCAATTTAATGGAGACTTCTGGTGGATTAATGGTGAAAAATGCAAAAAGTATTGCTTTAGAAAATGTTAGTTTTATTATGAGAGAAACGATATCTATCTTTCTATCTATCTATCTCTCTCTCTCTCTCTCTCTCTCTCTAGATATATATATATATATATATATATATATATCTATATATAATATTAGTGGTAAATAATACACATACATATATATATACATATATCAAAAATATATAAATATATATATATACATACATACATACACATACACATACATATAAATATGTATTAAAAATAATTCCAAAAGGAAGAATCCAGGTAGAACTTAATGTCCAGGACAGAGTAAGGATATAATAAAAAGGCTTAAACACTAACATTCCATGGTCAAAATTCAAAAAGAAAAAACAACCCTGGGAATAAAAAATAACATTTAGTGAAAGTGTATGTATGAAAGTGTGGGACGAATGCTAGAGTTAATGAAAGCTATAGGGAGGGGTAACAGACGAGAGAAGAACAGGAAGGTCTAAAGGAGAAGGGGGGGAGTTTAAAATTTAACAGAGAAGTTTTAAAGAGGGGAGTCAAAGATGGTTTAAGTGAGAGAAATATGAATATTCTCACATGTCTAATACATTTCTGAATCGCTGACCTAAAATAAATTAAAGATACACCGGAAAAGAGTATACATTTTGTGGTGACATATACAATAAACGATATAATCTTAAAGATCAAAAGATGAGAGTGGGAGAGGCGAAAAAAGGGGGTGAGGAGATGGGGTGATGGAACTAAACCCGAAGGGCATTTATAAAAGGGCCGCTGTGTAATCAAGAAAATTTGACAAAAGTAATATCGACTACAGGTTACAAATCTAATATAAACATATAAAAAATATTGATTATCTAATCTAGCAAGGATCTATATTTCTATGTTCAAAAACACATACGTATACACACATACACAACAACATATTTATATTTACATGTACATACATACATATAGGCATGTACCCACATACCTATATATATATATATATATATATATATATATATATATATATATAGTTTACGAAAAACTAGGTAATCCGTATGGGTAGACCCAAGAAGGATAAAATCCAGAGAGCTCAATGTGCTTTCAACATTTCCTTGCTGTTATAATACCTAAATATTTCATAGCTTAACAAAGACAGATTTTTTTATAACTTGACATGAAATACAGATCAGTGAGATAGTCTACAACTTAGTCATTATTGCAATGATTTCACTCTCCTTATATTGACCTAACAAAATTTATTTTAATAATTCTTTCTCCTTACATTAAATTTTTCTGATTACTCATTTTAGTGGTACTAAATAAAAGTTGATATCATTTTTTCTTAGAATTTTATCAGTTTTTTAATTTCTTTTCAGATACTCTTAAAGAAATCATATTTAAACTGCAGATTGAAGATTCCCTCAAAAGAGATTTCCGTCGTCAGAAAAATATTCTATATATGATCCATTCGGTAAGATTTTATATAAAGATTGACTTATACCTGATTGTTCTATTTTTGAGCTTCATATTGCAAAATTATCTTTAAACATCTGATAACATTGTTGTCATGACATTGTGGAAAACAAAAAAAAATTGATTGACTTTGACAAACACAAGATGAATAATTTTTTTAAAGTCTTTTTTCTTAATAATATTTTCTTCTTATAAATAAATATAAAAAGATGAAATGAATTTTTCAAAGTCACTGACTTGCAGCCACCTTGGATCAGCACTTTTTTAAAGGAATTCACCACCACTCCTAAGTTTTTCTATTCAGCAGAGCAATGAAATTGATTAGCATGTTCTCCACAGTAGTTCATTTACTCTGCTTTATTTGTACTGTAATTGGCTTGGAGTGAAGCTGATTTACATCTTCAGTGACATACAGTGGAGAGACATATATATTTTTTTCTACAAGGCATGAAAGTGCTTTGACCTTGGAGGTATGTCACTATTTCTTTAGTACAATAAAATAAATTGTATTATAGTTCATCATAACAACAAACATGATGCTGAATTAATGAAACAAAAATACATCACTTTGTATTCTACTATTTTGAAAAGATTGCAAATTCTATTTAAGCTGTTTCAAATAATATAAATTATAAGAACTTAGGTAAAAAATAAAAAAGTTCAATGAATAATGTTGAATATTTTGTTCAGGCAAAATGCTTTCTTGGTTGATAATGATTACATAAGTAACACAGATCTATACAGGGAGAAATGGTGAAGTTAATGTCATACATGATCTGGGAATCATGGGTAATTTGGTTTGCCTTATAGAAGATATTTCTGGGCAGTGTCATTTGTTGTATGCAAATCATTTTTATACCACAATGAAATTAGTACAGTATATCCTTGAAAAGTCTGTATATAATAAAACATCAGCTAAAACCAGCATTTTGCATGAAAAGAAAGTTTTCTTATAAGGAATATGAGTTGAAATTTTATTCAAAGCTCCTTCTTTATTTAGAAATTCTGAAATTTAGTTTATTGACTAAAGAATGGATTGGCTAAAAGAAAATGTTGCAAGGGAAGAAAAGAAAAAAAATAAGAAAAAGTTATTCAAAATATGCCAATGTTTAGTCAGATTTTAACTACATGTATTCGGAAAAAAATTATTAAACCTGCGTGAATATATATATATAATATATATATATATATATATATATATATATTATAAATTAACTGATTTAAAATATGGTTTCTTTGCTACACAGGAATTATCATGTTTCAAAAACTGAAGCTAAAAACTTCAAATTTAATTATATAATTAAATTAAAAGCATTAGTTCTGTTTCATCTTCAAGCAAATTTTGAAATAACTTATTTTTAAATTTACTGAGTTTTAAATGCACATACAATTCATAATATTTTGTTTCCAAGGATACAGAGAAATCCAATCATTTAGACAGGGGAGGTAGCGTGTTCATTTTTATTAACTATTATTGTATCAATTATGAGTTACATTCGAAAAAGTGGTTAAGTCTAGGTATGGTAGGGGTGCATTTTTCAATGAATTTTGACATCCATTCAACACATGCCATCTGGTTTTCTATAAAAAGGTTTTTTCGGCATTTTTTTTTTTTTCTTCCCTTGAATTCGTATTTGTATACATGAAGACTTTTTCTAAAAGGGGTGTTTGGGTTAGAATACGTTATATTGAACTACAATTTTATTATATTATTTTTACTCTTAATTACTAATAGACTATATTTGTTTTTAAAACAAATATATGTAATAGAATTACTTAAATGATTTAAAATATTATTATTACATATCAAATATAAGTATGTATATTACCAGCTCCCATTTTTTAAAAATGTTTTTAATTATTTTATTTTTAAATATCATTTAAGGAAAATTTTTGACAATGTCGGCAAAGAATAGCTATTTCATTTCTTTGATTCAGTAAATTTTTATTTTTTATAAGCTTAGTAATATATAGTTTCTCATGTATGCACAAAGGACATGGGTCATTTATTGACCTACATATTCTAGCTTTTTTTTTATTAATTTCCATTTTACTGTAGGTGTTTTATTGGTTTCTTTTAAGTGCCAGAAATATTTTGATAGGGACGTCTGATTTCGGTATTTATTTATCCTAAATGAACTTTGATGTTGATTGAGTCTCTTTTTGAACTCATAGCTTGTGCAACCTATATATTTTTTGGATTCTCAATAATTGAGTTATTGCATTGGTATACTAATGATTCCGTGCGACATTTATTTTGTAGGGAACAGTTATGAGGATTTCTACAGTTACATAATTTTTGTTTATCTTCATCCCTTTTTATTTTTATATTGTCTAAATTTCTTTGGTTTTGGTCTAAGTGTTTATGCAAGATATTAGCATTATGTTTCTTATAATTTTCTCTAATTTTCAGTACAGCTGTAACATAATTTTAGTGTATTTTTATTGGAAATAGTACTGAGTTTACTATCTTTAGGAAAATGCTTAACGATTAATAGCAAGGAATTTTTGTCCTAATTTTACTTTTGTTTTTTCAATGCTTTCCATTTTCCTTTTTTATATGTTAGTTTTGGGCTCTTGTAGAATATCTTTTAAATATTTATTTTAGAAATTAATATGTTCATTGAAAATCTTCTCATTTGCTGAATTTGTACTTTTTCTTTTTTCGATAGATAAAGGTATATGCTTAATTATAGATGGAGGATGATTAGATTTAGGGTGTATATATAAAGGATTAGTATTGGGTTTTGTAAAAGTCATGTATGCATTTTTCATTAAATCTAATGTTATATCAAGGAAGTTAACTTTTTTATTTTAGTGCTTACTGTAATTTTTAAGTTAAGGCATTTAAATTCTTTATATAATGTCTTTCTAATTTTATCGATTTTAAAGTTAGTAGAGTTCTTTATAACCATAAGTCCAAACTGAACTAATGCTTTAAATTTAATTACATAAATAAATTTGAAGTTTTTAACTTCGGTTTTTGAAACATGGTAATTCCTGTGTAGCAAAGAAACCATATTTTAAATCAGTTAATTTATAATATTTATGCTCTGTAATTTTACATTGAGCATTGTTTTGTAAAAATAAAAATATCAATAAGAACACCATATTATATATCTTACTGTTCTTTCTTTTTATTACAATATATATATATATATATATATATATATATATATATATATATATATATATATATATATATATAGTGTATGTATGCTGCTTCCTACCTATACTAATTTTAATGATAACTGAAAGAAATGAATAACGTTTTTTTAAATGCACCTACAAATGATTTTCCCCTGCACATCCTTATACAATCTCACATGAACAATTGATTTTTCTATCTCTTCTGATCTCATACATTTACATTTTTATATTCAAATAAATTTGAAATCAGTTAACCATGAGAGAAACAGTCAGCAAAAAATTCAAATCTATTTTTACATTCCTTAATCAGAAATCCCTGAGTAGACAAAGATATTTTGGTGATATTAATATTTATACATAACAAATAATCCTTGTTCAAAAAAACATCTTGTGAGCATGAAAGAAAAAAATGTCTGTGTTTTTTATGCTTGGCTGCTTAAGAATAAAAAATGTTGATTAAAATGATACATGAACACATTATATAAAATACTGAATAAATTTTATATACAAACTGGCAGAAATTGCCTGATTTTTTTTAAATATGTAAAATAAATGCAATTAAATGCTGTCATTATACTTTGTCAACATCAAATGTCATTATTCTATTTTTGTCAACATTAATTCAACTGATAAAATCTTTCCTAGGTCTAGAAATGGTCAGTCAGAATTGTATCCAGTTAATTCAGAATATTTTATTTTATCTTTTGCAAAATAAAATAAATATAGCATAAAAAATAAATATTAAATAAATATATTAAATGAAAATTAAAATGATTTTGTATTTTATTTCAGAGATGAATAATTGTTAATAGCCTTGTATTATTTTGAACTAGTGTTCTTAGTTGATATAAATGTTTTTATAGACAAATGTTTTGACCAAGTATCCTCTGATCACCATCAGGTGTCCATTGATTAGTTGTATAAGATATCTGTTGACTGTGATATTTTGTTGTACATACAAACATGCAGAATAATATAGATTATTAAAAAACTTTTAAAAACAACAAAATCTGATAGAAATAATAAATATATGACTTATAGTAACAGGAATAAATTTTGTCTCTAATCATTATTAGATTCATCTTAATAATTGCTTTCCTGTAATGGAAGATATTTGTATTTTTGTTTCAGGATATCATTCCCATCTTGAACAGCTCAGAACTGACAGAGGAAATCTTTGCTTTAACCCTCAAGTAAGTCTAACTTCTTTCCTTCAGCATTGATTCCTGCATGTTTCACAATAGTAGAAGTCAGATAAAATCATGATTGATCCTTTGATGGCATTATATGTGCATAGTAGAGGTGAATATCTGTTATTGAGATTTCCCAATCTTTCTAGAAAAAAAAGAAATATCTCAATACACAAAAAATAGTGTTTTGTATATTGACTCTCTGTTAGGCATCACTAGCAATTTGCTTATTCTAGTACAGTCTTAATACTGGTAGGTAAAAAATCAAAGTGATTGTCAAAAAAAGAAAATAGCAACCTTGGTGTCTATATATTTCAAATAGATGTGAATGATTTATTTAAAAAGATGAGCTAAAGTGAAAGTACTAAGAATGATTGTGCCTGGGGGGAAATTAATGATGTTGATAGGTAGTCAGATGAAAATGGGTCAATTCAATAAAAAGGTTTGTCTTAAACAAAAACATAGATGTATATTGGTTAATTTGGGCAATTTAACATTTCAGGCTTCTTTTAGCCTATATCAAATTTTTGGATGTCAAACCTTAAGCTGAAGAAGTAAAGGTTTCTACTTATATAAAAACTCATGTGTAATGCCTCTCCTTCTTAGAACTGTCATTCTTACTCCAATTACATCTTCCCACAGAATTTATTCTCTTCTGACTAATGTTTTGAAATCATGAACTTCTACTGAATCTGTTCTTGCATGTTGGTCAATTTCACAACACAGAGACTTCAAAACAATTTCTTAAATACATGTCGAACTCAAGATTATTCATAAGTCAATGGTATCATAAGACTCATACTCAGTTATACACATTAGAGGCTCAATTTTCTCTTAATAATGCTGAAAAGATTGAAAACCATACATTTTCAGGTGTCCTGCCTGTTGAACACATTCCAGAATGTGCATTGCTTTCAATGGATTCCTGAACAAGTTCAAAGTGTCAACACCAAAATTTTATCAGGGCTTTGATTAAAAAAGTGTTTTGTATACTGATTTTTAATTATTTAAGTAGTTTCTTGTGAATGTGACAATATATGTATAGTAAGATGCTAACTGGCTACCAAATTACATCAAAGCAGCACAACTGGTTGTAATATATTCAAAATGACGAGATATATTCTGTACAGACCTCATGTCTGAACTGCACCTAAATTTCTGATAAAAACAATTGAAGAAATTAATCTAAATGAACCACTATACAATGATTACTGCATCTTGTCAAATCAGCAAAACCTTTTCAAAACATTGTTATTTAAGTGTTTTTTGCTCCAAATAATATACCAGTACAGGTTGTTTTTGTAAATCTGAATCTTTAAGCAGTTTCAAATTTATTTTACTCTATAACTTGTCTGTAAACTTTTCATGATCCTTTACTTTAAAAACTTGATTTCATGCAGTTCAAATATATTAACACTTCAAACTTATAAGAAAGGAAGATGGAGTTTTTCATAAATGCTTGGCAGGCATGTAATTTGGTCATATATTCAATACTTGCAGCATTTAATTTTGAAACCATCATTAGCTAGAAGGCAAAGTATGGAAAAGTATATCATATTAGCCAGCTACTATTTTGGTTTCTTGAACTCTATAAGAACCATTATGAAAGTTTACAAAATGATTAGATAAAGAAATTTAGAATAGTTTTAAAATTTGAATAAAACTAAAATTTCTGATGATTTCTGATTAATAATTGACACTCATTTTTAGGCACTGGTGATTTATTTTTAATATATTTCTGTTTTGCTTTTTTATATTAGCAGACTAGTGTTTAACTTTTTAATGTCTATCTCCACAAGACCTAAAAATCACTTTCTAAACAATGATAAATTTTATGGCTATTGGTGTAAAGAAATAAGCTACTTCCATTTAACAAGTCCTTGATTGAACCTCTAGACTATATGAGGACCTCCTATATTGAGGACGAGCTGTTTAATGTAGGCTAACATCTACTACTTTTGTTACAGAGCTTTATTCATGAAGCTTACCGTATTATTATTTTTTAAATTTCAGATTGCTTTCCAACTTAACACAGTCTCTAGACTGCCTGTTCCCTTCCAGTTTCCAGCGTAATTCAATGAATTCTGAAATCATGGACAGCATTGTCAAACTTTTACAAACAATCAAACTCCTTTTTTGCCAGCAAGAAAACTTGGACAGATTATTCTATCTTGTCAAGCCCATTATTCGCAAGGTAAGTCAACCTTCTTCGTATATGTTTTTGTTGAAGATAAGCATTTGCTCAAAAAGAACAGACAATGAATATTGGTATGAAATATAAAGAGAATGATAAAAATTTGGAAAGTGGATTCAGTGGGGAAATTTTGTTTCTTGTCATTCATAGGAAATTAATATAAGCAAGCAGCTGCTTTTTCATAAAGAATGGTCTTGATGATTTTGACTAATATTGTCATCTTTGACTAATATCTTCATCTTCTGATGAGATTAGACACCATCTTGAGTTTGTAATTTATTCAAACTTGTATCCTCATGTTGGCTGTCTTCAACAAAAGATTTTAGTTGGTCATTTCTCTTGCTTTCATTTAGTGATTATTGCTCCCAGTAACCTTCATAGTATTTTGAAACAAGCCTCCACTGAAAAATATTTTTGAGAAAGAATCTCAGGACTCAGGAAAAAATGATGTTATAGATGTTTATTCTTTTTATGCACACCAGTCTATTTTTTGTTTAACTGTATATAGTAAATATCTGAAAATTGATAGAAGACCAATACTTTTTTAATATTAAATAATTTTATTTAGCCTTTTAGTTTCCCTACTTCTTAAACATAATTAAGATGAATTTATGTGTTTTTAAAGAATATTTTGTAAATGAATTATAATAATGCCACCTTTTGTCTTGTTAAACACATGGGGCAAATAAAGTAATTTATAACTTTGTTGTATTTATAGTGTTTCATACTTATGCACTTTGGTATATTCACAACAACTGCATTGTGTACCTTCTTACAATTGTATTTATAGTGATATTAACTATTTTCTGTTAGCATTGATACTGTTGTATTAGACTGGGGTGCTGGTGTACATAAAAACACAGCCCCTTATAGCCTTTTAAAACTAAGTATGTGTATGTGTTACCAGGACAAGAAAGCATGTGAAATTACTTTCTGTATGTAAATATATACAAAATGAAACTTTGTTGGGGAAAAATGTCCATTTGTTGGCCAGAAACTGTTGTACATTGTTTGATGTAATCAGTATATTGAATCTCTGTCAAAAGTTTGGCCTTGAGCCTTATAGTTATTGCATGTCATAGTTCTTCCATGATAATAAAATGATTGTGTTTGTTGAAAGTAAAATGAAACAGTAGTCAATTTTTTTGTGAAGTGTTAGCAAACTGAAAGTCAGATATCCATCATAGTTAAGTTATTAACAAATGTAATATAGAGAGATAAAATGAAAGTAATACTAATGATAACATGAATGAGAACCACGGTTATTAATGTGATTTTTAAGCTATTGCCTTTTGGAAAGATATGAAAGCCTTCCTGTGATATTGTAACTAGTCTTGCCAAAAATACAAATTTAAGAATATTGGTGAATGAATATGTGGTTAATTTTTTGACATGTATTACAGAGTTTTTGCTGATATATCCATTATTAGTTATGACAAATGAGCAATCAATATGGCTGAAACATTTTGTTTTTTCAGGGAGAAGACAAAGAAATAATCAATCAGTTTCTTCTACTTGTTCGAAACCTTCTATATATTCAAGTATGGGACAGATTGATGGGCCCTGCAGAAATTCAATGTAAATTTATTAAGTAAGTAACCAAATTAATTTTTTGGTTTGTCTTTTCTTCATGTTATTGTTGCTTTTTATTGTTGATTATAAATCCACAGACTTGGTGTTGAAAAAAAATTGCAAATAAGTTTTATTTTACTCTTGAAAAAATAGCTAGTTGTAACTGTAAGTTCTATTCTGATAGTTTCTTTTTCCACACTTCTCACCTGTGAAATTCTCTTCCAGTTTCTTGCTTCCCTGCCACCTACAATCTTCAAAAATTTAATGTTAATCACCATCTTTTGTCTTCCTGTACACTGTTCTTTTATTGTTCTTTTTCCTTGCTACTCCCAGTAACTACTGACATCTTAGTGACATTATTGCATTGCTTGAAATGAAATCATTTAAAAAGGTGAACAAAGATGATGACTTCAAGAAATTTGTGTAACAAATTCAAAGTAAAAAATATATTATGATTCTGAAGAGTTCTACTTTAAAAACAAATCATGAGAAAATTTTCATGGAATTTACTTTAAGACATTTTTGTTTGTTATTTTTTTGTTTTTTGAAATTTTGGAAAGTCTTGGTGCTCCTTTGACACCACGAAATATGATAGATCAAATCTGTACAAATTATTGATTTTCTGAGTGTCTGGTACAGTTAAATGTGGAAACACAATTATAGATATTTACTAAGCTTTGCTTAGTTTGACACAAGGCCACACTTTTGGAACTCCCAGTCAAGGCTGAGCTCATGAAGGTAGTCAGAAAAAGCTATATTTTAGTAAAATGCTGATTGATTTTATATTATCATTTTTTTTTATCATTTGAATTTTACAGTATTGTCAAATATTTTTACCATTTTTATCCTCTTTTTTACAGAAATATGTTTGAGTGCGAATTGGATGAAATTTTATTGTCATTGCTTACACATCCATCAAGGGTAAGTATTTATATATCTAATGTAAATGTGTATACAAGGTACTTGGTACTACTTTGTTTAATCTATCTAAGAAAGTTTACATAAAAAGGTATGATAAATTGATAAAAATGATTTAAATTTGTATTTTTAATTATGATGGCATGTATATACATGTTTATAAATTACAAATGTATCAAAAGGTCAATGTTAGGATTGGACTCGATAGGTCAAGTGGTTTATGCTTTCTAAAATATATAAAATTTTTTATTTCTAATTTAGCAAGAGTTAAGTGATATGTGTTTATTAATAGGACTATATTAGCATGATATGGCATATTCATCTAAGGAGATTGTTAAATTCAGTGTCAATTTATTTTGTGTTTTTAGAAGTTATATTATAAATACTTCCAAATAAATAAATAAAAGAACTATTCAGTAATACCAACTTGAAATTTCAAGTTAGCTTTATTGGTATTCTTACTAATCCCTAAAAAAGCAAGAGTATTGTATTAAGTGGTTTTTGAACATACATGTTCACCATTTAGAAATGTTTTTTGCAATAAAGTGTGGAAATGTTTGATAGAAAAGAAAAAGAAATTAAAAGATTATTAATTCTTGCATAAATAATAATGCCGATAAAGTAATACATTATTTTGTTAAAAAAAAAAAAGAAATTTTATTTCTATATAAAAATAGGTGGAAATGTTTTTCACAAAATAATGGTATCATTATTTTACAGGTTTCATTATTTTATGCAGCAATTAATGATCTTTTAATTTTTCCCATTTCGAGCTTTTTTAATAAACACAAATTGTAATATAGCAACAAATCTAAGTAGAAGCTTATGAAGCTTTATTTGACTAATTCAGCTTTAGTGCTGAAAACATTTATTTTATTATAGTGGATGATTACAAGTGAGATGTGACTTGGGATGTGCTTATTTTATTACCACACAAATATAAAAATTGTATTATTATTATTATTATTATTATAGTGAACACTAATGAAGGATCACATTATTAAGCTGCAAATTTGAGTGAAAATTGCTTTATTCTTCAAATGCAATGCTGCTAAAATGTTCTCTCAAAACTAACTACAATATATTGCTTTTACTATATTATGGTAACAAACATTTATGAAGCAGTATTCAACTAAGAGTCGGTTTTAAACAATGACATGCACGAAAGAAATATTTTAGAACAATTTTTAAAAAATTGTATTTGTCTCCTTCATTTTCTTTTCTAGATTTGCTGGGGATTAATCATTGTTCAGACTTTGTCATTGCTATACACTGATCAGGTAAGGAATTTATTTTCTATTTATGTAATAATAAAAATAAAAATTTTACTCTAACACAGAATTCTAATAATAATCTTGAAAACCTCAGGAATTGCACTCTATAATTTAAAAGCATGAAAATGATATTTTTTGTGCATAAGTGGAATTTTGTTCTGAATAATTTACAGAAATTAGGTTGCTATAGGTAAAATGTATTGAAATAAATACGCAATACCCATTTAAAAAAAAAATGCTAAAAATATCAATCAGGTCTTCTCCACAAAGTTAACCTATTGAATAGACAAATATTTGCCCCAACACTGTAGACTATTATGTGTATTTAATCTAATTGTATAATACTGTAATATTAAATATACATGGAAGAAGTGGCTAAATGCCATCAAATACAATAAATCTGAAAACTTTTATGAGGAAAGCAAATATTTCTCAAGAAAGAAAAACTTGGTGGTTAAGGTAGTCACTATTTTATAAATGCATGTATAATGTGTAATCATTGTAAGTAATTTTCACTATTAATGGCTTGTGAAATGTGCATACTAAATGTTATGTTGTGGCAGATACAGAGTACATATCTAAACTTAATTTAATATGGCATAAGACTAAGTAAGGGGGGAATCTTTTAAGCGTGTATTGCAAGTGTTAGCAACACAATAACCTTATACTGGGAATGAACCTACAGAGAGAGCTATCAGTAGATATATATATATATATAAAATATGTGTGTCTGTGTGTCAATGACCAAGCAAAATTGAATGATGCCTTTAAACAGATTTTTCTCTGACTCTCGAAATAGATATATCTGCTCAATTTCATATCCCAACGTAAACAAAGCAATTTGTAAGGTAAGGGATTGATGTCACCAGTTCTTTCTATTGCAAGAATAACCATTTGAGTTTGAGAGAATAACCTGGATTTACTACTAAGAGGATTTTCAAACATGCTAGGGATCAATATCATCAGGTTCAATTGGGTGAAATGTGGCCAGCCGAAGAGGCCAGCTCCCAGCTGTCATGTGTGTGATCAAAAACTTAGGAATGTGCCAAAAATACCAACTCATAAAATACTGAGGGTGTGTGTTTACCAATGCCATTTGCAATGGAGGAAGTATGCATGTGTCTATTTTGCAACTGGGGTCAAGTCAATTTGAGAGAATAACCTGGAATTACTGCTTAGAGGATTTGCATATGTGGGTTCAAATTGGCATATAACCAGCACTTTTGAGTCACAGAAGCAGTGAAGCAGCAAAGTGATGGTGTGACCCTGCAAACTGCTTGTTTTTGTTCTGGGAGAACTTTTGTGTACAGTTAAGATCTCTTTTGCAGACAAAATCTGTTTTGTCTTGTTTGAGTTGATTTACTGTAATACTATAGTGTTTAGTTTTAACTATATTGAAAAAGAAAGATTTTGATTTTACCAAAATAGCTATTAGCAGGAATTTTTAAAGATTTTTCTAATTTTTAAAAAATATTTTACTTTAATGATTCTGACATGAGAAATAAAAGAAAATAACAATTTTGGCATATTATACTTTCTTTTAATTAAAGTACAAATGCAGCTGAAACATTAAAAAGATTTCTGTGTTATAATTAATTTTTGATTAGTACTTATTTCATTGTATCATATTTCTCAGAACGATTTTATTTATATACAAGAGTGGAAATGTTATTGGTTTTTCCAAATTTTTTTAGTATAAGAGAGCTCATAAATATTCATCTGGTTAGTGGAAAAATCAAGCAAGTTCATGGATGTGAGGTCATAGATGAGCACTCCTATACCAAATAAAATTTGAAGAACTAAACATTTCTGCTCTGGTATATAAATACTTGTCACAAAATAAAATCCTTACATTTGCCTTGATAAAATTCAAAAGAGGACGAAACGCATCGGTTAATGTAAATTTTTGTTTTGTCTTTATCCATATTGTCCTTTTATAGATATACTCTCTCTGAAATATATATATATATATATATATATATATATATATATATATATATATATATATTATGAAAAATTTTTTGTGTGATGCATTTCATCCTTTAGGGCTACATTCTACTAAAGGGATGCTATCTCTTCAGTAGGAAGGCATAGTAACAGAATACCTTTAAAAAAACTTTTGTAAACTAACATTTGAAATTAATACATTTTTCAGATGTCTCACAAGATAATATTACTGTAGTGAGTTCAGTTTTTACTGGATTCTTCATTCTTGTAGACTTGTGCCAAACTAATCTTAGAAAATGTTGATCATTACTACTATAGTGAGCCTGATTCACATTGGGTACTGCCCACCTATGTGTTATTAGAGTTTAATCAATGTTTAATAAATACATATGCAAATTTTTTATTAATCTGATCAGCTAATTATCATTAAAGTAGGCCTTGCTTTTTCATTGATTTTAAAGACATTTTTTGTTTCTTTTATTAAAATCTTTGACTGAATACCATTACTTTGTAGTCTGTTTTGGCTGGCCTGAACCTTCCAGAAAGTAAATTGTCAGAAGACATAATCTTCAATGCTGAGAATTGTGAAGTAATTTCTGTAATGATGGAAGCTGATAGAAACATTGCCAGCCGTGCACCAGTCCAGGACCACATTCGGTCACAGTTAGTGTAAGTAAAACTGATGATAGCTTATTTCTTGCTTTGGTTTGAAACACCCAAAGACACAACTGTGGATATGTAATAATATTAGGTTGTTCAGAAAGTAATGTTGACTTGCTGGAGGCGAAATAAGACTCCTGCAGATGTTGCCAAAGATGTCAAAATCATCATATGTAGCAATATTTAAAAAATTCAATGTGAGATTAATTCTTTTATTCTTTGTTGGACAGATTTGGACAAAAAGTATTTAGTTCATGTTAAATTAATCTCATATTTTCAAAGATTTTGCCATTAAGAAAACATTTCATTCAACTGAATAAATGAAAATTTAACATAAATAGGAATGCTTAGGTAGAGCCTCACAACTAACAGTTGGATCTTCTAAATTTATTTTAATGCACGTGAATTGTATTGTTCAGAAAAATGGTGCCCTTTTTGGTAACTAAATCAGAACATTTTTTTTGCAGGAACTTTAATTATATTTTGCATAAATAATGATCCATTCTTATTGTCTTTACATTATATTAAGAGCTTAAAATAAATAAAATCTACCAAATTCCATAGACTGCCCATTAAAACCTGATGTGGCTGGCATTTTGATTTTGACACTGATATACATTAGTACTAGATTCTTTTAACAAGGAATTGAAGAATTTGTTTCATAAGTTTCTGTCATTTTGAAATAAGATGTCAACCTGTACCAAATTTTCTTAATTCAGCCATCTTGGAATTTTAAGAATACCATTTAATCAGTTCAGTTGGAACACTTTCTTACCTGATTGTTATTAGCAGCCAGTGAATTTGATTTCAACTCTGAAAATCATGTTTGTAAGTCATCAACATTTGATTTAACAAACCAGAAACTGATTTACTATTTCTAATGTTTATTTCCATCATCATTAGAACATCAATTTTAAAATATAAAAGATGAAGTTTTCTATATATTAACTTTGTGAATGATGGTTACATTTATAATGATACTAGTTTTATTAGCAATTATGAAGTCAGTTTTGTTTCACCATTTGGGCTTTTCCAGTTTTTCCTTGGAAAATTTGTATTTTTAATTATTTTTTATAATTTTGAGAATTTTAAGAGATTGAATTAAAACTATAGAATTAAACAAATTAATCGACAAAAGAACAAAGGAAGAAAAAATAACATGAAAATTAAAATGTTAGATGAAGTTATCAGAAAAAAGATGTTTGAAACGTATCAACCTATAGCTGATATTGGCAAACAACAAATATTTGCTTAATAAAACAGAAATGGTGACATTAGAAAATTTAGGAACAAGGCATTAAAATAATCACCATTAGTCACTTCAACAGATTCTAGTGATGGAAGTAACAGTAGTTTAATAAATGTTTGTTTTAGAAAATATGAAATGTGAAAAAACAGCAGGTGAAAATAGCATAATAACAGACCTTTAGAAATATGCAAAATAGTTTCACAATTGATTAGTTCTGCAATTTAGTGTTGAAAAGCTGCCTTATAAATATTCAAACTTTTGGATTGGCTAATCAAGAATAGATCATCTTCAAACACTACACCAAATGATAAAAAATCAGCAAAATATAACAAACCCATCTTTTTTTGTGGTGGTGGCTTTTATTGGTGTAGAACACTCAGCAGTTTTATGAGAGCAAAATATTAATGAAAATTATGTCATTGAGAAATATGATAATAGTACTATGATAATTCAACTACATAAAGATGCAAGTAACATAAAAATTAGAACAGAAGTGAAGAAAAGGGATATGATTTCACCAAAATTATTTACATTATACTTTGAAATTATCTTTCAGAAAACAAGCTGAGAAATAATGGAGATAACCATAATCAGAGATTATTTGAACCATCGATGATTTACTGATGTTTTATTAATATCAAAAGTATTAGATCAATTACAAGAAATATTGATGCCACTGAATAAAAGATATCCTAGGGTAGTGTTAAAAATGAACAGAAATAAAACAAATGTTCAGTTGTAATGTCTTGAAAACAATCACAGAAATGTTCATATTACATTCCATTTGTACATGCTATTCACTTCAAACTTTTATGTAGCACCTCATATTGTTTTTTTTATATTTAATATTTTTATTTCTATCTTCTTTAAGGGTCATTTTGAAGTCTTTTAACTCTCGATTCTTGATGTCAGGATTCAGTGGACTGGTTTCTGACTTGAAGGTAAATTGTTCACTTTCCCATTCTTATATGCCAAAGATTTTCTCAAGAAAAATCAATCAATAATCTATAATCACTTTGAAGAAATATATGTAAGGAAGCTCTATCATCATCATCATCATTATCATCATCTTCTTCTTTAGAGCTGGGCCCAAACAATGGCCCTTAGACCCTACAGGAGATGTTCCTAGTATGGCAATCTTCTGGACAATTTGTATGTTGATGTAACCTGAGACACTGTTAATAAAATTGTCCACTCCTTTTCTCATGAGGCCCAATTGTGTATTACTGAACATTTATTTAAAAAATAAAACCAAAATGTATTAATGGAATATCATACATAGGACCAGACAAAGAATTAAAAGTAAAGTTTGGGTTTCAATTTTTTTGCTATGAAATCCTTTTTTTTTATAGTGATTATAGTCATTCAATACTAATGTAATTCTTATATATTTATTTATAATGCTGTATACTTTTTTTTATGTAGGATAGAAACTAATTTTGTGGTGGTAGCTGTTGGTATTCTTATTCTGGTTGTATCAATATAAAAACTAGTATTGTACATCTAAAAAATGACAGGATTATTTACAAATTGATTGGAACTTCTGAGAATCAAAGTATGTGTGCAATCTGCTGAAGATAAAAAAAATTACCCCTTCCCTAACACTCCTGCTCAGTATCAGTGTTAGACATTGTGTTTTATATATGAATTCCAATTTGAAAATAATTTTTCCAGAAATGAATTTATTTGTTAATAATGATTTATTATTTATGAATATTGTCTCATTCTTCTTAAAATCTGTTGAATATTTAGTGAAATGATTTTATCCTGAGAGCATTGAATTGAAAAATGTTATTTTGAAATAGATGTTCAATAACAAACAATTCTTTTAGTGATACTTATGGAGTCTGTTTAGAAAGAAGCCAGGTATTTACTATTAATAAAAACATTGCCTATCTAGCACAGCGCTGCCTTAATATTTTCAAATTATTCCCCACCTACTATTATACTAGAACAATTCCAATTTTCAGAACATCTTGCATAGTTTTTTTTCAGAATTGCCATTATCTGCCTTACATTCTCCTTATGCAGTCTGTTCAACAGCAATTTTTCCAAAAAAGCAACAATAATATCAGTAGTCAGAATAATATATGGAAGAATGATAATTTATCATAAAACTTCTATTTCAAATTGGAAAACTAACAAGAACAGACAAAAATTTACTTTAAATAATCTTGTTTATAATTGTTAATATCTCCCTCTCTCATTATTTGAAGATATGGGCAATCATGTTTCTCCATATCTTCCTGTCTGTTGTTGCATTCTAGAGAACTTGTTCTGATATGATGCCTCATTGTCTTTGCTGAATTTGTTTTATCTAATTGTTTAGACTTATCAAATAAGTTACCACTGATTTTCTATCTATTTATTGTAATTTTCTTATGTCCTATTAGTGTTAAATTCTCCAATCTTCTTTCTTTATTATGTATCCAAAGATTTCAGCTGTTTCTTTGTGATTCTTACCATCAATTTCACTGTAATCCCTGTTCTTTATTTATATTATTCGGACTATTGTCCTCATCTTTGTCGCCATATTTATTACAACGTTTCGGCTGTTGTATGCTCCTACCTTCTTCAGGTGGTTGGAATCTTGAACTGAACCCTTTATTTTGCTCACTAGAGTAGACTGTTCTAGTTCCACGTGCCATGTTTAATGGATGTCAGTTATCAGTTATCTCCTGTTAATTTTTCCCTCTGAAAGTTCTCCACTGCCTTAAGTCTTTGGGTCCTGTCACTGGATCTAACCAATGCCTTTATCCACTGTGCCATGTGTCCTTGAGGACATCTGTGTATGAATTTCTGGAAACATTATTTACATTATTTGGACTATTGTTCTCATCTTTGTCACCATATTTATTATGTTTTGGCCGTTGTATGCTCTGGCCTTCTTCAGGTGGTTGGAATGTCGAACTGAACCCTTTATTTCGCTCACTTGGGTAGACTGTTCTAGTTCCACGTGCCATGTTTAATGGATGTCAGTTATCAGTTATCTTCTGTTAATTTTTCCTCAGAAAGTTCTCCACTGCCTTAACCAGGTATTGAACTCACACTCTTTGGCAGGGTTAGAATCTATATCTCTAAAGCCAACCATCTTCAGTAAGCATTTTTACCAGTGCTCATATTGCAATTTTTGCTGTTATCATTGCATATTTGTTGTTATTATCACTTTTCTCTGGCACTCCTTATTACTGGTTCCCATATTGTATTCATTTCTATGCTTGGTCAGCTCAGGAGATTTTTGTGGCCTACCATATGTGCTGATTCCTTAAGTTTACGAATTTTCCAATGGTGTTCCTTGTCTATGATCTCAACCTGATCCCACAGAGGGCGGTGATCTCCCTTCTCTCTCCATATGTGGTCAGCCATGCCTGATTTTTCCACTTCCCCTCATGTTACAGCTTTCTGGTGTTCTTGAAGCCTCACCTTAAGGGCGCGGCCTGTTTCTCCTTTATATTTCTTTCCACAGCTGCACGGGATAGCTTACACACAGTCTTTAGTCATGTTCTCCTCTATGGGGGGGTCTTACTCGGGAGAGATATCTGCGAAGTGTCATCAAGCTTTTGAAGGTTGTCCTGATGATATATGGATTGCAGATCCTTTGTATTTTCTCTGATAACCCCTTCACATAAGGCACGCAGACTGTTTTCTGAGTGTTGTTGTCCTCCTCCTCCTCTTGTACCTGCCTATCCCAGTTTTTGGGGGCTGCTGCCATGTACCCAGGGTAGTTATGTTGTAGGGTACTACTTATACTGACCAATTCTTTATCTAATGTCTCTGGGTCGCCACTTATGACTTTTGCTTGGTGTTGTAAGCAGCAGATGATCCCTTTCTTTACGCTGTATGGATGGTAGCATTTGAAATTGAGGTACTGTTCGGTGAATGTCGGCTTATGGTATACAGATGTCTTGAACCCATGCTCTGTTTAAGATATTAGAACATCCAGGAATGGGAGTGTGTTGTTACTCTCTTTCTCCATTGTGAACTGTATTGAAGGTCTTCAAATGAAGAAGGCTGGAGCATACAATGGCTGAAATGTTATAATAAATCTGGCGACAAAGATTAGGACAATAGTCCGAATAATGTAAATAATGTACATAATACCTCATCTTAGAAATATAGATAGAAATCCCTGTTCTTTTTAAAACTTTCACATTTGTCACATTATTCCCTTGTGCGTGATATTTTCAACATTTGTTGGTGGGCACCTAAGATGAGCAATATCTACAAATGTTTTTGTACTTGAATAGAAATTCTCATTTTTCAATTCAATTGACATTCTACCTGTAATAAAGTAACAGCGTTCATGAATACAAATTTTCTTTTTGGTCACCTAATTTTTTTCTGGGTTCAAACTAGATTTTGATATCAAAGTTTTGCATATTTTTGAAAATTAGATATTTACCTCTAAATATTTCTTTTTGTAGGATATTCTTATTTCTAAGGATTGCAACCTTGATGGATCCTACTTCATGTGGCTGGTCATGTTCTTCTTGAGAATTTCCCGAGTTTTGGAAATGGATTTTGCTTATATCAAGTAAGTAATATTTGGAAAATTTGTTTTCTGATATTAAAATTTCTAAAACTACTTGATGTTTGCACTTTGATAAATATTGCAATAATATGATGTCTATAATACATATCAAAACATAGTTACCAAATAGAACTGTTGTGTCATTAGTAAGTTGCATCATGTTGCAAAATTCACTTATCAACTTTTGACAATGGGAATGTTTTAAAATACTTATTTGGAAAATTGGTCCAACACAATCTTTCTAATGTTCATGTCATTTCATTTAGTTAGACTTTGCTATGCTAAATAAATATTTGAGCCCAGGTTAAAGCCCAGGATTTACAAGCAACATATTTTCCCTCTCACTTGTTCAAACTAAGCTGAATAAATATACATATATTTTGTGTATGAATGTAGATTATTTTTGTATTAATGGAAAATTTTTATATTTTAATCTCTTTTTAGAGATGTCATATCTGTTGATGTTGTTGGTTTCTTAGTGTACATGGGTGTCAGCACCTATGAAGAAATTATTGTTGGAGAGCAGAAGAAACATGATGTTACTTCCAAAAAAATGAGGTAAGTTTCTTTTGGTATATAATAATTAGAATCTGAGATGACTACACTCAAATAGAATTACTCTATTTCCAGGTATCAAAGTTCACACGATTTAAAGGCATGTACGCAATTTGTTTAGCTGCATTTTAAGAAAATTTGAGTGTGAAGGTGAAATAATTAAGCATTTGGTGGAAATACATTAATAAAAAATAAACTTTTGTAGATTCTAACATGGCATTATTTTTTCAAATGTTTATCATTTTGTCTTCTATTGACATACAATCACAAATAGACAATATCTGCCAATAACATATTCTGCTTAGTTATAATAATATACACCAGTATTATATGTATTAAATTATATATTGTTTAAAGTTTGCTATATTTATTAGGGAAGGGAGTTCAATATCAGAGATAGAACATTTGTAGATGTAAAGTGTGGGTATAGGTCTCAATACTGCATGGTAACTATCAGGTTCATGTCATAATTTGATCTTTAAGCCAAGTGTTGCTATTCCTTTTGCAGTCACTCCCTCTATATATATAGGCCACTGGATTATTAAAGAAAGTGGAAGGAGAAAAAAACAGCCTCTCTTAGTCTTTTTGTTTAGCACTAATTCTTTAGGTTATTTAAAGTCATAACCTTTAGTTTACTTTAGTTCACTGCCCTTGTCTAAGAATATCTCAACTTTTTGTTATTTAACTGCTATATGTAGGTTAGTAGAGTATTAAAGAAAGTGAGTGAAGAAAAAAGTTGCCACTTTTTGGTTCTTTTGTTTAAATTTAAAACTTTAGGTTATTTTATTTGGCTTATTTGTTTTGCATATTTTTGGGGGGTTCTTAATTTTGTTGCTTGATGTAAATTTATATTATGGGATATTTAAACTTTTTTGGTTCATTTTGTGGTTGTAGGTAATATTAGGAGGAATTTCTTTTTACATATTTATTTGAAAATTAACTTTTTTGTTTAGAAATATATCTTGTTTTGGAAAGGTGTCTATCAATATTTTAAGGATTTTGTAACAGAAATCAGCTGGCACTGTTTTTCCTATTTTCCATGTTATTTTTTATGGGCTTTATCATTAAAGACATTGGAAAAATGGTTGCCACCTGCCATACTCTATCTTTACAAGAGTCAGATCAGACCAAAAATGGAGTATTGCTATTACATCTGGGCTGGAGATGTCCAATATTTTTTTCCAGTTTTGACAGAGTTCAGAAGTGTTTACATGGCTTTGTAGGTGATGTATTTTTTTTCAGATGCGATATTGCAAACCTCTCACTATTCTATCACTTTCCATGGAATATGTTCTGAAGAACTACATTCTCTAGTTCTACCAGTTCAGATGTCTTACAGCTAAGACCTACCATAATATAATAATAATCTGCACTTCTCCCTCCAACATCCATATAACAACCTCCTTTAGTATCTGACAATTTGATAATTAACCCACAAATTTGTGATATGTTGAAGTAATGCTGGGTTATCTTTGTTTAGTAGCCATGATGCTTCAATCCTAAAACCATGCCTGATTTATTATAATCACAGATAATGTTATCAAGCATTTTTATCAAAATTATTTGGTACCAAACACTTGAAATAATTGTTTTATTCATTTAAAGTCAATAAACTCTGTATTAACTTTTTATAAAGTTGTTTATTGCAACAAATTTATAACAATGAATGTAAATGGCTTCAGTTTTATATCCTTTGCTTAATCTTACCACTGATTTACCATTAACTGAAAACCTAGTGCTAAAATGATCACAATAAGCAACTTCCTCTGTAATTTGTGCTCATTTTGTAATTTTTTTATTTTTATTTTTTTTTGCAGTGTAGAAGGATATCTTGAGTAAGACTTGCTCTACAAACTGTACATTAGCATGCTTTTATAGTCAGCTGCCACATAACAGATTTAATATTGGATAAACAAAACTTTAATCTGTAGGTGTGATGAAGACTTACATATGTTAGTGAGGATTAACTTTGATTTTGTCTGCAGATTATCTTAACTATTCTTTTGTATATCAATATATAGGTGTGACTCTTTGTCACAATTGAGATTTGCATATTCTTTACTCCCCTTCAAATATTTTTCCTAAATGCTGTTTTTAGTTCAGTTTTTCTGCAGGTCCAAATCAAACCTTTTTTATATCTCCCTTTTATCTGTTTGCACATCTGTTTGTTATTTTTTTCTGTTAGTACTTTTGCACTCAAAGAAAATCTCTGTCATTTGAAACAAAATTGGCATCAATTCAAATGATTTTTAATTTGCATATATGTATTATTAAATTTAGATAGCATATTACTGTATTGAACAAACCTATATACTAAAAAAGTATAGAACTCATATTAATTTAAATATGAGCAGGCTTCTGTATTTCTATTCAGCAAATCTGCTTATCCTACAGATGACTGAAAAAAATATATTTAAAGATGAATTGAATTTCAGTTAAAAAAAACATGAAGAATAAAGCAAATATGGAAATGAAGTAAATGAAAAAGTATTAGCGAGTTATTGCTAGAAAAAAAAATTGGATTCATCAGAAAAATTTTCTTTCATTTGATTTTCAAAATTGTTTTCTTTTTTTTTTTAAGTTATTTTTTTAAAACTCAACAGCTTACTCCAATTAGGAATTAAAAAAGAATAAAGATTGTTAATAAGGATATACATGCAGTTTTTCTTGTGTTCATATTTTGAATATTTGAAACAGTTATAAATTATTAAACAAAGTAAATATTGACTTATTTTTTTCAATCCATCTTTTTTACAAAAAATACCCCAACAGTATTATTAAGTAACTAATAACTGAGATCATTTACAGAAATTAACTGATGTTATTAACAAGTCATTTGGGGGATTTGTAGGTCCCATTAGGATGTAAAGAATTAAAGGGAATAAGACATGTCACACACATTGAATTGAAAAGGCAAAATGTTCTCTGGTAAAGCATTTGTAATTCTTCAAGTGTGTGTGTGTGTAAGGTTAAATTTTGTAGTACTGCAAGAATCAATTCACCTTGTCACATTTGTTCATAAGTGAAGATACAAAAAGTTATTGTTTGTATGCATAAGTTCATAGTAAGAGTAACAACCTTACATTATATTAATCTTAATACCTGGGTTATGGGCTTTGCTATGACAAATTGAATTCTGGACATTTCTTATATTGGAGAAAAAGGGAGACTAGACTAAAATTTTGCTGGTTGTGAAATTTATTAAGCATTTGTTCTTGGTGAATAATAAATTGATGAAATAGCAAAAGTTTTGTCAATAATCATATTGTCAGTTTAATGTGCACAACATTTTAGATCCATGAAACACTGGATCGCATAATGTAATCAAAAAGATTTTCTTCAGCATCTTAGACACTTTGCTAGAGCAGTTTGTAACCAATGTTAGAGTATACAACTCCCTTTTTTTTTTTTTTTTTAATCATATCACCCCAAGCAAGGCCGGAGGCCACTATCACGCAAGGGGTTAAAGAAGGCTTGGAGGAAGAGCAGATAGGAGTGGCAAGGGAGGGGATGTGGAGAAAGAGAAAGACAGTGGGTCGATCAAGGCAAGGGGGCCACAAAAGATCCGGAGCGAGAGCAGATAGGAATGAGAAATGAAAGGATGTGGAGAAGGGAAGTGTATAGATCAAGGCAACTGGAGATGTCGATTGACGCTACACTTAAACCGTTGGAGATTGTATTTATCAGGGAAACAGTAATAGGGAAGGGAGTTCCATAGGCGAGATGTGCGAGACATGAAGCTATTGGAGTAGAAGAGACGTCTACATCTAACAGTTTCCACGGTGTAGGGGTGGGAGCGGGATGCCAGCCTGGTGGGGCGTTTAAATTCACGAGGCCTGGGGACAAGCGAACGCAGCTCCTCAGAGCAATTACCGTGGAAGTACTTGTAAAAACGGCAGAGCGAGGCAACATCGCGTCTGTGAGAGAGCGACTGCAGACGAGATGACAGATCAGGGCCAATCACGTTGCCTATCCGTCTCTGGATCCTATCAAGAACCCCGAGGCAAACAGCAGGGGCCCCAGACTATATATGGCAGCAATACTCCATGCAAGGGCGAATGGTCGATTTATAGACTTGAAGGATCGATTCCGGGGAGAAAAATTTCCTCCTACTTTGAATCTGATCACAGACTACTTGTAACTAAACTTACAACACCAGTCAACAAAATAGCTTACTTCTGCTCACATAAACCACAAAAGACACCCAGGTACAATATCCAAACCTTTAAAAATGAAAGAGTAAAATGAGAATTCTGTAATAAAGTAGTCCAAATTGATGTCCCTAAATCTTAACCAAAACAACATAGAAGAATCAAATAATGTTATTATATCTTCATTAGCCAAAGCATATATGACTATTCCAAGAATACCTAGATAAAAAAGATATTCCTGTGGAATAAAAATCATGAGGCAAAAAGACTGATACAAGAAAGAAACAAACAGAAGAGGAAGACTAATGGAAGAGAGAATACTAAATAATTATCAAAGAAAATTAAAAAAAAAATTGTTAATATTCTGAGAAACAAATATATCCGGAAAATTTGGAACAAAATAAATGAAGCCAAGCAGCAAAGACAATGTGTTGAAATGTGAAGAAAATAGAACAATCGCAATAACATAATACAATCAAAACCAACACGGAAGAAATGTCCTGGTCTCAAAAAACACTTTGAGCTACATTTCAACCCTAACCACACTAAAGATGCCTGTAGAAATAGAACATATACCAATATACATACAACCATTATAAAATCTGTCCCCAAACAAACAATAACGAACCTACTGATGAAGAAGTTAAGCTATCAAAAAAGAACTAAGAAATAATAAAGCATCACTTGATATTGAGGCTGAACTTTTGGACAAAAACTTACTTTCTCCTTGAATTCAATAACAAGTTCCTCAATTTCATGAAGGAAGTCTGGAATTAGAAATGCATCCCAAAAAAAGTGGAGTTAATCATGCATTAATGCACTATGGAAACAAAAAGGTAGTCCTCAAGACACACACACACACACACACGTACAGAGTTACCTCAACTGGGTTCATTATGGTGAAAGTATTAATGAACATTGTCTTAACTAGGCTCTCCTCATTTTATGAAAGTCAATGTCTCAAAATTTAATTTGGTTTTCTTTCTGGTAAGGGGTGTAATGGTAGCATATATTTCATCAAACAACTCCAGGAACTACCTCTTCTATAGAAAATTGTATACCTGCTATAACAGCCTCACAGTAGTATATGACCACATTGATAAAAACTTCTCATCCATAAAAAAAAAATCTTCCAAACTCTGATTCAACTGAATGTCTAGATCTGATAGAGGAACTACATCAGTCCACAAAATCACACATGTCTAAGCGAGGACCCCAATATGGAAACATTTCAAAACTTATTAGGAGTACAACAAGGAGGAAATGAGAGCTCCAGTTTATTTAATCTTTTCCTAAACTATGTCCTGCACATATACAAGCACAGATGTGAAGGGTTGCATACAACAGCTTTTTCAGATGAATAGTTAAAGAGATGAGAGAGAATGATACCTATAGATCTTAGCTAGGACTATCCTTCTTCAAACCTTGTGGACTGACATTACAGAATCACAAACAAAGAATTGTACTAAATACGAGAAACCATAGAATCTAGCTTTAATTTTTATGATAATTTCTTTTTTTTATTAAGCCACTGGTGTTGGTGCTAGTAGTAGTAGTAATAGTAGTATTTAAATAACTAATATGACAATATTCTAAAGTTAGACTAGGTACAATTAATGATAGTCTAAGACATCTACATAAATATTAGCCTACCAGATACCTCAACTTCACATGAGACTTGGGAGATATTTTTTAACCATTGTTGGTAAAAGAAGGAGGTTCTTATATGCTACATGATCCATAAATATGTTTAGATATCATATTACATTTTAAAGAATGATGAAGAAAAAAGAAATAATAATGTTTTTATTTTAAGTCTCTTGCGTGTCAATGCAGGGAGATGTTAAAAACCCAAATTTAAATGAAAAATCAAAATTCTCAATTAAACTTAAGTTTTACCCGTATACGGTCTTAAGTAATATATTTAAATTATAATTAAATATATTAATAACACACAGGACCAAAATGCCGATTTTGTTCTCGGCTTCTTTATAGGAAAGTAACAATAAAACCACTCAATAAAGCAGATGATCTTAAAAAACAACTATACTGTAAGTAGTGTTCACAGATAAATATTTATTTTAACAAATCAAAATTACATGCATATTGTTCCATATGCTAAGTGGGTAACAAACAAAAATAAACAAAAGGATTTTTACTTACAAAATAAGGTTGTCAGCAAGCAGACAACACAAACATCTTTTCAACCTTTTTCTTTCTTTCAACTTTTTCATTACAATAAACAATATTGTTATAACATTATTTTACAATCAATTCAACTTCTTTTATTTTCTTTCTTCAAATATTTCTTAGTCTTCATTTGAAACTCTTTTTCACTTCCTCTGGAGCTGCAAGAGTAAATTATAAAACACAAATCCTAACCTAGTCTAGGATCTTAAAATCTTATTTATTTTAAAATAAAGAACGAGAATAGGGGCAGAATTCCCCTCATCAAATGACTCTGTCAAACAAAGTAAACGTTGATTCTCCGAATCAACAAACAAATAAATCAAATGTAATAATTCCCCTCCTAATAAATATAAACAAATCTTAGGTACGGAATTCTACCGAAGCCAAACAAATCTTCTTTTCAAATTTTACTTAATTAAACAAATCTTAGCTACGGAATTCTACCGAAGCTAATTAAATCTTCTCAATGTTTCACATATTCAAACAAATCTCTGCTATGGAATTCTACCGAAGCAAAACAAATTTATAACTTTTCCCAAGTTATACTTAAACAAATATTAGCTACGGAATTTTACCGAAACTAATTAAATCTTCTACAGAGTCGCCCGTAAAGGAAAAAATCCCCACCCCATTACTCTAAATAAAATCGTACATTATTAATTATAATGTTATATTTTCTATCTAAAGTACTTCGACACAGTAAGTTGAAGGTTCAAAGTAAATGCTACTTTACGTGATAAACTGAGTCAGTTTAACACGGAGCCAGAAACAAAGAGTCTTAACTCATCAAGGAAAATTTTCTGACTGAGGATAAAATCCTCTGATCTAAAGGAGTCGTCTGCAGCTTCCAATTCCATGAAAAATAGCGGCAACAAAAAATTACCGTCTGTTTTGCCATCAGACGCTATTATACAAAATATTTAAACACTGCAGTTACAAAAAGATGTCTTCACACTCTTTCTATATATTATATTTTAAATTTCTTTAAATAAAATTTCCAAAGAATGATTGTAGATAGATCATAACAAAAATCATGAAAAAAGATGATGTTTGTCTGAAAAGGTGAGAAATGCTCTTTAAAGCTGCTATAAATTTATTAAATAATAGTTTTACATTTGAATTCTTTTTTTCTTTTTTTGTAGGCTGCATTTTACTATTGCTTCTATTAAGGAACTCTTGAAGACTCTGGAGACATATGACAACCACCTATACCATTCTGTTACATCTGAAGATCGGAAAGCAATCAAAGAACTGAAAAGTAATGTAATTTTTTTCTTTTTGCTTTACTGTTCTTTCTCATTTCGTCTCATGTGTAAGTATTGGAAGGCATAAGCTTCATTGTCGTAAGAATTAGAATTTTAATTCTTTTTGAAGCTGCTTGTGTTCACTACACTAACTACAGAAAGACATAGATCTACGTCTTCCTGCACTCTGTCCCAGTAATTGATATCTTGACAAAGATTCTGACACTGATATGCTACAATGGTTAATGGAGGAAAGAATTTGTACAAGTTATGGATTCTTCTCTTTTGGTACTATAGTTCCTTCTAATCTGTGCATGTAAGATTATGCATATATATTTTACAACCAGTACACAAAAGAAATTAATAAGTGCAGGAAAGATTTCTTACCTAAAATAAAATAGTAATTAATAATTACAATTTTATAATCATAATAATTTTACTTATTGATATTAATCTCTAAGCTATTTCTGTTAACTAGTTAGTTGATTTTCCAAATACCACATTTGTACATAACTTATATCTTGTTCTGTTTTACACAAGCATTCATTGTGCACAGATAGAAAATAATTATACAACATAAGATTTTTACACACACTCATGACTATAGTGAATATTGGCTGATTACATTAAATATAGCACTACTATTATATCCTACTTAGAAAGGAGATGGGTACCGACAGGTAACAATCCTTATTCTAAAGAGGCACGGAATTACTTAGAAGAGCATTCAGAAAACTTTTTCATGTAGTCGGGACTTGGCACTGCCAATTAATCATCAAAAGATACCAGGGATAATTCAGCAGGACACTGTCAGGCTTATAGATCAATGTGACAAACCAACCAACATTGTAATCTAGTATTTTCTTGTATTATTTGGAGAAGAGATGGATATTGGCCAGTAACTGACTCCCTTTACTATCTGAGAAACTATAAAGAATAAATATCTGTGATAAGAAAGTTTTTTTTTCTGATGTCACTAAGGTGAAAAATGTTTTTTATAACCGAAGATAAGTACTTGTACTCAAAGAAAGTGGCAACAAAGAAATATGTCCTAATGTATTTTTTAAATAGAATTTAGTTTCATTCCATTAGTTGTTCAGAGTAATATCATCATTCTTGATGGTTTTCTTGCTTTTTTCAACTGGTACATTCTTCAACATTCTGAGAATTCTTAATATTGATAGTTCTGGATTTACATATCTCAGATTTTGTAGATAGTGTCAGATTTTTTTTCAAAATTAGAAACCTCTTCCTACAGGTCCTATTGGCTGAACTGTAGGAATGAAGCAACAAAGATAAACAATTGATGAAATAAAAACCACAAATGAATATAAATTTTTTTGTAACTATAATTTTTGGAGCTACTTTACTGTCATTTTGTGAATGAGATCTGAACTGTGCAGCAGTTTCCAATGGGACTTCATGATGATATGTACAGCTATGGCTGTGCTTTGTTTTCTAGATACCCCACTTGAGGTGTTGCTGTCTCATTATCCTCAGCTCCTCACACAAAAAATGAAATGCGCAGAAGAACCACCCAGACCAACCATACATAAAGTAGACCTCATTTTCTTCATCGCCTTCATTAATATAAGAGGTCTATGTTCCAACTATCCAGAGGTTGAACTACATCAAGAGGTCAGGCCTCATCAGTGGTGGCTTCATGTTCTTCTGGTAGGAAAGCAGATGAATAAATTTTATTTTTTTTGTATGAACAAACCCAGTTTCTTGCTTGAGCAAGCTATCACATGGTATAAAGGAAATGTATGCTATGCTAATCAGTACTTATACATCCACATTTGTCTCAAATGAAGCTGTAAAGTTCTCATTCTACAAGGCATTACAATATCTTCAATCTATTTCTAGGACTGTTAAAATCATCTTGTTAGGAGATTTTAATGCTAGGGTTGCAAGTGACTGAAAGACCTGGAGTTGCTTGGGGAGATATGAAACAGATAAAATGCATAACAATGGTTAATTGTTTCTTGAACTGTGTACAGTTTCAGCTTTACATTGCAAATATAGAATTCTAACACAAAGGTGACCATATAACAATATGGATGCACCCATGGGCCTATCAATGGTACCTAAATGTAACATGCAGGTTATCTTCAATGTAGGATCCCTACAAAGTGCAGACTGTTGGACTAACCATGCACTTATATGTGCCAAAATGCATCTGGTCATTAAGCCAACTAATGTTGTTTAAGAGTGATGCTTTGTATCCACTGGATAACTCATATGTCAAACTGGTTCTCAAAAAAGCATGAAAGTGCACATTCATTTCTACAGGCTTTATTAAGCAGGCCATTTATTCACCTTGATGACAGCAGAATTTATTTATTTATTAACTCATTTGTCAGTTATTTTATCAGACGGCTAAGTTTTTCCAGAATTGATTGGGGAAAATCATTTAATTCCCACTAAAAATTGAAACATTTCTTTTTTGTTTTCCTTTCAGAAACACTGATCAACATGACAGACATGCGTCAGTTGTTTTTATTTTTAATCCGGAATAGCCAGAACCAGAGACTTTCTTTTGTACGTGATGTTATTGTTACAAATCATACATTTCTCTTGTTGCTTGACCGATGGATCCGTGAAGACAAAGATGCATCAGCGAACTTTGAGATGATTCAACATATAAACCAGTAAGTAAACTTCTTTTCCTATCTGTGGCTTTACCTTTATGTGTTCCTTTTTCAATTGGGTGGTATTAGCCTGTCATTAAGAGTTTACAGGAAAATCTAAATCAAAACATTAGGATCAAAACCAGCAATGATACTAGTCCAAATAATTTGTGGAATAATAGCAATACTTGATGCTACAAGTTCAGGTAGTTCTTGGAAGACTGGAGAATGCACCAGATAGCTTATAGAGATCAAAACAATTATGATGAAGATGCTAGTCCAGAAGAGTTGCAAAATACTGAAAATACTTTATCTTAGTATTTCAGCAGTGTGAGGAAGGTCAGAGAATGAACTAACTTTTAAAAAAGTAATAAAAATGAATGTGTTAGTTTATAAAATTTTTAAATGAAGCATTTTTTATTTTAATTAATTATTTTATTACTTTTACTTTATCGAATTATGGATTTTTCAACCCAGCACTCTTCATTATAACCATTATTTTATTACTAGTTTTACTTTATATTATTGTTTCTTTTTATCCCAGCTCTATTTCAATGAACTTTTTTCTAAAACAAATAGTTACTTCTTATTTTCTGATTTTGTTTAAATTGTTTTATAGAGTTTATTGGAAACTTCTTTTAAGTGGGCATTCAGTAGCTTTCCATAACTTCCTGCAGTGTTTGTTCCTTTACAATAACTCACAGTCCTTGTTCTGCCATCAGAAGCTCATTAAATATGCTACTTGATGTTTCCCCCCTGTCCCTATTGCCCTCAATATGTTCTATTAGTGTCAAATTCTCTAACCCAAGTTTCTTTTTCAGATTATAAATGTCCATTTTGTTTCCATTTAGCTTAAAACTTCCTTGTTGCTCACATACATGGTATTGTCAACATTCTTCTGTAGAACCAAATCTATTTTCTCAAGTTTCCTCTTCATCTATGAGGAAATTGTCCAGTATGGAATAAAATTAGAAATAAAATAATAGTGATAAGGAAAGGCATATAAATCATGATTGTTGTAATAAAAACAACAATAAGATTTGAATTCATATGAAATTACAATACAGCTTCATTTCAAATTGCAATTATACATATTATCAAATGTTTTATAAAAGATTTTTGGAGTTATATTTTGAAATGGGCATTTGCATTTGATTTGAATTTATTTCTAATGTTTTCTTTTTCTACAGATTTGCCAGCATTTCTGTTATGCAGCAGTATGCACGTCTCTTGGAAAACTTTGATAATAACAGTACTGCAGTAAATGACAGTATCTTCACAATGATGCATCATGTTGCAGGAGACTGCAACAAACCTGAAGTTCTAATGCAAATGACAATCTTAAAAATATTCACAGATCTTTGTGATGAGAGCAAGTTCATCTCAAATGTACGTAAAACATTCTTTTCTTGTTTTTGTTTCAGAAAAAATTAATTTTATTTGAGAGTATTCATGACTTTTTTCTTGATAAAGTTCTTTTTTGTCTCTTAAAGTTTAACTTCTCCACTTGCTTATCTCATTCTTTCTTTTTCTTGAACTGGCTTTTTAGTGTTTTTACAAGATATATTTTGATTCCTTATTTTTGTGTACAAACTTTTCTTCCAATATTTCTAATTAAAAATGTACTTCTTATACATATTCAAAGAAAGATATCAATAAAATTAAATATAGTTTAACACTATCTTGGATATTTGCATTCTTACTTAATGTTTTTATCAGAGTTACCATTAAAATTGCTACATAAAATTACTTATGCTTTATTAGGGTAAATAAAATTAAATTTAATGTACTAGAAAATATTGTCAATGTTCATCTTCTGTACTTTATTTTTTCATTCATGTGAGACATTTGTGTGTCACTATCATATTTTACTAAAAACAGCTATACAAATTAAAGTAAAAATAATAACTTAGAAAGTTTTTAATTGTTATAAAAAGAAGTCACTTATGCCAAAATATACAGCCTGTTGAAACCTTACTCATTTTTCTAATCAAGAGCACAGAGTGCAAAAAAAAAAAAAATAAGCACATCTGTTCAGTGTTACAAGACAAAGGTTGTATTTAGCAAATTGCCATATCTATTTATATTGTAGCAAGTAACTATAGAATGGTCATATGTACACCTGAGGCAATATGAAATATGCCACAAGATACACAAAGGGTATTGTGTTGTAATAAATGCATTTATAAATTAAAATAAATAAAATGTTTTCAATCATTCATTATTTAAGCAAGTATAATTCTATCCGGTATATCACCATGTTTTGACAGGAAAAAATGTTGGTCTGTATGTTGCCATGAGATATAGCCAATTAATACTTTTAACTCTTATGGTAATTGTGGGATGATATTAACTTTGGTTCACCTCCTTTTCTGTTCATATTTTTTTTTTCAATTTTATTTTGTTTCATTGTCTTTTATTTTATTTCTGTTCTTTATAGATTTAAAATTTTGATAATGTAAATAATCTCTGAAATATTAATGAAATCTATGTTTCTATCTGCTAACCAAATTTTTATTACTAACAACTTTACTTTCATCCTTTCCCTTATAATTTATTGATTCTGTCATTTTGGAATTTACTAAAATATTAAAAAAATATAATGGTTGATTGAAAGATACAGTCTCTAATCCTATAAAACAAGTTTTAGACCAAATCAAAAATGAAATAAATTTCTTTTCAAAATTACAATTTTATTTTTAGTCACCATTTAGTGCTACAGTTTTCAATCCTATCATGTCAATGCACTTAATCTACTACTTCATTAACAAGTAGAATATGGTATGTTGAAAATTTAATGTCAAATAAGAGTTACTAATAATAATGATAACAATAATGTCTGTGTGTGAATTGCATCATGAATAAGCTAAAGCCAAAATTTGTTTATTATTCTTGCAGGAGGCTGGTGACTTAATGGAGTATGTCATACACAAGTTCATGACGACTGCCGCTGAAGATCCTGGCCTTTGTGCAAAGTACTTATTCAGTATGGAAATGAAAAATCTTAAGTAAGTCAAGTAATATTTCTTGATTGATGCAAGTTCTCTAATATGTTGCACTGGAGAAATCATCCTGAAATAGTTGAGTTATTCCACCTTGATTCCATACACCCTACTTAGAACTTTAACAAAATTAAAATGGTTTATTTGTTGTTAGAGTGTTGTCAAATTTGAAGAAGCATCCTTTTCTCTATTTTCTGTTGCTTCACTTATTTATTATAAATAAATCATTTTTAAAGTGTCTTTTGTAACATCTGAAATATTCTTTAAAAATAGAAATTATCTTTTTATGGTAACAGAGGAATTTAATATATTCCTTATATTGGGAACTTTCTACTATATAAATTTTAGTTTAACAAATAGAACAATGTTAATGTTGTATTATGTAAATGGACTAGTCTTCTGGGTCTATAAATGAGCTGAACTTTTCTCATTCTTTTAGGGGAAGTTATGTCACTGTGATGTAATATTCTGTCTAAACTGTTATTTGCCCTTTCAATCTAACAATCTCTATATATATTAGTTTTCAACATAATTTCCCCCTTTGTTAAATCCTCTCAATTAGTCAGAGATTGAATATTATATAGAGATAATATCAAATCAAAATTTAAAAATTCATCTCTATCATGTTTTTTCTCAATACATCTTATGAGTATTAAATTTTCCAAGTTGTCCTTCCTCATAATGCCATAGAAATTTAAACTCTCTTTATGATTTAAAGTATGGGTCCTACAAGTTACCATTTTCTTTAAAACTTCCTTGTTGTTCACCTGTTCACTCCATAGTATTCTTAGTATCTGTCTGTAGAATCACATCTCTGTCATTTCAAGTTTCTTCTTTATCTGTAAGAATATAGATCAACATTCACTGACATATAGGATATGACTATTCTTTTCTTTGTTTCTAAATTTTCCCATTTTTTTGTGTTTTGCTTAGTTTTTTGAAAGCATTGTTAGCTATTCCAATGTGCCTTCAGATTTCTGTTATTACACTGCCTAGATAGTTAAATATCTACACTTGCTTGATTCTTATATCTCCAATTTGAAGCACATACCTCTCTTTGCTGACTACCTAACTACCATACATTATTAAAGTTTAGTCATTTCTTCAAGCTTTCCTTTGATACCTTGCCTAGGAATTCTTGCAGTTTTCCTTCTGGGAATCTGTTGTAGCATACCTATGGACAAGAATGGGCATGACCCCATTCATACAAATACAGTAGTAAATACTGTATGTTGGTCTGCAGTTAAAGATTCATTGTGGAATTCACTTGACTCACTTCTAACAGTTGACTACTACTTCTACATGCCACAGGCAAATCTTATGTGTGTTTTTCATGTCATAAGTATTATCGTCAATTACCAACCTTCATGTGATTATTCTGTTCAGTAACCTTCCCTAGGTTACAACAGAATCATTAATCAGAAATGGACAAGTAATGAATTTGAAGTTTCAAAAGTATGACTCAAGAAGTGCATGTTGACAGTGTTCAAAAGGTTCAGTGCAAATGCCAGGAAAATAGAAAACTTACAAAAATTAAAATGGTTAATCTAGAGGAAAGGCATTGTTTCAGCTTAAATTTCTGAAATTAAAGCCCAGAAAATATATATTTTGATAAAAAACAATAAAGATGAGGATGCACTTCAGAAAGAAAAAATAGTGATAGATATTGTTTGTTTTAATGTTAGTTTCATATTAATTGTATTTACAGAAAAAAATTGAAATTCAAAACTTTAAAAATTAAATTTTATAACATACTGGTAGATTGAGAAGATTTTTTTTGTTTTTTTATCCAGCATTGATATGAATGACGAGGACCATTTTAATGATGCAGATTCTGATATGTCAGTTTGCTCAAATTCAGAGTTTTCATCAGTCATCCACCATGCCACCTCTTCAAGCTCATCTTATTTTAAGGTAAGTTGCATTAGCAATCAACACCTGGTCATTGTTCAAACAATATTATACGGAGCTACATTTGACATGTTTTTTAATGACACTTTGATATTAACTGTATATATCTGGGAATACCTTAAATCTCCCCTTTATCATAAATAGGTAATATTCTGTTGGGGATGGATTCCTGGTGTCTAGTTAAATTAATCTTTGTAAGAAGAAAATCTATTAAACAACAGTTACACCTACCTGGACAAGAATGGGGAATCAATTAGCTGAAACATGTTTAAAAGAAAATGATGTTAGTTTACAACTTTGAAAAGAGTCCTTACCATATTCAACATTGTTTGGATAAGTGAACCTCTTCTTTGTGTACTTTTTGTTGTTGATTTCTCAATATGTTAACAGTGTTGTTTAAACAACATTGAATATGATGCTGGTTTGAATATTTCATGGAGAAATAAGATTTCATCTGTAAAATTTAGATTACATTTAAAACTATTCACTCAGTATAAGAAGAACACTGGAAAACGAATGACACCAAATATTGTTTCAAAACAATAATGAAGATACTAGTTCAATAAAGGTATGGGTAATGAAAAAACTTCATTTCAGAACATCAGACAATGCATAAGAAGGTTGGAAAGTGCCAGTTAAAATGAAATTGATATAAGAAAAATGTAGATGTTTGTCCAAACAGAATAAGGTAACTTAAACAAGGTGGGACATATTTTTTTAAAATGTTTTTTCTTGGGATTTTATACTATTTGGCTGTTTGAGCAGACAGTGCAAAATCAGAAAATAAAGAAATGTAGTTTTTGACAAAACTCAAATGCTACACTTCAGAAGCCAGTTGTATTTTAATAAATTTGGAGATTTCAACTCCTTTGCTACTCTCTGTATTTAGAAAATTGTTTGAAAACAATTATTTGAATTGTAAATTAATCGAAAGAACAATTATACTAAATGATAATTATTCGAAATACCTATGTTTGAAATACATATGTGGTCTTGCTTTGAGAAAATCAATGCTGATTTACTTAGAACTAATAATGCCCTTGAAGGATGGCATGGGTCTTTTTTGCAGCAAGTGTCATCCCACAATATGGAAATTCTTAGATGCTCTTAAAAGAGAACAGGATTTGAAAGGAATTCATATTACAGAAGTAAGAGCAGGTTGCCAAAATATTAAAAGTGCTAAGAAATACTGCAATGTAAATGGAAAACTTAAAAAATTAGTGGCATCCTTTAATTACTCTTCAATAGTTGACTATTTGTGTGCACTATCATATAACTTAAGGGTATAAAGATTTTTTCTTAATAAATTGTTTTATTAACTATATTTGTATTTGAATAATTATCATTTGTATATTTCCTCTTTTAATTTTTACATTTTTATTGCAATAAAGAATTTTGCATTTTGAATAATTATTTAGTATAATTGTTCTTTCATTTAATTTTCATGCAAACAATTTGCAATTTGAATAAATGTTTTTCAAATAATTGCTTTCAAACAATTATTCTCGAACCATGTTCACAATCATTCCCCTCATGCTGAGGAATAAATAAAAAAGAAAGCTTTAAATCATATTTTCTAAAGACATCTGAATAATTCATAAATATTGGGAAAAAGTTTTTTTTTTTTTACAAACAGGAATTGAAAGAGTTCTTTGTATTCTGTTATTCTTTTAGGATGAAACTGAAGAAGTCGATGAAAATGTCATGACACAGGTGCTGGAGAAACACCTTGAATGCTTAAGTGATGAAAGCATCATCAATTTCTGTGTGCAGAAATTACATGAAGATGGATTGGATTACCAGCTTCTTTGGCTACAAACTTTCCTTCTTGAAACTTGCTTCATCCGATATGGTCAGTACCTTCTGATTTTTGACCTGCCCAACAAAAATGCAAACTTCCCATTAAATTGGTCATTCCAGAGACTTGGTTTTTAAGCTTGTTAACTCAATTTATTTGATAGTGAATGCTCCATAAATATGACCTTATAACATAATTGGTACGACTTGAATTTACTTTCTTATCTTGAAACTATTATGTGGTATAATGAGTATTTAATTCTACTTTATGTGAAACATGTAGAGAGAGAATAGTAATTCTTATTCTGCAGTAATTATTGACAAATAACTAATTTGTCCAATATCAGACCATAGATGACAAAAACTGAAATTAGAAAAAATATACCTTTGGGAGAAATTTAGAGTTTAGGAATTAATCTACTTCAATCCTAATTAAACTCTACCAATAAAAGGATCATGCCCACTTATAAATAAATAAATTAAACAATGATAATGTTTATTGCTTCAAATGTCTCTCTTACTATATATGAAGCTGTATCAATAAGCATGCAACCTAACTCTTAATTATGAGTTGATTTGGATCTGAAAGTTTTCATTGTATAATGTTTGATTTTTGCAATAAATATTGTCTAGTGAATCAAGTATATTGTTCATGAAGGAGATGCTGAAACAAATATTTGTGCAATATAAAAGCCTTTTTTTCATTAAGTTATGGATTTACTGATATTATATATGTGAGTGGAGACTTATATTTGCACATGCTCTATCTTGGATAATGAGCACTTTTATCTAGAAATATAGCATAGCTTAAAACTATTTTATATATAACATATATATTAGTGTGCATCAATAAGACTGGCCTGTCATGTAGTTATTGATTAAAATCTGATCTGAGATTTTCACTGTTATATCTAAACTGTACAGAATTAAGTGCATTGATGAGGAAGGAGATTATACTGGAGAATAAATATTTGTTGTATAAAAGACATTTATCTACATATCTGTTCATATTTGAATATTAGTTATCTGCACATTTTACCATTCAGTCATCAATCTAGTTTTCATGCTATATTTATTCATTTAAGGTTGTAAAGCAAGTAAATATCCCTGGCATTAATAATAACTGTAAAAAGTCAATCTTGACAAAAGATTGAATATAATGATATAATTTATTGAGTTTGTTTACTGCAAATATTGCACATGTAGATAATTTAAAATAATAAATCTTTATTCTTTCAAGAGTTCTTTGCTCTGTTGGTCTCATTGTTTTTGCTGCTGGAAGGTGAAAAATTCAAAGAATCTATATACTTCAGCCTTGTAGGTAAATGTAAAAGTCCAGGCCAGTGTTCATGCCTTAGCATGAAAATGATTCAAGAGTAATTCCATATCTAAAATATTAAATTATCATGTGTTGTGAGGTTTGGTCTAGTAAATTGGTTGTATCTGTATATTTGTGACTTTTTATATTTAGAGCTCTCTAAGAAAATGTAATAAAATATTCTTTAGAAACCCAGTAACAAAAGATTTGGGTAGAAAGCAATCAATACAATATGGCAGAATAAACCACCAAAAAATGTATCGATAGTGAACTCACAGGGCAACCATTCTTCCTTTTATACCCTTTCAGGACATGGGTGATCATAACTTCCACTACTTCTTGTTTTTTGTTGCTCAAAGTAATTTTTTATCCTTTACTATCCCTCTCTGTCTTGCCATCCATTAACATAATCTCTTTAAGTAGCTAACTTTTTACCCTTGCTTTTAATATGTGAGTGTTATTCTCTAAACCTTCTTTTTTCATTGTGTCCCAAACATTTCAGCTGTCTCTTTCTGATTGTAAGTTTCTTTGTTCCTATTTTCCTAAGACTTCTTTATTGCTCACATGTTCTGTCCATGGTATTCTTAACATTTTTCAGTAGAACCACATCTTTATCACTTCAAGTCTCTTCATCTTTGAGGAAACTGTCCAACATTCACTGCCCTATAGAATATTAGATATTACACAGCAATTCAGAACACTTTTCTTGGTTTCTAACAATATTTTCCTATAATTTAATACATTCTTTTATTTTTGGAAGACATCTTTTGCTATACCAGTTCACCTTTTAAATTTCTGTCAGATTTTTTTGTTGTCTATTACTATACTACTCAGTTAAATTTTTGTACCTGCTTGATTCTGTTGTCCCCAATATGTAGCTCAAACTTATTCTTGTGGCCATAAGTTCTTTATCTTTGTCTTGCAACCTGAAAATTCTTTGGTCATTTATTAAACATTATTCAGATTATTACTAAAATGTTACAAGTTGAAATGGAAATTACTTAATTCTCCAAGTTAGCAGAATACTGTTAAAGTTCTCTAAGTTGTGCCATTTTACAATAACAAACCTACAAACAAAAATAAGATCAATATAATATTGATACTTTATGCCTGGTAAGATTTACTTTTTTTGATTATTCCTTCTCTTAGCATCCTTGATATTTCTGATTGAATAAATCTCTTGTCTTCTGAAAAAATATCTCCTGCATTTGATGGCTACTAGTTTATAGTCTGTAGTTAAATTATTGGCGAGAGGGGGGTATTGTACATCTATAGTGGCCAGGCCACAGATATCTAACACCAGTTTGGGGACTCCAAAAGAGAATTTAATACTTGACTACTGACTGAGAATGGCATAACTTACAAGACAGCCTTTGAAAGGCATATAGAGACTGCAGGTGATAGTGTTGTCTACACTGCTCAATTGGGAGAAGGAACATATTGGCAAACCTTTGAAAGAAGCCCTTTTTTCTTACACTTGTGACATACTGACTTTTGCACAGGACATGGATAATGGGAGTGAGAAATGAGTTCACAAAAATAACATTTACGCCAAGCCAATGCAACAGTAACAGGTTGTTAAAAAGACTGAGGGTGTGAAAACTATGGTTACCTTCACCATAGTCAAAATGAAAAAAAATTATATTTTGTAATTATCAGGTAATGATCCCATGAATTGTTTGGATGACTGACCTTAATGAATGTAAAATTCTTTGTTTAACAAGAATTGGAGAGAAACTTTATGTATAAAATACTGAATTAACCATTTTCCATTAATTGATTGGTCTGATCAGGTTACTTTTTTGCCATTTTCTGATTAGCACTATTCAGTCAAGCCCTGTATTAGATGAGTAAGCCAAAAAGAGTATAGAGGTCTGATCCACCAAACAGCCTCTCTTTATTGTACTAAGAAGAGTAGGAGTCAAGAGCACATCCAGATGCCTATAAGCAGTGGTTGAGGAAACTGGTCAATTTCTGGATGAATGCCTAAATGATCTTGAAGTGCATGTGGATAACCAACATTAAGATTCTGGGTTACATTTATCCTTATGAGACGAAAAATATATACCTATTTTTTTTTTGTTACTGGTTTGCAATATCTGTACAAAAGAGACTCTAACTTTTGCTCATGAGGAAGATTATAAATTGAAGCATCTATAACATTGTAGTAAAAAACAAAGAAATAAGAATGATACCACTGATTCAAACAAATTTTAAAGAAATCTTAAACCAATTCTTAAAATTACTAAAAAAAATCACTTTATTTCTATGTCTCCAACTTGAAAATTCTTTGGTTATTTATTTCAGTATTTTATTTTGCATTTTTGTCTTTTTGCAGTTGGTATGACATCAGAAAAATGCCAAGTTGAAGAGCCTGTACCTTTATATTTTTCATGTAAGTTTTTAACATCATTTAAAGCAGAATTTTTGGTGAATAATATTGGGTCCCATGTGTCTTGGGATATGACAATAAGACATTTTAAAATATTAATAAGTAGATACTGAAATTAAAGAATTGTTTGAATTTCCTCGATGAAGCATTTTTACTATTATTGATTTCCAACTAGTTTTTCTTTCATTTTATTTTTGTGGTTCTCTGTTATAAGATTGTCACATCATAGCAATATTAGTAAATTTGTATGACATCAGCTGGTTAGCTTTTATAGCTTAAATGATAAGGTGCTGTTCTGGTCTGACAAGCTTTCAAGTATGAAAGTTGGTCTTGTTGGAAATTAATTCTTTATTTTCCATCTGTTTGCATAATGTTCATAGAATAAATTTTAAAACAACCTGAGCATTGTTATAAAGCAAAAGAAATACTAGTCAAAAATTAATAATAAAAATGCTGCATCTAAGAAATTCAGAAAATATCAGTCATATTTTGGAAATACTGATGAAACGTCTATTTTATTTATATTTCATTTTAAGAATGATAAAAAATAATAGAATAAGAAAAAAGAATAAGTTCTGATAGCTGCTCAGATTGAACCAAATGAGATTCATTCTTGATTGCTTTTACATTTTCATATTTTCTTTTGAACAGTACAGAACAAAGATATTCCACTCATTCCATACAATGACCGTCAGGAGGAAGCTCTCAATGATAAATTCTTCTGTTTACTTCTCAAATATCTTGGATTTAAATCATGCAATGAAGGCAGTACCCTATTTCCAAGAATTCCCAAACATCTCACAGCAGAACAACTTCTGTCCAAAGCTCGGGAAATGGGAAATATTAAATGTGGTAATTATTTACCAATTTCTTTTTTGTTTTTGTATTTTTATATACCTGGTTTCATATTGCTTTCAATTATAATTTTATAAGACAAAAAGATTCAAAAGAAAATTACTTATTGTTAAGACAAACATTTGATGGCATATAAAACCTCTCATCACTTCAGATTTAATATCAAAATATTATGACATTAAACAAGGACAAGTATGTATAATCTATGACAATAAATATTTGCCTACCAGATGCCTCAACTTTATATATAAAACCTGGGAGATTTTTCAAGCCATTTTTGTGGAAAAATATGGAGACTTATATGCTGTCAATCTTTAAGAAAAAAGTTTTTACAATGTCATATTTATCAGTTTTGTATTTTTACTTTATTTGAAAATTTTATTTCATTGTACTGTTATAAAATCCAGATTCTTGATCATATTTTTTCTAAAATGTAATGTGTTCAATGTACAGATCTTTCCTGCTTGACATTCTATCAAGACTAACCATTAATTTATTCTAGGAGAATTTCATAAAACTTATTTATTCTTTACACTGATAATTACAGACCCTTGAAATATTTCTGTTTGTTTATACAAAGAAATGTAAATATAAAGATCAAAGAATATATCTATTAAAGAAGATAAATATAAAATTCTGTAGAATAAAAAGAAAACTCAGAATTTCAGATATAAGAATGGTAAACAATCTGTCTACAAAACAATTGTTAAAATCTACAAAGATGACAGTATTAATCAGGACAATATGTGAAATAACATTTTAATATTCAAACAGCTTTTTGGTTATTGAACCCTTTCTTCATATTGCTTTAGTTGCTACATCAGTGTTGATCCATTTTATGGCCTTTTTCAAGCATACAGTTCCCAGTAAAAAAGAGGATTTTTTTCCACAGAAAAAAGTTGGCAAACAAAAGAAATGGTGATGGCTTGGCTTATTCCCAGCAACATTAGCCAACTGACAATATTGATACATTGTTTAAACAAATGACCTCATTCAATTTGTTGCTTTGGTCATTACCACAATGTTTGGAATATTGATGACTCTTCTCTAAATTACAGAAGAAAGATTTTAATGTCCATTTATTGTGTTATTATCTTATATATGTGCTTTCATTTTCTTTTATAAAATCTGCAGCTAATATGTCAGAAAGCAAATGTCCAGAAAGTCTACGCTATCAACAGATGCAGATGAAACGGGTCTATGGTCTGCACAGTAAACTGGTAGATGTGTTAGAAAATGGAGATGCCTCTTCAAAAAGATGGATTCATCGAATGCTGTCATTAAACATAATGGACATATTTGAGAAAACGGACAATGAAAGAAAAAATATTACAGAAGGCAAGACACAAACAATATTACAATATATTTCTTTTATTGCAATTCCTAGTCATATCATCTAGCCTCTCTTTGTGACTTTTATGGAGAAAATTTAGGTAGCAGTAGGGATTTTTTTGTGTTTCTTCCCCCAGCAGATATGTTAAAAACAGTAGAGTTGTCAAAGAAAGTGAATGTCCCAGTTGATAGATTAAACGCTGAGACATACATTTGTTTCAGATGCTTGAGCAGGTCTGTCCGAAGAAAACCAGAATAGGAGATCCTTAAATAAGGATTTGCAGAAAATGAAAATATTAAGGTTTCTTTTTGATAAAGCCAGATCTAAGACTTCATTTTTCTCCTTTTTGACAGATTTCAGTGATCATAAACATTTCTTTTTTTTATGTCACTTTTATTTATTCTTTTTTTTTCTTAATTTCTTAGTGTTATCAGGTTGCACAAAAATTGTTAAATTCTTCACTCCATTACATAAAGTATTTGTTTTTATCACTATAAAATAAGACAAATGGTGAATACATATTTATTTGATAATGTCTATCTTTGAGAATTGAACTAAAAATAACATTTGATGGGAGAAGACAGACATACAGTTGGTAGCATAAAATCAATATTATTCCAAGACAAAAAGCACATATGAATGCAAATAGATATTGTTTGGGGCTTCAAAATAGAAATCTGATGATTAATTGGTAGAAGGCGTAAGAAATACTATGCATATGTTGGAGATTGTAGTTTTAAAAAGCAGCTATATCGGAGGTTGTGGTAGATGAGATGAGTCCTCATCTAAAGTGTTATTCTCAGCCATTACATCTTTTATAGTGGTCTCATAGTCAATAGGTGGTATTTGGATCAGAGTTCAGATCATCTGAAAGCAATCATAACTGTATTACACTCTTCATTCTGTCCAAAGAAACATCTTGCTAGTTCCCAGCATGGATCTGTCATAAAATACTTTTCAGGTTTCAGCGTAAGAGGTCTCCCATAGATGCCTTAAAATGTTTTAGCTCTTGGAGAATGTAAGCCATCCTTCAGAGAGAGAATTAGTTTCAGTATTTCCTGTGTTAATTGCTATACTTTTGGTTCTACAATTTCAATATGCACTATTTCAGATTGAGTAGAGGGTAATAAGAATGGAATTACCACTGACTTAATATAGTAATATACTTTGCTTTGTTAGCAATTGGGATAATCTTTGATATATGAGCTTGTTGATGTCAGGCCAATAGTAATGGGATTTGATCAGTATCACTATGGTTGTAGGTCTTGGGTGTGGCATATTGGAAAAGGTATCAATATTGTTTTGCATGATCCTTGTGGAATGAATGGTCTCGGATATGGTATTAAGATGTTGCATAGTCAGATCTTGTTATCCACAGCATAAGCTTTAAGTCTGTATGTAAGCTTTTATTTCTCTATGACACACTTATTTATTAACCAATAAAAGTTGGTAAATTGCGGAAGTCTACATCTATTGTATATGCCTTGAAAAGCAGCCAACAATAAAGTTGTCTTCTTCACAAGAGGAGAGAATATCTGTAACATGTTCAGTAATCAGACAGGTGTAGACCATTTTTTGAAAGTTTCTTTGAATGAAGAGGGACCCATAAGAACATATGGTTAGTTATCAGTCATCTGATACGCTGCTGTAGTAAGTTTGGTAAAACTTTTTAATATTTGAGAATGCCTTCTTTTTGGAAGTGTTGGTGTGTTACTCATAGCCAGTAAAATAATTGCCACAAACCTTAAGTACTTGTTCTGACAAGAAAGTTGATTCTGACAACATTTTTTTCTGAAAGTTGGCATTTTAGTACTCATAAAAAGAAAGATTTTTGTAAACTTTCTTTTTACCTCTAATTTTGTCTTCTATGAATCCTTTCAATCCCAAGCATGTGAGACTGAGTGAAATAATAATATCAATCAAAAAGTTTGTTTTAATGGGACAGTTTAAAAACATTTAACTTTCAAAAATATTATAAATAACATTTGAAAATGATTTAATTTTTGCCTTGTATTTTCACTTTTCATTTTTTTTTCTCTTTGACAGTAAAAGCAGAAAATACTTTGTCCAATTTGTCCACATTCCAAAAGAATGTAGAATTTGCTGACATAACAGAGAAGAAAGTAATTTCCATCATGGTAGACCGAGCACAGTCACAGTGAGTTTCATTTCTTTCTTTACAATGGAAAAATGCAAATGAAGAGTTTAGGTCTTTTCTATTTTTTAAGTTTACATTGTCTTAATGAAAGATGATTGTTTTTATTTTCACATTGAAAGAATAAATATATCTATTGTGCGCGCACACACACACAGATAAATACACCTGTATAACTAAATTTTAAGGTAAAAATTGGATATTAGTCTGCACAGACTAAAAGTGGAAATCCACTCATAAACAGTAGATCTATGAGGAACATTTTACTATAGACATGAAATATATTAATCATACCCCCACCAAATTCATTGCATTCAAATCTTATTACATTTGAATACTTGCAACAAAACAAATAAAGATAAATTTAAGATGGATAATTAAAAAAAGATTTGACTTTCTTATAACAAATTGCTATAAAACTATTGATAGAATTAATGAAAATAAGTGCATTGAATCCTCATTATTTCAAATTGTCTATCAAAACTTACAAAAGTGTTTTTTAAAACATATAATGCTCAATAAAAATAATATTTTTTATATATTTAATAACTATCATAATATAGCTAATCCAATTTTTGAATAATCCAATCATTTCTTGTACAGCCAGGTTGGATTAGCTTAAACAAGCTACAAATAGGAATGGAGGTACAATCAACACCTATACATACGCACACACAAGATTTCACAGTAATTGAACTTCAGTTTTCCAGAAAGCTCTCACAGTAACAGAATAATGAAACAAGAAATGGTTACCACTTTTTCAAATTGATTAACTGAATTTTTTTAAATGAAATAGCAAACTGTGGAGTTTACTCATATTCTATCTTAATTTATTTGAATACAAATTATTTTTGTTGAAATTTGATTAATTTCACTGTAAAGTGATGTAAAAATAAAAGGCAAAAATTTTCACTTGATGTTTAGTACTTCAGGCTTGCTAACACATAATTTTTGTTAGCATTTCATGAAATGATTTCTATGCCTGATTTGTTTTTTTAATGATCTCAAAAAAACAACCTGACCTTTGCAAAGCATGTCATACAGAATGATTCATTCATCAAAATACAATGGTGAATCTATTAGTTTTTTATCTTCAAATTAAGGGTCAAAAAATTTTTTTAAGTGATTCAATATTTCCAGAAATTTCCTAGGTATGTTCCAGAATTAATGCTTGTTTATTTTTATAGAAACAACATACAAGAAAAACAATGACAATGTTGAATAGAATAAGTTTTCATCCAGAAAACTTTTTACCATATAAATACCACTAATTGCCATTCATTTTTGCCAGCAATGAACAAGAGGTTGTATTCCCTACTCATAAAAATCTGCATCAGCAATGTTGACATACCTTTTTGCAGTAGTGAAGATAACATTATCAGGAAAATGTTCATCTTTTATCAGCCCAAATTTTAACATTTTTAAATGCCTTCAAATTAAAGTGGGACATTATATACATATATTATGTTGCAAACAAAAGATTGTCTCTTCTGGTCATAATCTGGAAATTCAGACCTTCAATTTGTCAGTGTCATGATATAACAATCAAAGTTGATTAGTTTAAGGCAGAAAATCCAGGAGTATCACACATTTCCTATCCCAAAAGACAATGTACATCACTTTGTTGACTTACAGCTGTATCTTGAAACTTTTTCATTGATGGGGAATTTTCATGTTATCAATACATAGGCTGTTGTTTTAATTCAAGCTTTTAGTGGTGACTTTCTGTCTTCTCACTGGTGATCAGTGCAAGGGTTTTGTACCCCCCACCCTCGAATCTATGATATGGGGCCCTCCCTCCACTCTACTACATCTGAATTTTCATAAGGTCATAGTCATATAAAATACAAATTTTATTGTAACTTAATTATGTACAATAATGGATCATATGTAATAGAGGTGAACAATTCAACTAGAAAAATTTCAAATAAATACATTGTATATCTACAAATTAGAGATATTTCATAATAGATCATGCCATCTTAAATAAATCAACAATGTTTTGTATAAATTTTTAACATCTTGAGATTTTCCTTGTTAAAAAGTTGAATAATTTAAGACATTCAACGTTATGAATAAAAAATAGTGAATTTTATATAGTGTTTTTTCAAGACTTAACATGAGCAAAATAAATTCATGGATTTGAACAAAAAAAAAGACCCCAAAATGACGTCTGAATTCACAAAGATTTTTCATCCTTTGGTCAGTTGTATTTAGTTAAATTTGTAACATATAAATGTAGGGAGAAAAAAAGCAAATATTGATAAGATAGTAATGGTCACAAAGCACTGCCTGGTGCCCCCAATCAGTTTTGCATCAAAATTTTATTTTATAAAAATTTGATAAGCTTAAAAAATTTTTCTCCCTAAAAACTTATTCACTCATGAAAAAGAGTGTTTTATAAGTACTAAAAATTTAACTTGAAACCAATGAACAGTTAAGTGAACATAATGATCAGTGACACAACCAGATGAAACAATAGCTGATATTGGTACTGTAAAACAAAATACAAGATGTGCTGGTGGAATGTTATATACTTTCGACTTTTAATTTGGTCATTCTGTGTCATAACATAATATAACAACCTGTGAAATGTGCAGTGCAATCTCAGAAGAATTGTCAAAATATTTCATAGTAGGAGACAGAAAAATTAGTTTCTTCTTTATGATCCATATATTATTGTTTTAATTTCATATTGATGACAAATTTTCTTTGGTGAGTGTGAAACATTCACCTTCCATGCCCCAAATATTTGCCTGATAGGTGTCTCTATTTTACTTAGAGTTGAGATTCAGTAGATACTCATTGAAAATTAATAATTCTAATATATAAAGCTCAAAGTTTGTTTGGATATCCATTCAAAATTCTGAAATAAATATATGTATAGTTGTCAATCTGTTTGTTTGTAAATATTACATTACTGTAACCTCAACTAAATGTGGTTTTATTATTTATACCTGCTAGCATGTGTCATATCTTACCCAGTTTATTAGTTCTTTCTTAATGGAGTTAATTTTTTAATCTGATGCAAATTAGTTAACTGTATTTTGTTATGTTTCCAGTTTGGTATTTTGTGATCTTTAGAAATAAGTGATTGTTTTGTTGATGGCTTTTATACTTAAATTGCTTAATTATTTAAATAAAACAATTTTATAACCAGAAAGTAATAACATCTAGATCACATCTTGCATACCCTTCACTATCAAGTTATGTTTAAAGGGAAATAAACGATGTTTACATTTTTTTAAAATAGTGTATTTGGAAAATCTAATAAATATAAATTATAACATGCTTTATATGAAATAAATGATTACCAAAATATTAAAACTCATTGGCTTGTGTTGTGTATCATTGCTAGTTTACATTAAAAATGTAAGAGAAACTATTTTTATGATGCACTATGATCAAATAATATCAGAATTTGTATTTCCCCTTTCAGCTGAGAATCACAAGTTCATACAATATATTTAGATCTGGTCAATCTGGGCTTTATAAGATGAAAGGATATTTTTGAAATTTCATTTACCAGATGATTGATATTTTAAAATGCATTGAAATCAGTTTAAGAATGGAAATATGATATATTCATTACATGAGTTATTAAAAGCAGAATAACCAGAATGTCACTTCTCAAACTTATCATCAGGGCTACTTGGATGGCCAGTTGATGCAAGATTGTCAAACCTTGAATTTTATTTAAACTGCTTGCAGCACACCATAAAATCTGCTATTAACTATAAAAATTAAAACAAAATCTAGTATTAATTATAGGTTTCTGAAAAATCTGGTATTATAGTTTTATTAGAAAAAATTGATATTAATTACAGCTTTCTAATTGTAACCCATTAATACCCAAAGGAATTCAAAGTAATTTGGTACACTAATCATTTGAATGAGGTATATAAATTCACAAAAAAATTACTTATCAGTTCTGTAAAAAGAATTCCTCCTATTATTTACTGATGGTTATTTGTACAAAAATGGTATCTTTTCTTAAACAGTGGAGCTCTATAGCACACAGCATGAAAACTCTGAAATGACAAGTTCTGAAAAATATTAAGTAACATTTGTAGCCAAATCTGCCTCTTGACATGAATCCTGTTAAGCATGTTAGTAACTTTGATTTTCGAAATAAGGAAAATATTTAGAAAACCCTTTTACAAAAAAGATTTGCTTCTTAATTTCAATTTAACCTGATCAGATATCCAAGAAGACTAATAAATTCAATGACTGAAAGAGTAAAAACATTTGTTAATGACAAGTTCAGAAAATTTTAATTTGCAAAATAAAATATTTAAATTATTCAAACAAAGACCCTTATTTGAAAAGATGTACCTGTTTTTGTCATGTCCCTACAGATCCTTGAATAAAAGCCATCTATTTTATCATATCTCTCTAGATCTTTATGTAACAACTCATTTTAAAATAGAAATATCTATTTATCTTTGTCATGTCTTTGTTTATAAACATCATGTACTAACACTCATATATTTTATAAAATGTGGCATAAACCAAGAAGAAATGTATGCACAGGAATTAATATAAATAATGAATAATGGAAATGATGCATGTATGAGGAAAGTAAGGGTATAACAGAAATATTATGCCATTTTAATTTGTATTCCTTAAGTTTGGACTTGTATTCTTACCCTGGTTGTTTTAACATTACATTGTGATTGATGATATATTTTCCAGATTATCTTTATAGTATAGATTTATCTGTTTTTGTTTTTTGTTCTAAAGATGATTCGAGGTTCAGGCATGTCAGATAATTCTGACAACACATTATTGAAATCATTAACTTCAGCATTATCCTATAGAGCTAATTTAATTATTAGTTTCTTTTGTTTATTTTGATTAAAATTTTATTATTCACATATATTAATTTTTATTCAAATATTTTCATCTTTGCTCTATTTTCTATTCTAAATTATTATTATAACTAGCATCATCATCTTCCTTTATGTGCCATGTTTCTTCAAAACGTAGGTGATCATGACCCTCCACAACTTCTTCTCCTTTGTAGCCCTTAGCAACGTTTCATATTATCCAAGAAATGACAGGATTATTTAAAGAGGAAACAGCACTAGTACCCAGGATCAGATTATCTGTGTACTCTAAACAGATACTACACTCTGGTATTGAGTACTCTGCTTAAGATCAAAATATTGTTCCTTAGCATGATCAGAGTGGGATTCAAATGCAATATCTGTTTCTCTTCAGTTATGTTTCTGTTTTGGGACAGTTCAAAACAAATCAGTGAGGGAAGCATAGTCCTGGGGATTCTAACCATGCAGCCACCAAAAATTGAGGGTCCAATTACTCTGATGCTTGTGTGACAGTGGTCACAATGATGAGGTAATTTTTACTCTTGGTCTATATAAGTATATGTATAGACACCCCATTTTAAAGTGAACTTGTGTCACTCATATCCTACTACTATAGGAGGGTAGCTAAATACAAGATCAAAGTGTAATATCTATATGCTCGGTTTAAGATCAAAATGTTACCCCTGGCACAACCACTTACCATATTTTCTTGTGCATATTATGAGAAATTTTGAACAAAAATTAAAGGCCACAAAGAAGGGTTGTATTATATACAAATACATGTTTGCAAATTTTTTTACTCAATTTAAAAAAAAAAAAAAACTTATTTGAAACAGCAAGATTGCAAATACACTGTTAGCCCAGTAAATAATAAAACAAAGTAGACAGGTGTTGATAACAGTTGTTTACAAAAGGTATTTGATATGTCATTAATATTTGTTCTTTGTGAGGAATTAGCATAATTGAACATCTCTTGCTTCAAAGACAGGAAATTCACTGAAATTGATTAGAAAAAATATTAATAAAGGTAATACACAATCTGTCATGTTTTGATAACATTAATTTTATGAGAAAGGCCTAACTATTATGTACTTTTTTTCCACTTAAAAAATGGAGTAATAATACCCATGCTATGAGGTTTTTGTTTCATATTCCTCCATTTGTTGAGATAAAGTATCCAGTTTGAAAAATTCAAATGATTCAAGAAAAATAATACAGTAAAAAAAAACGACAATTATATTGATATATAAATAATGTATTCTGGTACTTGTATTACAATAATTTATGTGGATACGGTATTGAGATTTTAATGGATAATATGCTGCAACTATGCAGAAAGAATTTACATAGCAGTGGCTGTACTAGAGGGTTGTATTATACTCAAGGATGTAATTTATTCCCTGTTTTCAGCTTCAGAAACAGGTTGTATTATACACAAGAAAATATAGATCAGTGTAGGATCTGCATAAATTGTTATACAAAATATACATATGTGGATTTTATTAAGTCATGACTCGGTCAATTTTTATTTTTTTGTATAAATTTCCTCATTAGAAAAATTCATTAAAATAATCTCTATTGACAACTTACTGTTGGGTTTCTTGAGTGATTTACACCTGTTTGGGTTTATGAAATGATGACGTACAACAGTTAATTGCAAAAATAAGAAAAATTAGTTGATATATTTTGATATTGACAACAGATGTATATCTGATTTTTTTCCCTTGAGACTATTTAGAACTTGTATGCTGATAAAAAAACAAGGGGCAAAAATAATCGAGAATGAAAGGAAAAGATTACATTGTAATCATTATTTCAGCTCTTGAGTAAAACATTAATTCAGAAAAAGAAAATAAAAAAATTATTGCATTTTATGATTTGTGATTAGTGTACAAGAGAATAATGTCTTGGTATTAAAAATAATGTCATGATATCTGTTGTGGCCTTGTTAGGGCCATAAATAAAGACACAAAGAGAGGAATTGAGTTAAATATTAATAGAAACAGTAATACAAACATACAAATGAAAGTGTTACAGCAAGAATGTTTGGTCCGACTGTCAGAGCTGTACTGTCTTTTTGGGGTTTCAGTTATTTTGGGGGTTGAATTTCTGGGGGTTTGAAGCAGAGAAGGATTAGGAGTTATAGACAAAGTGTTTTTTTTTGGAAGAGGAGGCTTTCTTAAGGGGAGTCAATTTGGAAGGGGTCAGGGTTATAGTTTTCAACATTGGGGGTGGAGTTATAGGGAGCTGTTTTGAGGATGGCAGCGATGGAGCTGATGAAGATTGCCTTAGTATTCTTCCAGATTTATGTTGATTTTCCTTTAATGACTCTTTCAATTGTTCTAATTTCTCCTTTTCAAAGGAAAGCTTGTATTTCAGCTGCTGTTTACGAAGTGTGTCACAGAGTTGCCCTTAGAACTCATAGAGGGAGTGGGGCTGTGCATGTCTTTAGCCATGGGGGACTTCAATGGAATAAGGTAGCGCTGCCCGGAGCTTCCCTTTGACTCTACCAATGACCTGCCATTCCCCCTCTTCTTCTCTGCAACTGCACTAGCGTGATCCTCAGAGAAATTAGTGATTTTATTATGGTGTCTTTAGTGGAGCAATAAATTTTGTGTGAACGCTTGTCCATCACAAAGACTGACACAATTCTTTTTTCAACTGTCTTTAATTTCTCGAGATTTACCAAAAGTCCATAATGCTGTGACCAGATGTGTGTAACTTTTGGCTTTCAAGAAACTCCGTAATGTTGATGATACACTTAGGTGGGGACGTCCAGCAGGAGGGCGTCTTTCTGACTGCCACATTTTCATCTTGGCTTATGTTGTCATTACTTATATTGTCTTCTGATCGAGTTTTCTGACTTGGTACATTTTGACCATCATATTTTTGTCTGGTATTTCTGAAATGTGTTCCTTTCCAGCTACCATACTATCACTGGAATTATTATTTTCACCAATAACCTCCAATTGTTGGCTCTTTTCAGCATTCATTGATTTTTCCATGTCTTCGTCCTGTTTATTTTCATATTGTTTATCGGGTGGGCCTTTAGTCCCAAAGAGATATTTCTGAACCATTTTAAAAATAAAATAGTAAAGTGGGGAGGGGTCTTTTTTTTTTCCTATTTAAACAGAAACAAAAAAACAGTAAACTTTTCAGGCAATTAAAACAGATTTGACAATTAGATATACATAAAATTAATACAGGTAACAAACAGTTCAAGCGGAATTACAAAAACAATGGTTATACAAGCGAAGACCCGAAAAAATACACAAAATAAGGCAAACAAGAAACAAACATGTTAAACCACAATAAACCTTTCTTTTTTAAATTAATATACAAATAAAAAGACAAACAGAAATACGAAGCAAACAACTAACAAAAATTCAATATGTCTGCCGTTAAGTCAGCCAATGAATGAAAATAAAATTTAAAAACTGACAGATCAGACAAAAAATAAATACATGGAATGTTTAACAAATAAAATACAGATGACATAACAGATATTTACAATAAAGAATGAACACGAAGAAATAATAAAGTTAAATAAAGAGGAAAAAACAAGTCTTGCAAGATGGATGCAGATAAATTAAAAACAGAAAGGGATAACTAAAAAATAAGAGAAAAATAAAAAGTAATAATGAAAGAAAATGAAAAAAAAAACACAGGGATAATTTTAAAAAATAGGGGAGAAAAATTCAAAACTTTTGGCAAAAAGAGACAGAAAAAGTAATGTAAATACAAAGTAAAATAAGGGAACTTAACAAGTGTTGCAAATCAAAAAATGGTTCAACGAGTAAATGAAAATGGTTGTTAGCGGTCAGTAAAGAACAAGGAATTCACCATAACTGATGAATTCCAAAAACTCAAGAGAGCTGGAAACTTCCCTCTCCAAAAGGCAGTACTTGCTCCTATTTATAGCTGGTAGACTCCATGCATGCATGGTTAAATTACCGTAGCAATATCTAACAAAGAAAAAGTTAATGCTGCTTTTATTGAAAGAATTTGTTTAAAGGACAATTTTGTTTTTAAATTGTTTGATTGTCCTTTGATTTTGTTATAAGTATGGAATATTGGTAACTGTGTGTCTTGGACATAAGTAAAACAATCAACTTCTAATGATTATTCAGAAAATTTCAAATCAACAATTTACTTGAAGTTTGTTTATTGCAAATTCATTTTTGTTTACTTCTTTCATTATTTCATATATTGTGTGTAAATTTTATATATGTATTAGTATGAGTTTAGTGAGTGTTCATGATTATAAATGTGTGCATATCTATGTGGATATATGATCATTTGTATGTTTATGCCTATGAAATGGTGCTGAAAGGTTCTCAGTCCAACTCACTTAAAATCTGACCAAATGAACAAATATCAGAATTTTGTGGTGAAGGGAATTCTTGGTTGGCCAAGAATTTTTAAGTATTCATTTGTATATGTACGTATTTTCTTGTTTCTGTATTCCTACCTCTCACTCTCTTTTTCTCTCCTTCCATTTCTCATATAATTTGTGCCAGATAATTAAGAACAAATTATCATATTAAAAAAAAAACAAAGTATATATTCAATAACAAACAAATTGTACACATTTTCAACTTAGAAAAACAGAAAGTTATTCAATGAAACTGCATCCAGCCACAAAGATGGCCTTCATGCAGCCTGAGAAGCAATTGAATGCCTTGATCAGATGATTCTTCTTGTTCATGATAGGCATCCTTCAACAAATCCTTGGTTTTGTGGGCTGCTCTGGTTAGTCCACTTCATGCCCAGAGTTTAGTAGCCCAAGTAATTCAAATCAGTAGGGCTGAGAGGCCATATGTTGGAGTTGCTGGATCCTAGCTTTCATTGCTCATAATCGTCAGGATCATCACAGGTGATGTTGCCTCTGTAGGGTACATACAGAATCACATTGTTCCTCTTGTTCACTGGGATCCTTTCAAGAAGCTAGATATCTTTGAACCACTGTACCCATTGAACATGGAGTGCCTTTTTATTTTCTTTGTCATTGAAATCTGCCATCCTAGTGATCTCCATACAACTGAAAGAGAAATGAAAATATTAAAATTTGGTCCATGCCATGTAATTAGATTAGATTATCTGCCATTTATGGCCCACTGAAGGTGTATTCTCTTACTGGTAAACTATATAAAAGTAAATACTATTTTCTATGTCTACTGGCATATGAAAAAAGGAAATATTTTATGCCTTAAAATGTAAAAAGCTTAGAGTTGCTGATTTCTTTTGTTTTCATATCTTCTTAATGCAGTCACAGTTAAGATTAACTGGCCAGGTTGTTTTGGATGAATGATGAAAGGCTGCAAAAAATTATGGGCAACTTCAGGTAGGATGCATAATATAGGAAGGACTCCTAGATACAAAAATAAACTGAAAGGTAATATCAGGCATATTGGGATACAACTATCAAAGTTTGATGAGTATTCTACTGACTATAGTATAGACTAGCAGCATGGCCCGGTGTTGCCCGTGCTTGATTAAAAAATCGTACAGCAATTGCTATCACTTGACTTAAAATATTTTGCCCTTCCTTGCCTATCTCACTCTGCAAATTTTTTCTAAGCTCTATACTAAACATTAAATCTGTTACGAAAAAAGAACTAAACAAAATGAACACAAAACAATCAGCTTTAAAAAAGGACTCGTAACTGGAAAAACCGAATGAAAAAAGAATGTTAACAACAAATACTTTTTCACACCCAACCCAGTTCTGTGGAATCAGAATCAACTTTGAGTTTAAGCAAGCAAATGAGCCAATTGGAGTAAAGTGCCATGCAGATTTAAATTTTTCCCACTTGTGACGAATGCAGCTATCGAATTTTTTTTGCATGCTAGTTAACATTCGTGTCAGTCAGCTGTTGGCTCTCACACTGGCCAATAGAATCTTCCTGCTTATTTTAAAATAAAAACTCCTTCCAATTAATTTAAATTAGTTTTGAAATACAGTAAAGTATTTTGATTATTAGAAATATTAAATTTAATCTTTTAGCTTGAGATTAAAACTAAAATATAAGCTTCAAGAAAGATTTTCATTTTTAAAAATTCATTTTAAACCTTAGGTATCATGAATCTGTGGAGGTACCTACTGTAGTATGTGGAAAAATACATGCCAAATTGGCATTCAGAGCAACATACACTAAGTTATCTCAGGAAAATTTAGAAGAATCTGTTCAGTATTTTGTGTGTTTAGTGTCTCACAGAAAACACTAAATGGAGTAAAGAAAAAGGTAAACATTTGAGCCTCACATGTCAGAAATAACATATGAGGGCAAACAAGAAGGGTCATATAAATTCATACATGAAAAGTAAAATTGTTCACAAAGATGTCTTTTGAACTTTTTCTTTTATGTAAAGAAAAAAAGTACCTTGAATTTTGATTGATCCTATCAGTTTACTGTAATTAGTAATTGTGTATCTGTGGAATGAAGAAATTAAAACTTTTGTTTCTCTACAATCAGGTTTTTAAGTTAACTTTATTTTTAGCAACTTTAGATCAAATTTTAAAATAATTTGATGCTTTCTAACTTTTCATTGTTGCTCAACAGATCTAATTCCAGGTTTTGGACTTATATCATTGTATAAATTATGACATCCTTATCATATTTTCCCTTTCAGAATCTGTTCTAATTTCAACTACTTATAATTTTGTGGTGAGGAGAAGGTTAAGATTGCATTTTGTTTTTTGTTATATCTGAATACAGGTTATGACAAACTGCACTTACCAATCATGAGATAACCAAATATGTTATATTAGGGGTTAGATTGCATGATAATAGATGTGCTGTCAATTCACCAGCCTTATCACAGTTTACTTTTGCAGAAGCTGCTTAGTGATATTCTGTAAATTAATCTACAGCAAATTTTTAAAGTTCTACTTCAGACAGTTTTTCAAGCATAAAAAGTATCAATAGACACTTTTATGCACCTTTTAGCAACAAGGTGACATATACCAATATAAACATCCAAAACTTGTAACAATAATTTTATTATAATAAATTAATGATTGAAAGACCATTTCAATTATTATTTCCCATAACTACTGACCAGGCACTGTAAATTCTATAAAAGTTGTTGTAAGAAAACTTAAGAGCCAGCCCCCTGATTGAGTTGATACATATTTATACACCCCTGTTCACCAAAATGGCTGCTTGATGACCCTTGATTGAGGCATGTTATGCACATACCAAATATTATTTCAGACAACTGAAACCTTTCTTTGTATACTTGCCTTTGTTAACACAATATCTCAGGCAATCCATTGTTCAGCCCTTACCATAAGAAAAAAAGGAAATCTCTAAGCTTATCTTAGTTTTAGCATAAGGTCACAATATGAGGCATCAAGTGAGTATCGGTATCTAAGGGTTAATCAGATTAGCTTGCTGTTAACCAACATCAAGGAAACAAAATGAAATCTCATTTTTCAAGGAGAGACCTAAAATGGTGATTAATATACCAATCTATTTCCACAGTACAAATTACACAAAGTACTCAGGTGATTCTAACTTATACCTAGGGGAATTCCTCAGTACCCACTTAGCTAAGCAAAGAAAACCAGTGTCAAAATCTTTACTATCCAGTCTTACTTGTTATCTTACTAACAAGCTGATACATGTGCCTTCTTCAATATCCTAAACCTGGCCCCAGTAATGCTCCCTGTCAATTATGTGGACCTCATCCCAGCAACAGTATGTATACAAAATAGGAATTTGATTGTTCAAATAATATTTGGTATGTTAATAACTCTTGTAAAAAAAATATAGGCATTATACACATATGGAAAATATATTGCACTGAAATAGTCACTCGGAAATACTTTACATTTTATCAAATGCACTGCCATTTTTTTTAGTTTGCCTTGAAATTAAACAAGTTTTCACTGTTGTCTTTAGATGCACTCTTGCTATATTTTATATATTTTTCCCCACATTTTTTCTTATTTTTTGTTTTCAGATGCTCTGCACTGACCAATTGCTCATGGTTTTTCTAAAATTGCCTGCCTGTTGACCTCTAGTCACTTGTAGCAAGAGGAGGTTATCTCTATTTTTTATCAACTCTGCTCTCGAATGTTTCAAATTCACTTGAAATTTGATCACTTTCTTTTACCTTTTTCTTTAATTTTTAAGAAGAAAGGTTATTGAATTCAAATTCTTGCTTGGTTATTTAGGTTCAAATTTATGATACTTTAAGAAGTTGTCAGTTTTTATGATACTGCCATTGTGGTATTTTTGCTTTTTAAGCTTTCTAATGACCCAATATACCTTGAAATTATAAACATCAGCTAATTGCCAGATTTTAATAGATTTAATTTAGCAAAAAAAAAAAAGTTATGTCTTTAACATTCAGTCAGTTAATACAGAAATATTTGTGTTATAAATGTATAATTTTTAAAAGTAAATTTTTTTTTTTTATCATCCATATATAATTTTATTTTCTCTTCACTGCTTGGCCAAATATACTACAGCATAGGCTAAAAAGTTATTTGGAGTATATAAAAGTTTCTAGAATTGTCTTTTTAATTAAAAAAACAAAACAATTGCCATGCTGAAAAAAGACATCTCCCTACTTGAGTTTAAGATAAATTATGTTGGTAATAAAAGTAGCTGGGTTATTTTGAATTGGTATTGATTAGCTATCAAGAACTTAACAAATAACAATTTTTCAAAGAAAAATTATTGGTTTCTGGCAATCATCAAATATACTTACTGACAAAATTATTGGGATATAAAATAATTTCAAAATAAGCACATCTACTGGCTGCATTACTGATTATTATTTAATCATTGCAGGATTTCAGTACTTTTATTAGGAATACATATGACAGAAGTCTATTATTACATATTACATTACTCAGTAGCCTCCTTTACTAGGTCTGTAATATAAATTAAGAAAATATCTGTACTTGATTGTGAAATCAGTGATGGATTAGTTCAACCCAAAAAAACATTTTATGTTGCAGCCACTTCTTGATCTTGAGATATCTACAAAAATAGCAATATTAAAGTGATCTATGTACTTTTATATTATGCAAGGTGGATTCCTCACTTTTCAGATTGTACATAGCACTTAATCAAAGCAAACATTTTCTTCTGAATACCAAAGTTTATGAAGCATTCAGTAGATTAAAGCAGCTGATCATAAATGCTGTATGCACTGTTAACTCCAAATGATATGTGGTAGAATGTGATGGTTTGTATCTGCTATACAGAATCAATTTATCCTCTTCTTTGAGTGTTTTCCTTTTCTCTTTAATTTGATCTATTCACTCTTTGGCCTTCTTTAGATTGTATACCTCTCCAATAGAAAATTGTATACCTGTTATGTTGACCTCACAATAGCATATTACCACATCAATAGAGATTTCTTCTTCTCATCAAGAAGAAACTGCCTTTCAAACTTTTATTCCTCTGAATGTTTAGATATGGTAGAGGAACTATATCAGTCCACAAAGACATACATGTCTGATGAAGACACCAATATTGAATCATTTCAAACCTTATCAGAGCATGGCAAGGAGGAAATAAGAACCTTAATCTTTTTAATCTCTTCCTAGACTATGCTCTGCACATATACAAGCACAGAAGAGAAAAGATGGGCATTGATCATTGAAGCATTTCATATCACATCCCAAATGAATTTACTAATAGAAAACAACATTCATGTTTTCCCCTCTTCAGTCCAATGTACTGCTGATCAGGGGTCTATGCTGATGTCACAGGTATTCATAGTTGGGATAAGAATAATCTTGAACAAAACTAACATTTTCTACTAAGTGTTCCAAGAAGTAGGACTCGAGAAAAACCTTTCCAAAACAGAAACTATGATCTGAAATGGGAATGAAAGCAGTTTTGGCACATATCCTGAATCCATTATAAAAATTCAGGATGTAAAATTAATAAAATACATTTCAGATACCTTGGTGTATGGATCAATTATAAAAAATTTAGCATAGGAGATAAGGAAATTGAACATAGAATGCGCTGTACTAAGGATGGTCTTGTCCAACACTGCAAGCTGCTACAAAACCAAATCATTAGCTTAAAAACTCTTAGTCTCATTGGATTGAGCCTTTCATATGGATGTCATGTATGGTACCAAGACTATTCATAAATTTCTGAACTGTTAATTGTATATAAGCACTTTCACAGATCAATGATTAAAAATGACTTTGAGCAAATGAGTCTGTAAGTCTTAGATCATTTTTCAAAATTTGTGAACTAACACCTAGTACTAATTTTGACTGAAATCTCCCAAAAAATTTTGTTTGAAGTAGTGTGGAATGTTATTATTTTCTCTAATTTAAATGTGCTGTGCATTTTAATTGTTGCTGCTGTTAAAAGTCCTTAAGTAATGTGGTTTCTGTTATTTGGTACTGATAAACTTAGTTTTGATTGTGAGATCCTTAGCAGAATAAATCCTCTACGATGAAATTATTTAGTTGTAAAGTCCTTTGAAAAATCCAATGAGAATAAATCAATTAGTTTAGAGATACTTGTAAGAAAAATTCAACAAGATCAAATTATCTAGTCAGTTTTGATTTTGAAATCCTTGTTGGGGAAAATCCATTCAGCTCAAATTATGTTTGAGTATAAAGTTTTTTTAAATAGATTTAGCAATTGTTTTTTCTTTTGTTAAATTCAGAAAGCAAATTATAGGATCATGTTTTGTGCAAGCATGATCCACCATTACTAATTCATTCACATGGTGAAGCATGGGTACCTTAAGCAAGTTGAATTAGTTCCTGGATCTGATTATAACTGCTTTGCAAAAAATAATGACAATTTATCCATCTCTCATTTTTTCTGATATACTTTTTGACTGTCATCTTTTGATTTTCATTTTTGCATTATGGGTTTGCTATACACTCTTAATGACAAAATTTAACAATATTTTTTCTTCCTTTTTTCAATTGATTTGTATCATATAAACCTTTCTCCATGGTTCTCTATACAAAAACCAATAGATATATTAGCCATCAAACAAAATTATACCATTTAAAGACATAAAGGAACTATTTTATCTTTACTTATCAGTAGTAAAATAATTGAATTTAAGAAAACAGCCTATGTTATAGACAGCTTAGTAGCTGGGATAATTGTATATTTCTTACTGCCATCAGTGATCAGTATTCAAGCTTAAATAAAAGACCAAGATTTGCTGATTTCCAGATTCTCTTCACTTAAAATTTTGATGTAATAATACCTCTGTCCTTTTACTTCCTATTTAGCTTTATACTAAACCGATTTTTAATAAATATCATTAACATAGTTGTTACTAACAATGAAGTTGCATATATATTTTTGGTTTCCTCCTTTTGATAATATATATCCACAATTTGATTATTAATATCAGAGACGGTTACTTCAACATAACATTTTGTTGCTCAAATGTCTGTCTCTTATATGAGGCCATTTTCCCTTGAAAGAAAATAAAAGAAAATAGTTGTAGGCTGTTAAAATGTGCATACAATTTGGGTGTCAGTTCAAGGCTTTGTTGATTAGCCTCCCACCCATAATAACAATACATTAGATAGAAAGGATGCATTTTATTTTCATGTTTTAGAAAGTGCAATAAGTAAAAGAAAATGTGTGTGTATGTATGTGTGTAACAGTTTTCCTTTTTGTTTTGTCATTTTTATGATACAAATAACCTTACTACTGTAGAATCTTGTTGTTCATCATCAGTCTTGTTCAGTTATTGTATATTCCCTCTTTTATTTTAAAAGAACAAAACTTTACAGTATTTACATTAGTCGGACTATTGTCCTCATCTTTGAACCCTTTATTTCGATCACTGGGGTAGACTGTTCTAGTTCCATGAGCCATGTTAAAGAGTTCAGTTCGAAATTCCAACCACCTGAAGAAGGCCGGAGCATACAACGGCCGGAACGTTGTGACAAATATGGCGACAAAGATGAGGACAATAGTCCGACTAATGTAAATACTGTACATAATACCTCATCTCAGAAATATAGACAAACAAAACTTTATTATTGCTCTACAATTTTTGTATTGAGCACTTTTTAAATCTGCAAAAACTTGTCAGTTTTGAAGTAAATATTGACCTAATATTGATTTCAGTGATTGAAAATATATAAAATTTCCAATTGCTCTAAATGTTATTTTTAAAAAATAATGTTGGATTAAAAATAAAATAAGGAGATAAGAAAATTATGAAAAGAAGAAATAGCCACATTTTACACATGTGCACATACATACATGTTCAGGTCCACACACACACCTCACAAAAAAAAGATAAAAATCAACCTAACATGAATAAAAAAGTGCATAAATTATTTTTTTAACTTAATATAAAAATAACAAAAATTAAAAAATTGGCAGACAATTGCTGATACCTTTTGATGAGTAGACCAAATGATTACAAAAAGACTCATCTATGAAACTCTAGAGTTGGGGTGCTGAATATAACATCAATCAGCTAAGTACAAAATTTTATGCTTGTATTAATTATACATATATATATTTAGTTAGATTGATGTGAGTTTGTGACTCTGGGTTTCACGCTATTTGCAATCGTGAAACTGATTAATTTTTAAATTTTGGATTTGTATATGGTGTCCCACTTCCATAAAAACACCAACATCCACAACCAACTATAAATCCAAAATTTAAAAATTAATCAGTTTGTCTGCCAATCACAAATAGCATGACACCCAGGGTCACAAACTCACATCAATCCAACTAAATATGTTAGCTCCATCACTGATATTGAGCACTTTCCAATAAGTACTGCGCGTATATAATATATAAATAATTGCATATATATATATATATATATATATATATATATATATATATAAATAAAAGGCTCAAACACTAATACTCCATTGTTATAATTTATTATATTGAGCCTTTTATATTATATTCTTACTCTGTAAGTTCTACCTGGATTCTATCCTCTTGGAAATTTATATATATTGTCACGACTGGGGCAAAGCTTCAAAGTATAATCAAATTTTCTCTGATGACCCCGGCTGTTGTGTCATAAAAAAATTTATATTTACATCGGATATTCTATACCCAGGTTGGCTCAGGGATGTGGTTCGGGTATAAACATAGATTCAGACAAAATTTAGTTAACAGAAAGAAAGCAGCAAAATAAAGGTAGCAACGATTTATCCAAATAAATGATTAAGACAATTTAATTTGTAACTTGAGAGAAATAGATTTAAGAGTTGAGATAGTTTTGAGGTGTGACGGAATAAAATAAAATGCTTTTAAATTCAATGTCCAAGTGAATTAATGTTTGCATAAGGAAGAAAGTTATAGAAAATGATATCTCAGACAGTTATTTCAATGTAGAAGGTAATTTTCTACAAAAGAAGATTATTTTTACTTAGCTTTCTGTCCGTTAGTTGCAATCCATCGTCTTCATTTTGCAGAGCATTTTCTTCTCATCGTTTTTTTTTTCAGCAGTGCATTTTTAAGTCTTTTTCTTTGTTGCCATGGATATTCACATTACAATATATATATATATATATATATTGACCACTGATATTATTGAAATTTATATATATATATATATGTGTGTGTGTGTGTGTGTGTGTTATATTCATCTACCAAAAAAATATATAATAATTTTCAGACATTGTCCATTTTGTAGTGCGTGATATTTGTTTATGTTTAGATACGCTTTGAGCAGATATGAACATTCAAGGGAAATCATGGAGAATTGTAGTTTAAAAGCAATACAATCAACCTTGCTAGCCAGACACTCCTCTGTAGCTAAACTGGTATAGCACATCAGGCTATATGACCGTTCCATGTAGGATACAGGTTCGATTCCTATCAGAGGACATATTTTCTATGAAAATTTCTTAGACGTTCAGGATGGTAAATGTTGTGTCTATATAAATAATGTATAACAATAAAATATATTAAAATAATTGTTGGACTTTGTCCATTTCGTGTGTGTGTGTGTGTGTGTGTGTGTGTGTGTGTGTATATATATATATATATATATATATATATATATATGCTTCTGTTTGGTCAATAGCCCTACTAATATATAATCAATATTATTATTTTAATTATCTCTCAAATTTCTTTAATTACTCTATCTACACATTATAAGAAGCATATATGGGCAATCTTTCTTTACTATTATATATAATATCTATAGGGAATATGGTAGTTTCCTCTGCAAAGTAGGACACAGATTTGAACCCTGCCAGAGAGTACATTTTCTTTAAGTATCTCAAATGCACAGGCCAGTAGATGTAATTCACACTGTTTAAAAAAATTCAGGTCATCAACTAAAACATGGGTATCCACTAGAAATAACATTTAGAGCAATAAGAAATATATATATATATATATATATATATATATATATATATATATATATATATATGTGTGTGTGTGTGTGTATGCTTAATTAACTTTTGACAAGACAATGAAATTATTTTCTGTATTCTATGCATTTAAGAAATGAAGTATAAAGCAATAAACTTACTTCTTTGTAAAAGTTTTTAGTACAGTTATTTCCAACCTGTGTGTTGCAGTTAGGATGCCATAAAGAATTTAAATTGAAATACTAAAAAAAGACAAAAAAAATCCTGAAATATTCAGAACATTCAATAACTTTGCAATTTGACCAAATATTAAAGACAAAATGAAATTCCCCATTTAAGGCAATTTAAAACAAGACAATTGAAACTGCTTTATTTTACAATTAAACACATTAACAACAGTGCAGGTAGGTTTACATTATTTGTAATTGCAATAAGTGCATTATTACAGATATTTTATTAACATGTTTATTATATTGCATTTTCATCTTGGTTATATTGCACTAAAATTCATAGTCAGGATATGTGTCAAGAAAATGTTAGATTTGTAAAATATGAAAAATGAATGTAATTTATTTAATTTTTTTTTTTTTTTTTTCTCAACAAAAATTACATTTTCATAAATCAATATATAAATGTAATAAATATTCAAACCCTGAGAGAGAAAACCAACATTACTATTACAATGTTTTTCTTTTTACAAAGAACATTTGATAAATTTAATTATAGTTTTATTTTTTATTTTTTTTAACAGGTTGCCATACTGGTTGACTCAAGGCCAACAAGGAATGGTTGGTTTCTGATTGGTTAAGATTGTTAAAGGAAATTCAATCAAGATCAACAAATACACTCTTTGCAAGCATTTTGATGATTGTACAAGATCAGCAACAAGAATAACCATGTGTACTAATACACTAAAGGGTTTCAAGATTGTTGAGAATTTAAAAAACGCAGATTGGCATTTTTTTACAATGTGAATTAAAAGGAAGACGATCATGAAATGGAAGTACCGTTTTACTTTGATCCTTAATTCAAAACTGAGAAGAAAAAAATAGAAAAAAAATTTATTTCTATTTTAATTTAAATGAAAAAGTCAATTCTAAATACTTGAATTATAAAATAATCAGGTGAGATAAACTACAAAGACAATGCTGTCTATCAATTTTTTAAAAATTTTATGTGTCCTTTGAATTGTTGTAAATATTTTCTACTGACTATTGAAAAACAAAAAGCAAATAAGGAAAAAGTCTACACATCAGTAAATGTTTTTAAATATAAAAAATATAGATATCCTCTCAAATGTATTTGAAGAAGGAAGAAATAAGTAAAAAAAAAAACAGCTGGTGATAGATATAATGAAATTGTACAAAAAATACACAATATATTGACAACTGGAAAATAAAATTTAAAGAAAAATGGATAAGGGAAAATAATTGCCTCATTTTGGAATGTATCTTGGGCAAAGACACACTGGAAATTTAACCAACTACCAATGTCATATTTTCATCCTATCTACTGTATCATTGTTGTAAAGTGCTGTGATTTTTACACATTTGTTTGCCCTTTCCTGTAATCTCTGACACTTTTGTTTGTTGTTTTTTTTTTTTTTTTTTTTTACAAGATTTGTTTTTATTATGTCTTATTTAATTTCTTTTCTGGACTGTCATCATCATCATCATTAGACCAAAATATTTTCTGCCATTGCATCACTACATGTGGATGAGATGCTGGAATAAAGCAAAGAATGAAGGAAAGAACCCTACTAACCTCACAAAATCTCATCCCTTGAGAATTGATTGCCTATTTGTTTGCATTATCTATACATTGAATTTTTTAAGTTGTGAAAAGACAACTAAGTCAAGCAGATATAAGTAAGACATTGGTAGCTAAAGGAGAACAAAATGTGCACATCTTGTGAAATAAGTCTTTTTTTTTTCCATGCTTCTGGCTGACTTAATATTGGACAACAAAATTCCTCAAGTTTGGAATGTTACTTCTTCAACAAACCTGCTTATTTAGGTATTAGATTAGTAGCATAAAGATCCTAGGAAAAACTTATTTCTGTTTGGGTGGGTTCTTTAATTACCACCCATTTAAAAATGAGAACTAGTAAAAGCTAACAAAAACAAAAAGCAGCATAAGAACCAGCTTGATGGTTGTAGTTTTTGAATATTTCCAACTTTCATTCATGGTCTGTGTTCAAAACCAGGAAGAAAAAAGGTTTTCAAATGTTCATTTGGATTGCTAGTAAAAAAACAAACAAGATGTCCCTCTACAGTGGGCACAATAAAATCAATCTTGAATTCATTCTATAACTTGTGCTCCATTAAATTTAGTAAATTTCACTATCTCCCCCACTTCCCTCTTATATATGTGCACACATGCGCACACAATACTTTTTTTTTTGTTTTTAGTTGAGACTTTTCTTTATATGGGTGTCTTCTCGGTTATCTCTAACTCTACTGTGCAAGTTGTTCACCAGTTAGTACCATCAAGTTCTGAAGTTACTCATACTGGTAAAAGCCCAGAAATGATGTACAGATTTCAGTTGATTTATGTGGATGACTTCAAGAATTTATATCTGCTTGCATTCATTGTCTGTACTGCCAATATTTTTACCTGTTTTTTTTGTTTTTTTGTGAATTATGTACTAAATTAATCTTTTTTTTTTTTTTTTCCATTTTTGTTCATCTCCAATTTATCTTTATCATGATTCTTTTGTAGTAACAATTTTAAGTTATATTTTTAAAGCTTAAAATTGATCTTCCTATCATTTCACATTTACTTTTTGGCTTGTTTTTTTTCATCACTTTACACTTAGGATTTTTTATAATCATGTCATTTTTATGCATTATGAAAAGTCTTGAAATCCTAACACAATTTGGCAGGTTTTAATGCCATGAGATTTACAAAAACAAAAAATTTACAAAAATCAGGTATTATCTAATTTAATGATTCTGTGATTAATAATTTGTCATATCCTTGATAAAGTTATCCAGCTATTTTTCTTTTACTTTGGACCCGGATTGATCTGATTCATGGAATGGATTTTTTTTTGTTTATAATCTCTTTCTAAAAGATAAATACATATAAATAGTTATTTCATATTTCATCTGTTGTTTTTAATACAAAATTTTTTAGTCAATACATTCTTCTGTCTTTTATTGTTTGAGGTTCTCAGCTAAAGTATTTTCATTATTTCATAGATTTTTAAAACTATTATCATCATTTTCATTATTTTTAACATTACTTTGGCTGGTATATCCTTTGACTATTTTTATTAGCATGTTACATATTAATATTCTGGACAAGTTACTGGGTAGTTTTTACTTTTAAATATTCTTAACAAGAAGCCCATGTTCAAACAGAAAAAGAGGACTGAGCATTAAGGTCTTTACTTGATGTAAAAACAGGGCAGATTGGAGAACCTCTATTTTTATCAAGGTATAATTCTTTTTTGACTAGTGTTATACAGTATACATCTACAGAAGATTGAATAATATAATGGCTGAAATATTCAAAACAATAAAGATAAAGATGGTAATTTGAGAAATTTTGAAATGATGAAAATACTGAAAATTTCAGAATTTTATAAAATAACAGAAAAGTCAGTTGTTTAAAAAACAGTGAAAATGAAAATTATAAAACAAGATTTATTGATTTTATTTGTTTTTTGTTTTACACTTCTCCTTTCATATGACTTTGTTGACTTATTGAATGGTACAATATTTGTCTTTCAAGTATTGAATCAGAAATTTGATGGTTTTGGTTGTGTATGTAAGGCAGCTCTGGATTTTATAATATTTTTTGATAGTCACTCCACTTGTTTTATTCGCTGCAATATTAATTTAGATTAAATATATTTTTATCTTTTACAAGTTTTTTCATTTTATTTTGTTATAGCTGATATATTTTTAGTTGTAAAATTAGCAGCAATATATAAGTTTTGTGGTTGTGAGATGAAATATTTTCATGATTCTATATATTTCCCACTAGTCAAAAATGAAGAATATAAATATGTGGAATATGGAAAGAATTCCTTACAAAAATATCAAGAATGTTAAGAAAAAAAAATGAGAGATGGCTAGGTGATATTATAAAAAACTGTGCAAGCATTAATTCATAATTAATAAAATTCTGGTGTACATTGAACAATTAAAAAAATGAAACAAAAATGGATGCAAGAAAGTCACAAGCATCGAATTCTGCTTCCTTCATATCTTTTTTATTTGACCAGTGCCAACATTGTCATCTGTAATTTTGTGTCTTGCTTGAAGACCTCAATCCAAAATATCTTTTCTTGTATAAATGATCTGTGTTACTTATGATTCTTAAAATATATTGACAGATAATAATTACAATGTTTGTCACACCTTGATTGAGATTCTAATCTCAGTGATCTTTGTCTGTAGACAGTATACATATTCATGGTTGAATAAAAAAATTGACTGCCTCAAGAAAAGAATACTCATTTCAAAATAAATGAATCTTTAAAACATCAATACTTATTCTAAGAGTTGTTCAGATCCCATTCTTTTATTATTAATACAATTTATAGTGATAAAAATAAGGGAAATCTGGAAAAAAAACTTTTTCTATTTAGATTCTATACCTAAGGAAGGATGAGAAATTGATTAACTAAAACAAAATAACAACAATAAAGAAAAAGTTCAGTTATCTGAATAATTCTTAAAATGATAACTCATCACAAAATTATAGAGAATTCACTTAAAATGAAATCTTTTCTTTTTTTTGACCACAATTTAATTTTATTTAAAATATTTTTTTTTTTTATTTTAGTTCTCTACAGATGAGGGTTTTACTCACCCACGATCAACATTCCCCAAATATGCTAAGGCAGAGTTTAATGTTAATTATTTTATTCTTATGTTTAAAAGCAAAAAGCAAAAATCAACTTTCAAATATTTATGGGAGAAGAGTGCTTAGTGTTGGGGATGATGTTTGTTGTGTGCCTTAAGTGATCATCAAACACTTTTGTTTTGTTTACCTATTTACTGTTAAAAAAAAAAAGAAAAAGATTAACTTAAAATATATATAAAAATGATTTTAAAAATGTCCTACCAGTATTATTCCAAAGAAAACAATCAAAATGCATTTTGAATCAAAAACCATACTTGCAGTTGAATGAAAGATGAGTTACCAATACAAATGAGAGTGGTAGATGGAAAAATCCATTTATTCTTTATAGTCTGAATATTGAAGTTTCTTATTTTTTATCAGTCTTTTCATTTGTTCAATTATTCTGCATGTATCCAGTTTTTGTTTTCCGTGTCATTAAAAATGTTTGGCAATTCCTTTTAGTTCTACTTGTTTGATATTTTATTCATACTTAGCAGGTTTGTTCTATTTAAAGACAATTTTTTATTTATTTTTTAAAGTTTTAAATTTGTAATAAGGTCTCTTATTTTTTTAAAAATAGTTTTTCTTTTCTTAGAAATGGAGTATTTGTTCTAGAAGTGTGTGTGTACTATTTCTGGGGTGGGTGTCAAATGGTCATAAATTCTGATTGTTTTGCTGACTACTACATATGTCATCTGGCTAAGTTGATTTCAACAGGTGGTGAGGACAACGACATCTAGTGTACTACTGTCTTTAATTTTTTGGCACTTCAGTTTACAATTAAATTTATAACTTAAATGCTTTTGACTGAATAATGTATATTGAGTGATAATGAATTAAAAAAAAAAATCTTGGAATATCTGCAAAAATAGGAATGACTTTTGTTTCCCTTTTGACACTTTAACTTTTTGCTATTTTCAGAAATGAAAGAAATAATTTATCTTGTTTTAGTAAGAATACAAATATATTCTAAATTAATGTTCATCAGTAATATTTACATATTTACAAAACTAGTTAGCTAGATGATCCATGTCTTTATTTTTGTAGTAATTTGTTACAGTTGGGTTAAGATGATCTTTCATTATGAAGAAAGCACTGTCTTGATTCTGCTTGCAGTGATTAAATGTTTCATAATCAGACTCTTCATTTTTCATGGATTTTCAATAAAACAGAATAATCAAATTAGTCACTCAGAATATTTGTCTGATTTTTTTTTACTTACAATATTAAAAAGATCAAATTTTATTTATTTTTGTGTATGGATGTTTCAAGAACTTTTATGCATATTAAAGAATATAATTTTTTCCTTTTTATAAATACTGATTTTTTTTCCAATATTTTCTTTTACCATTTTTTACTTCTGGGGGTGAAACTTTTATTTTCTAAGAAAAGTATTTTGCAGAATGACTTTTTATTTAAGTCCTTTCTTGTAACCAAATTTTTAAAAACAATTAAATATTAAAAACTTTCATTGTCCAACCAAAATGTGCCAGGCAACAAATTCTGGACTTTGAGTGGAAATGTAATGAACTTATATCAGAATAATTTTGGAATATGGAAAATTTATTTCATTTTTAAGTTTACTAATTAACTAAATGTTTAATTTTTTTTTAACTTAGAATCTGTTTTTAAAATTTCTCTCCAGGTATTTCAAGAGCAGAAAAAATTGGAAAGATTCTGCAATAACAAAATTAAGTAAAAGTGAATAAATAAAAGCAAAAAAACAGTTGGTTATTGGTATTCATCAAAAAATATTTTTTATCAAAACTTGTATATTAATATTTAATATAATATTGTTATTTTTATAAACATATGTATTAAATGTTATGAGTACTGTTTTTTTATATTTATTAAGCTTAGTTTAATCTGTCAGATTACTGGGTATCAGCTCATTATAGTAGGTCTGTGAGAATAGTTTACAAGACATTACTCCATGGTGAAGCATTCCTAGGTATCTATATCAATATAACATTGCCATCTCAAAAAGCCTGTATAAATATTTGTCATTTTTTTTAATAATAGAAGAATATATTGGAAATTGACACTGTTATTATTAGGTCCTGCTGCTTCTCAAAATATCCTACAAAAAGCATGAAATACTATGAAACATCACTGAAATGCTGTAAAATACACTTGAAATAACTTCAATAAAATCAAATGAAATTTATTATATAATATTTATATTCTTAAAGTACATTACTTTACATGTTTACTTTATATACAAAACAAATTTAATGTGCATACATGTGATAAATATTTACAAGAAATGATTATTATATACTGCAAATATTAAAGGCAAATATATTTAGAAACATTTTACAAATAAATTCAAACATTTGAGTATCTCTTGTTCAGCCTCGCCACATTGAGAATGCTGAGACATTATTATTTTTCACAGGAAAGCATTACTAGTTAATTTTTTAAAAATATCAATATTTATATTTTAATGTTATTTCAAGTGTATCATGATTTAAAAATATTGTATTTTTGTAGCATATCTTGTTTGATTTTGGATTATTTCCTGAGTATTACACAGTATTTTGTGGGTAATTATCTGAAAGTGGTCCTAAATAAAATATAATGATAGATAAAAAACAAATAAATTTACTTTTGTCAGGGATGAATATTTTTTTTTTATTAAGATGGCAATGAGCACTGTTCCACGTTTTTCTCACAGTTGGAAATAAATTGTTATTTATGCATTTGCTGTAGAAGGCAATTTTAACAAGTTAGTCTCACTAATTGTTTAAAGTAGTTTTCACTTGTACCTTAGTTCTATTATTATTATTTTAATCCCAAAAGTTAATTTCTTATTCTCCATTTTAAAATGAAAAATATATTCATAATTTCTTTAATTAATTTTTATTGTTGAAATATGAAAACTCAATCACTGACCATGAAAAGATCACTTTAATTTTTAAACTGTTTAAAGAAAGTTTTTTGGTTTTTTTTTTTAAAGGAAGATAACCATTTTTATATTTGAAAACATTTACATACTTTTTATTTATTTATTTTTCTCAAAAAAACCTCAGGTATATTAAAAAGTGTTTTGTTTTTCTTCTGTTTCTCATAATTTTCCTCTTTTTTTCCGGTGAAAGAATTGCATGAGATTTTTTCCTTTTTTTTGTGACAAAAGAGAAATTTGTTTTAATTTATTTGAATAACATACATTTTGTTATTGGTTAAGGTCTTGCCAAAAATAACCCACTTGGCATTTTAAATAATAAAAAAAGTATTTTATTTTATTTTATTTTCATTTAAAGTTTTTGTTTTCTAATATAGTTAATATGAATGTTTGAAGTTTAATACCAATCTTCAAAATTGATTTAGGAAAATAAATCAGTAATAAGATTTTAAAAAATAATTTATGATTTAAAAAATCTATTTTAACCTGTTTTTAATAATTTTAAAGTTCATTGTTGTATTTGTCCCCATCCCACTCAGATATGAGGTAAGAAAATTTTTTTTTCAAATACCTCTTTTCTTGTCAATTCCCTATCATGGTTGTTCAGACAATATTTCCTTTGTTTTTTCTACATGATGTATTTTCAAAGTGTCTAATGAATTAAGAGACTTCGTAACCAAGTTGAGGAATACAACTATTTGTTTTGAATGCATATTTATTGAAAGAAATTGACAGAAAATGGTTAATTTTGAATATTATGATTCCTTTCCTTGTCTCAGTTGGAATACTTGTTTTAGAATGATTATTACCCACCTCCCACCAATTTCTTTCATTAATTGTGTGCATACCCACTTGGACCTTGAAGCATAGCTTCTCAGCTTATTATAGCCTTTTATCATAGTGCCCATAAAAAATAACTGGATTGTGAACCAACACTTTCCACCTTAAGCAGTCTGTGAAAAGCTTCATGTACACACATATACACACATATACACAAAGAAATTATATGGATACATGTTGTTTTATATATATATATATATATATGTCTGATTGAAGAAATTACAGACATTATGTCTGCTAATTTTTAATAAAATCCTTTCATACTCACGGATATCCTTCCATGTATTGATGTTAAAAGATGAGAGAAATCTGCTTAAAATGTATTTAAATTTCTTTTATTTTCATTTCCCAAGATCATCTTCAGGGGTGCAACTGGTACAAAACTACATGTTGTCGATTAGTATAAGTATTTATACAAAGATGTCCGTTGCTATTCATTACTGTAAATTTTTCATTATACTTTTAAATGCAAAATGATTGACAATGTGTCTGTAATTTATTCAATCAGACATGCCTAAAAGAGAATTTGCTGCCTAAATACACAAATTTTAAATTATATATAAAATGCATTTATGTGGTAATTTTATTTATATTTTTAATCTCAAATTAGTCTGGCATAAAAATCCATAATAAATTTAATAAACTGTAGTATAAAGGAATTGTATGTATTAAAAAATAAATGTCCAAATTGTTAGATAATATTTAAGATTGTTTAAAGCATGCTGTATAGTAGTAAGACACAATAACTCTAATAGTGCACGATGCTTTCCATTTTGTTTTCAGTACAATCTGAGCCATTATCAGTGGGAGAGAATTAGTTGCACAAAAGTGCCATCAACTTCTCATAAAAACACTTAGCATGCTCTTCAAGCTCATTAATTTACAGGAATATTGACATGACTCATGATCCCTGGTTGTTATGTAATGTTCATATAACAATCATTAAAACTGTCACAAAAGTAAAAAAAAAAATAGAAGCATGTCATACAAAATCACGACAATTGTTTGTTATATTCTTTGAATGATGAAAATATTATCAATTAATTTTTTTAAGTATTTATTTAAAAAAGTAAACCATAATCGAAATAAATATTAAATCTTTAATAAAAAAAATGTAGCCACATTTTTTCCTTTTTTAAAAAAAAATATATATATAAAAACAACGAAGTTCAGTTAACTTTTAAAACTGTTAAAATTGGGCCAATCTCCCCTTGCATTTGGGCAAGGAAGTAAGCCAAGTGATACTTGTAAATATGCAACCGGGTATCTATCTCACAAATAGCTCCTACCTATTGTATAAAAGCACAGAATCAGGAGAGCAGGTGATACTGGTATTTTTAAAGCCAGTTTAAATGACCCATTCTTGTTATGAAACAAGAAACATGCCCCATAACATGAGATTCCCCACTTTAAATAAGTGACCTCTTATATCAAGCATTTCTATTCTGTGAGGATGGGTAGGGCCAATAAATACCCTTTCTTGCGTTTGTACAAAAAAAAAAAAAAAAAAAAGTAAATTGCATCGTGCAAGAAATATACAAGGAAAAGTGACACAATTAAAGGAGAAAAAACAAAAAGCCTGATCCAACATTTTCATAAAACAGTTATTTGGAGGGGGTTCTGTTGGGGATCAACCAAAACGTTTTTGTTTTTATCTAATAAGGACTATTCAAAATACTTTTTAAAAAAATTTTAATGACTTTTGCAAAACTGAAAATTATTTTGTGCTAGGATACCCATGCTGTCAAAAATGATGACAATTGTTAGAAAGTTTTAATACTGAATTGCAAAGAAACAAAAATTTTGAAACAATGTATTGAGTTTCAGTAAATCAAAGATCCAGAATTCATGACTAAAATAGATGCTAATGAACCATTTAATTAATCCATTCCCTTTATATATTTACATGGTCAATGTTGTCTATGATTCACTGATTGCTCTTGGCATTATATAAATTACATTTTGCTCAATATTTTTTCATGTTAAAATTTTTGTGTTTAATATGGTGACTTGAAATGGAAACACCTTGAAAGAAAAAGTAACTGAATGATAAAGACAAATTTGAAACAAGATGATTACTTAGTAGCCAAAAAAGGCTTGAACAAATAAAACTGCAATCTAATAAACATTGTATTAAAGAAACAGGTTAGTTAAATGGTTCATTTTGCTTGGGAGCTAATTTTATCTAAGTAAAAATAAATATTTTATTTTTATACTTTATTAAAATGACTCAAGGAAGTAACCTTTCATAAATTTACTACATCAAGTTTATTTACCTCCAATCCTACTATAAGGAATGACACAAGATATAAATAAATGCACAATGCTAATTATTATATAGTAGGTTAAAAAATTAAAAAAAAGAATAGCTGTTATTGTAGTACAAGAATTATCAAACATGAGAAGTACTTTTCCCTAAATAAAAAAAAAAACAAAAAACTTATCCCTGATTTAAAAATCATATCTTTTATATTATAAAAAAGAATTGTTCATCATGCACACACACACACACACACATTACATTTGTATTTATTGCAACATTCAATCAGTATTGTTTGATATTTTTGTTTTTGTATAAATCTTTTTGTTAAACATATATTTAATTAATAAGACTTTATTTTTTCTTTTATTCTTTTTGATTAACCCTTCTTATTTTGTAAAAAGAACATTCTCAAAATGAACAAAAATCATCACCTTGATTTGAATGAGTGCCCTGTCCATTTTATTCTAAATCTCCAAAGCAGAGAACTAAAAAAATACCAATCGATGAGCTTACAAACAGATAGTCTTGTAATTGACTAAACATTGAAAAAGAAAAAAGTTCCTATATTCAAACTGTTTTGCAGTTTCCCAAAATTAATCAGTTTTTGGTTTTTAGGATAATTTTTTAAAAGGCATTTTTAATTTTAAAAAATCTAACCAGTGAAAACTTTGTCCTTCCCTATTCTGGTTGCTCCAGGGTCTCTTCCTCACTCAGACATTTGCTAATTCACTTGATCATTTTTTTTTACCCCGCTCCCAGTCTTTCCCATTTTTGCAAGCATCTTGCCAATTTTTGTTTTTGTGTGCATGTTTGTATATGCACATGCATCATGTCTTTTCTCTTCTTTTACATTTGTTTATTGAAAAAATCTCTTTAATTTGTTATTGCATTTTGTAAATATGCCAGTGATAATCATCATCATCATCATCATCATTATTATATGAAAAATGTTGATATTAATAAAATACAAGTAACAAAATATTACATGGTTTTCAGTGTTTATTCCTTTATCTTTCTATCTACAACAGCCTGTTTATCCATTGCAATGAATACTTTTAGGTCAATGAATAAAATTTTCATAGTACCATCCTCATATCAACAAAGAAAAATCAGAATGCCCAACGTTTTTTATGCAGCTGTTAAAAAAAATATTTGATATATTACCAATGGCATACCATGGATTGGCAGTGCCTGGGGTCAGACAAGTATTATCCCACCTTAACTGTTAGCACTTTCTTTCAGTCTTGTATTAACTCCCACCAAGCACATGTATTTTAAGAAAATAATGATGCAACTAAAGTAAAATGCATTTAATGTCAGTATTGTCATGTTTACATAGTGAATTAAATTGGAAATTTCCAAGTATTTTTAGGTGTACAAAAGACAATTATCTCCCTTTGGTCAAGATGAAGTCACGTGACAACTGCTTAGTGACATCACTTCATACAGTAATGAAAGTGGTCAGTCCTTCAGTAAGCTTCCAGGAGTTAAACTGAGCAGTTGCTTTTTCAGCATGGGCAAGATGGAAACTAAATATGCTCCCGTGTGGTGCAGCTTACATGCCTTTGGCGCTGTTTTCCAATGGAAATGTATGACTCGGATCCACCGGCATCACTGACAATAGAAGGGACCATCATGCATCAAACCCATGCTTCATTTGGATGTATTAACTGGTCCAATTAACCATGGTGGTCATCGCATCCTCACATTTCTGATACAGGGGCTCAAAATTGTTCAAGTGGACCACAGATATTAAAAGTACTCAGGTGCCTGGATGAGTACTTCGTGCCAAATAGTCATCGAATACATGGAATCACGGACAACCAACTTCATATAAAGAGCGTGTTGTTCATGCATATAAGGAAACACAACAGATGGTCTATGTATCAAACAATACGTTTATACGTATGAGTCAAAGTTGTTCTTTTCTTGTTTTTCAGTTTATTTTTTAGAGCCTTTTTCCAATTTATCAGTGTCACAGGCTGACTTTCCTCAGCTTGAACTGATTGAAGAGGATAGCTGTGAGGATGAGATCACAAAGGGTGAAATTCACTTAGCACTGAAGAAGGTCGGCAGTGGCAAATCTCCGGGACTTGATGGTGTGCCCTACGAACTGTACTTGAGGCTGTTGCACATATTTGTTCTGATTTTGACACCTCTGTTCAGCTAGTGCCCATATGCTGAATAGACAACAAAGTGGCTAGACAGCACACAAGCATCAACATCGCAGAGTGTCTCCTGGATTGCAACTACATTTACATCAGTTGTCCTCAGAGATGTACATGAGCACAACATGCTCCAGGTCTTCCGGGTGCTTATGTACTTAGTCTGAACTCGTAGAGACTTGGTAGTAAGGACATTACCAGCCAATGCAATTACTCTGTTACCAGCAGGATGTCGCACATTGCATTTGATCTTCTAGCCAACATTTTGGCCGTGATATTCAAGGCCTTGAGAGCCTTTCCCATTATCTCTCTGGTGATGGCAATAAAATTTCTTGTTTTGATGTCCGTTTTCAACAAAAAGAGATAGTCCTTGTGATTACTTCCATCACCGAAGATACGGCAATCAACTCATTGCCCGAGATGTAGGAATTATATTCATCCCTCAGGCTGCTGTAGTAATCAGGCCCCTTCTTGAGACTATCTGCCGTCCATGCTGATGTAGATGCTTGGGTGGTCATTGGCTTGTTTTGCTGGGGAGACTCGGCCATTGTGGTCATGGCCTCACCACATCACAAAACAAAAGGTTTCAAAAACTGAAGTGTAACAATTTAGCGCAAAAATATACGTCAACAAGTAGGACAAGAAAAACCACAGCGACATGTATAAACAAAGATGGCAGTCAAGATAACATGGCTTCAAACAAACTTTGAACTATTCCAAAAAAAGAAATCCAAACTCCCAAATTGCTGGGAATGATCAGAAATACACGAAATGCATGCTGGGATTATTTTTGCTTGCGTTTTTACATGACTCAAACCAGATTTGCTTTATCTACTAGAGAGACCTACTTCATTCGCTTGTCTGACTTTGAATGTGTACAAACAGCACATCATAGTTTATGAATTATTTTGCCTTCCTACTTGTTTGATTTGCTTTAACTATATTGTTTGCTTGCTTGCATGATTGTTGCTTTTTCATCCTTTTCCCCCTTTTCCTTACCATTGCAAACTTTATTAATTCTGTTTGTATTATTTATCTTGCATTTTGACAATGGCTCCTAACTCATCATTACCTTCATCCCTGATGCGGTTTCATCAGCAGTTCACACATCGATCCCTGTCAACTGAAAGAAGAGTGAAACAAAATCTCTATTGAGATGTCGCACTGGGTATAATTTAACCGGTGACACTTTTACAACCTGGTGCTCATGAATGGTAGCCACACCCCAAAAAGACAGCCGTCCACCGTGTGTCGGGTGGGGGGCTGTCTTTTTGGGGTGGACGTAATAAAACTGGACTCTGCCTCCATTAAGGAAATCCATGAAACCCGTCCCCATTTAATCAGGTCTCCATCGTATCGGCTCAGACAAAGAAAACAGTTATGGATGCATGGAACTGGTATCACAGTTTACCGCTTTCCCCAGCTGCACAATCTGCTACTACATTTATCACTGAATAGGGCCAGTACAGATATCTTCGTGCTCCCCAGGGATTACATGCGTCTGGAGATGGACATTCCTTTGGGACGGTTCTATAGAATCCTCGTTCTGACACATTTTGCAGAGATTGAGGTAGAGTTTTCCGGGTTCTTAATAATGGTCGATGGTGTGAGATTTACGAAGAAAATGGTTGAGGCTATCCTTCACTTTCCTACGCCCAAGTATCACAGGTGTCAGGTCCTGATTTGCAGTGGTGAATCAGGTATCTTATGCATTCTCGCAAGCTGAGTTGAAGGCCTCCTTCCAGAAATTATTGTGCTCGAAGAACCGAAAATTTTATTGGGATGAAACGCTTGATCATATTTTAAGGATTCAAAGCGATTAAAAGTGCAGATAACCGAGGACGGAGTGAAGCAGTTCAAGATCAGAAAACAGACATACCTTTCAACAGATTACAGCAAAACAAGAATCGGTGACTTTCTTTTTCAAAATCACCGTAATTTCCTTGGCGAAGCAAACCCAAATTGCGGTGAATGTCACTGGAAATTATTTTGGTCAGATCTTGCTTTACCAACGACGCAGAATCTCACTATGAACCTATCGAGGGTGAAGCACTGGCTCTTGTCTCTGGACTAGAATCATGTCGGATGTTTATATTAGGATGTTCAGATTTTCTAGTGATAGTTGACCATGAATGACCTATAAAATTTTCTCAGATCAGGCCCTCGTGAACATAAAGAATCCACATTTCTTTAATTTCAAGGAACGCACACTAATGTACAAATTCTGCATTAAACATCTCCCTAGAAGATTTAATGCTGCACCCGACTGCACCTATCGGTATCTAGCATGGATCCCATCAGAGGGTTCCCCAGAACATCTCCAAATATCATCTGCGCATATACAACAGAAGCGTAGACGGTCATTCTACGAGGCAACCATAACTAATACAGTCGAACCAATCGACGGTGCATTCACATCTACATACGAGCATGACCCCAGATTGTAGCTATCACATGGGATAGGATCATTGTGTAACAATATTTAAAAGACAATTTTTTTTGTCAGAAAGGGATTCATTTTCCCATGGCATTGGGAACAGACGTGTGAATTTTGTTAAAAAAATATCCAGAATGCTATTGTCGCTGCCTGGAGAGACACAGCGAACAGGTGCAAGGCTATGGGCCAGAGGTTAAGTCGCCTGTTGAAAGGTGTCCGAAGTATACGTGCTGAGAAAATTGACAGCCAAAATTTCCCTGATAAAAAAAAATTATAATTATGAAAACAGAATAAAGGCTGACGTCATATAATGGCTCCGCCCGAAAGAGGAGGGGATCTTCCAAAATTGGAAGTGTGAAATAGAAAACGAAGGAAAGGGACTGGTTGAATTTTAGGAGATCTGCATAAAACCCACCTATTCGCCCGAACCACACCAGTTGAAAGGGGCACCGATAAATACAAGTGCCCACGGGGGCCAAAGTTAGTCGGAGGCAGTTGGAGTTGGAGTTGCCGTTGGAATTGCGGCCCGCAGTTGTAGTTGAAGTTAGTGGGAGTTGGAGTTGAGGTTGCGGTCCGGAGTTGCGGAAGCCGCGTCGGGGAGTTAAGAGATCTCTACCATAACGCTCTTTTGCCAACCTAATGATAATAAAAATAATTATCTGCTGAAGAAGAAAAACTCCGACAATAAACCTTGTGCCATTCTGGAAAGTACAAATAACAGTACGTGAAGTTAAATCCAGTTGTCAAGTCTGGCCACCCTTAAAGAAGTTACCCGAAATTTTCGTTCCATTGCCAAATATTAAGAACGGGTTGGGAAAAGAACGAAAAAAAGAACTGTAAGTATTTTTTTTATTTTGATATAAACATAATATAGTGACTTATTCAGTCATCGTCCATTTTATTTTTAATTTTGTGTGTGCGTATTCAACTCCTTAGTTTAGCTTGGCTGAGATACCGCAGTGATAATTCAACTTGACTCTCTTAAGATAAAATATCACAACATGGGTAAGAAAGGTCATAGTTGAAACGGTCAACTTAAAGACCAGCTGCTGTGTCAAACGCCATCAACAACCAACGAGTGTGGGCTGACGGCTTGTTGTCCAATACCAGGATCGATCCTGATCAAAGACAGCAGGCTGTGCCCTGGCCATGCTGCAATAATCTGGTTGCCGTGACCGGAATTTGACCCTGAACACCGCCATAGTTGCTGTGGTATCCATTGAAGAAAAATGTTGTACTCTGACGGAATATATATGGATTTGTTTCCCCAAATCACGCCTTGGCCTCCTGTCAGTGATCTCTTGGTTTTGGCCCATTCGCGAGGAATTGTACTGTATCGAAGGAGCGTTGATAAAGGAGAATAACATCCTTATACCTTGACAACTTGAATCCCTACAATCTGCAGACCAGGGTGTAAATAGCATGCTAACAAATGCAAGACAACGCTTATTTTGGCCTGGTTTGGATGTCAGCATATGGCAGACCAGAGCCCACTGCTAGATATGTAAGTCTATCGCCTCATTATAGCCTATGGATCCCTTGATGCTGGAGTTATCCTTAACCCTAACCCTGTCGAACTCTGAATTTCCATTCCAACAAACTGTGACTGACTTTTTTGATTTACGCGGTAGAAATTATGTTATATATGCAGATCAGTACACTGGTTGTGGAAAGTGGGCCTAATGTCATCTGGAAATGCCAAGGCAGTATGCGACACCATGAAAACTTGGTTCCGCAAAAAGAACTTTGAAGGGGGACTACATTTTGATTCTTGTTCCTTAAGAATTGGGGAATACGGAAACGTACTTCATTGTCTTACTACCTACAAAACAATGGCCGGACAGAACTGGCAGTCAAAATGGCTAAGCGAATAATCGCAAACAACATGAACATGTGGTCGGCTGTGTCATGATCGTACAGTCCGTGCTTTACTGACCCAACGCAACACCAGATACGTAAGTAGTGGAGTAAATTGGTGAACTGAGAGAGGTAGTAATGGCTTAAACTTTTACAATGAACATTGTCGGCCACTCCAGGAATTACAAAATGATGATTCTGTTCAAATCCAGAATCAAGATAGCCCTTACTTTTACCGGTGGACGAAAACAGGGAGGATCGCAAAGATACTCGGTAACCGGCAATATCGTGTGCGGTGTGGATGGAAGCAGTTGTATAACTCTACGCAACCATCGCTTCCTCTGTTTGTGGGTGAATGAAAATAAAATAATAAATAAAATAATAATAAAAAAAATCAAAAATGTTATTTTCCCATAATGAAAAAGGAAATCAAAAACAGCTTTTGGTCACATGTGAATTTTATGACCCTACTTCTAGAAAAGAAATGATCAATCATCTCAACTCCCAACCATTAAATTCGGACGTGTTTTGTAGCCGTCCCAACGAAGGGGAGGTTCGGCCACCTTTACTCGACTTCAGGCTGACTAGATGTTGACTAAATTCCATACATTTGCATCTTATACCATTGTGCGTCAATAAACATTGTACATTAATTTTCTACTCAAGTCTTCGTAATGTTTTTTGCGGTCCACCGATATTCAAAATCTGTTATCGACACAAAGTCAAATACAACCCTCCACAAATGGTGACCACGACACGATATGAGCATGCACAATTATAGACATTTTTTAAAAACCGAGCGCCAGTAAGAAAGTAAGTCAACCAACTTCTCTACATACCGTACCATGCACGTGGACACGTACTTAAAAAAAAATTTCAACAAAAATTTTACTCTTACAAATTTGTGATTAATACTGATTTAAAGAGCAAAATCACAAATTTAAAAACTCGACACGACATACACCTATCTGGACAAGATTGTCAGCAAAAATTATTTTCAACACATGCGAAAAAAAAATCCGTAATAGCTATTACAATTACCACTACGATTCAGCTGGTGAGCAACACTCTTTTCAGCTCTACTGTCTTTGCATAATTCTTCAACATCGCAACTAACGGGCCATGCTGGAAATGCAACACTTCAATAACCTGTTTTATCTGTTAAAAAAAGATTTAAATGATCCCAACGTTTTTACATTAGTGTAACAACCGAAAACACAACTAGCGACCACGTGGAAATTTTCATCAAATAACATTAAAACACAAAGTGATAACATGACATGAGTTTCCTTACATATACACCCACACAAATCTACAATTAACAAGCCTACCACAAAATACCTACAGGAAAAGAAGATATAAAGAAAACGGCAGTGGTAACAGTGTTTGGCCTCTTTGAGTATGTATATATGCCTTTTTTTAGTCTACGAAATGTTACCGCAACATTTCAAACATTTATGAACAATATATTGCTCTATGTCAACTATGTTTTAATCCATGTGGACGATGTTATAGTTTTTACCGAAACAGAAGAACAACATTATAAGGAGTTAGAAAAAAAGTTATTGTGATTTTACAAGAAAGTAATCTAAAACTCTCATTGGACAAGTGCTAATTCTTCAAGAAGGAACTTGAATTTCTGGGACATCACATTATTCCAGAAAGCTTAACACCGAAAAAGTGATAAAGCAGGAAATTAATGAATTCCCAGAACCAACTGCATTGAAATTTTTCTTTTTGTGTATAAAGTTGCCGACTTTTTAAAATACGGATGTCTACACACGGCATTATCAGAAAATAAGAGTTTTAACTTTAATAAATCTAAACCAAAGTACCTAAAATTCAATAAAATATTAGATTATGGAGAATATTTTAATTTTTTTGGATTATTGGGTAGTTAAAAATTATGTAAAACAGGTGCTCACTTTATATTCCTCAAGTTATTTTTACAGATATGTCCTCCGTAGTAAAGATTAGATATAATTTCCGGCTGTCAAGCTGTCAACATCTTAAATAAATAACTACCTTTGTGTTAATGTATTTCTGTGGTATTTTAACCTAAAAGTAATATTTGTTTCAAATCATATTAATTAAACTTTAAATTAGCTAATATTCCTCAAATAAACTTTTTGAAAAATATATTTTATTTTTCAATAAATAGAATTACATTGTGCTGACAGATTGCTAAAGATCGCTAAAAATCAGTGATTTTTTGTGAATTAAAAAACAAACTCCTTCAATTGAATTTAAATTAGTTTTGAAATACAGCAAAGTATTTTGCTTATTGAAAATCTAGCTTAAGATTAAAGCTAAAATAAAAGCTTCAGGAAAGATTTTTTATTTTTAAAAATTCATTTTAAGCCCTGTGGTAGCACGTTTCTTTGGCGGTACCAAATTTTACGAAATTAATTTATCTTGGGTCCGTGGATCACCGGTTGGGAATTGGTCACAAAAGGGTCCCTCAGACGTCATGGATGGGAACATATTCACAAGGACCACAGCCCCGTGCCTCTGTCTCATAGCGCCTTTTTCTCAGCACGTAATGGCCCTTGTGTTTTCTTGTATTAAATTTATTCTAATCTAAATATAGTATTTCCACAAAAAAATCACCGATCTTAATGTATGTGTTTGACAATCTCTTTTTCTTTAACTTTTTTATTTTTTTTAACTATTAATAAATTTGTCTCATGTTACCATTTTTAATTGTTTATTTTTCCGTAAAATTTTGTGTTAAACCTGATTTGTGGCAAGTGTGTGTATATATATATACAATATGTTTCAATAAAGATGACAGACAAGGTACTGGGATTAAGCTTTTTATTTAATTTTTTTTTGTGTTTGAACAAATGTTTTTTTTTCTGGACACACAGTGTAGAAACTGTCCAAATGTTTTGCATTTCCAAGCATTCTCAGCTATACTTTTAGCTATTATCAAAGATCATTTTATTTTTACTTTTTAACTGGATGGATGAGTTGTGTGTAGAGATGTTTTTTTCATTTGTTCTTAACTTTATCTACGTAATTAGTCAAAAAAATAAAGTACCCAAAATTAGTCGTTCTCTAACCCTAACTACATTTTACCACCTCATTGTATAAAAAATACTATCAGAAACTCTTGCCACCTTAATTTTAAAAGTGAATGCCAACTCAGATACAAAATAAAATAGCATTGATAAAAAACTTCTTAATGACAGCACACGAGAATTCATCCTCGTGTCTACTTTTCCTTAAAGAACTCAGCAATATAAAACAGACAATAGTTAACAATGGTTTTCCTAACTACCTCATCGATTTCCAGATTTTATATTTCTTTCTAAAATAAATAATAACAACTCTGAACACGCAGAAAAAAATAAATATTTTCTACAAAAGCTGCACATCTACTAAACAAAATGAATTTTCACTTAGAAATACAAGGAAATACATTACTCCAGTTGGCCCAAACAAAAAAAATTAAATTATCTATAATTAAAAATTTAAAACATCTAGCCATATCCTCAAAAATAGCAACACACCTACAAAGAATGAACGTTATTTAGGTGTTCAAATGCCCCTTAAGGAACTGTGTTCCTGATCAAACTGAAGTAATAAATAATTACATTTCCTACATGCTATCTCAGCAACTTACGTTATACCTACCGACTACAGCTCTATCATAACCCATTTCAAACACACACACAAACTTACTAGACTCCATCCGAAACATACCAGTAGAAAATACAAGCATAACAACCTCCTCCACATGTAAAAAAAGATTAAAAATAATGGAAGCCTTAATAATAATAAAGCCAACACCATAATATTAACTACAAACATGGTTTCAGTGAGCTGACTGACAAGCGTTAGGGTTAGGGTAAGGGTTAGGTTTATATTTAGGGTTAAGGGTTAGGGTTGAATAAGATTCCAGGATACTGGCGTTACTTTCAATTACTTTTTTTAATAGAAGATAATGTTAGAATACATGTTATCTGCGTTCAAGCCAGCCACACAGTAAGCTAAGAAGAACTCTTCTGGTGAACCGGTGTTACTTATATAGTAGTTCCTCATGAAAGACATTCATGCTGGAACCTATTACATCCCTTACTTCACAAGAATGTTCGTCTTCTCAGTTTCACGGGTAACCGAAATAAAAAATTTGATCAACATGTGAATTAATAGGGTTAATAGAGTTGATAGAGCGTCACTCATGTCCGTATCGATCAGGGGGTCTCACTTCCCTTCCAGATCTAGTCATGTAAGGGTTGTCTGCTGTCCCTGCAGGTGGTTGACAGGCATGATTTTTTTCTCCATTATAAGTCTTGTCATCAATATCAAAAGATGCTGATTTCTCACGGAGTTGGTGTTGGTTGCGCCTAACCACACCACCTTCCTGTTTCACCATGTAGGATCTGGGTTCCTTGCAGAAATTTTGTACTTGGGCAGGCTGTTCTGGTCTTGGATGAGGATCTGCTGTCCTTTGTATAGTGGAGGTAGATCTCTAGCAGTTCTGTTATATTAAGCTTTCTGTGATTCCTGTCTTTCATTCAACCAACTGATGACATCGTCTCGACTTTGAGCCCTGTTGCTTGTGTGCATAGGCAATGTGTCCTTTACCCTTCTGTTGAAGAGTAGTTCAGCAGGACTAGGCAGTTTCTGGTCAATTAGTGTTGTTCTGAGCACCAGCAAAGCCAGTTCAACATCCTCATTGGCTCTTTTGACTTTCCAAAATGTATTTTTTATTGTTTGAATTTGTCGCTGAACAAATCCGTTGGATCTGGGATAATGTGGTGATGAATTTATGTGTCTGAAACCCCAATCTGATGCGAATTTCCGGTATTCAGCACTATTATATTGAGGACCTTGTGTTAGGTCATTTGTTGGAACTTTCATGTGGCCCAAAACTGGGGTATCAGTCATATTTTGCTTCTTTTTAACTTTTTTCCATTAAATATTTTCAAAATTGGTATTAAATTGTGGAAAATTTATTATTTCAACCATGTCTACAAGGATTTTTCATTTGGTTAAATAGAGCAAATTGCAGCTTTGACCATGTCCATGGTGTCTTGCTTGACAATTTACGGCGTCCGAAAACTGGTTTGCTCAATGAGCCTGCATTTCAACTTTTTACTTTCTATAGAATCCTCATAAATTAGGTGTCAAATTGTAGGGAATTTCTTGTTTAATCCATGTTTTGAAAATATTTCTTTTGAATATGTTGAACAGGCTTATACATTGGATATATTTTTTTTACTAACTATATCTCCACTTGTCTTCGATGTGTTGGTAAAGATTCAATTTTTTGAGACAAGTAATTTATTGTCAAATTTATTTGTTAAATTTGGTTGGTAACATTATGAAAGATCTCTTGATTCATCTCCTATTCAATTTTTCGTGTCTTTCAGATATATCAACTGTGCCATGTCAACTAACCAAGTGTGGTTTGCTGATCCTTCTCACCACGGCATGCTGGATATTACTGGTTTTGATGGAAATGTTCCCTGATTTATTATTTGGCAACCTCTGAACCTTCAGTATTAGATATTTTATACTACAATAACCGCTACACTCTAACTTCCTATTTACTTTTCGTTTTTCCTCTGACCACCAAGGAGGCTCTCAACATTATGACCTATTTGTTGCAGCAACAAGTGTTGTCATCTACATCCCCTTGTCTACTATTTTTTTATTGGCTACAATAATAAATATTCTGTCCCATTTAGCTGTTGGTTTGGTTATCTCGGTTCTTTTTTTTCTTTTTTTTTTTTTAATTGTGATAAATTTAATATTTTTTGTTTTTTTGAGAACAATATTTTAAAATATTAAAGAAAAATAAGAAAAAGATTATGATGGCTTAAAATATACACATATATTTAATAAAAGAAAAAAAAACAAAAATGCCACTAGTTTGAAAGCAGTGCAACATGAAAATAATTATAGTTATTTCTTTTGGTCATATCATTAATTCTGGTCGTACACACACATGATCTACATGGCTGTATTTTTCTGAATGCACCATCAATCCAGTCTGTACAGATTTTTGTATGCTCAACTTTGAGTTCTGGTATAATTTAAAATTTTCTTTCATGAAAGTAATGGAAGCAAAATATTAAATTTCAAATGTGAAAATGTCCTGCTTCATAAATTCTCTTTAAATGGGTTTTGCAGAAAATGAACATGTAAGATTTTGATCTCATACATCTGTAAAAAGTAATAAATTCATAAGCATTTAAATAGCCATATTATTATTCTGCCTCAAATTTTAAATAACTTCATTCAATTCTTACTGGCAATTAGTTTCATGTGTTACAGAAAATAAATATACATTACAAGAGTATTGTAGTCAATTGTTATATTTAAAATGTCAACAAAAAATTCTATTCTAAAGAAATAGTTCTTAAACATTTATTTAATCTGCTGGCAAATTTAAATGATCTCAAAAAAATAAGTTGTAGATTTGATCTGTTTCATACTGATTAGCAAAAATAAATTTCAGTAAGGAATTTTTATTTTCAATTTCCTTTCTTTACTGTAGATGCTAAAATATTCTTGTCTACTTTTTGTAAACATGCATCTCTGTACATATGTCTAATCTTATGTCTTTTAAGAGAACATTTATTATTTATTTGAGAATTTTAATGTTATCTATTATATTTTCAATATTCTTATCTATTTTCATGCTGTCATCTGATTTTACTGAAATATCCCCCAGCCTAATTTATTATTCACATCATAAATTTTCCATTTTTATAAGTAGTTTCTCTCTAACCACTAACTAGTCTAAATTTCTTATTGAAATTCCACTGCCGTTCAGTATTTCTGAGTCTTTTCAGGTTAACTTTTACCCTCTACACTTTCCATATTTAAATAAATAGTGCCTGAACACTATTTGCAGCCTTTTTCATTAGATGATAAATGCTTCCTTGGGTGAAGGGCTCACAAATATAACAATATATCGTAATACAACTCACTTTTTTCAAGAAACTTACTTTCTATAGATTTGAAAACCTTTCATAGCTTAGATGAAATCTAATTATTTTTTATTACTATATAACACTCCATTTTTATTCTATAAATCATTAAAGTTTTGTAATGAATGACTTTATATGGTTATTCCTGTCATTAAAAATGCTATAACTGAAAAATTTATATTTTCTTCATCTTCTCTCTCTCATATGTTCTATCTATTGAAAACTTTTCTCATAGGTACTTGCATTCTGCCAGCCTGTATTAACCATTAATCTATTTACCTCATCTAAAGTTTACATTCTAAAATCACATTTTAAGTACATTCTTGATTTTAACCAGTGATTTCCAAAATTTCTATTCAGAACCCCATTTACATAAATGATTTTTCAAACATCTATTCAGCAACAAACTAATAATTGTTTTTTGCTTTTATTTAAAAAAAAAAATTGTAAATATGCAATTATTAAGTATCTAACTGGGCTCTGTCCATTAATAATGCCCCAGATTTTCAAGAATCTTATCAATCCAGTCTGATAGTTAAGACACAACTTGTTCTGACAAATTGAGGAGATTATGATCATAAAGAAAATTCATTTGTTGCAAATTTTTCATGCTGAATCATATTTTCAGCTTGGCTCATCAAACCTGCAAAATATAATACAGACTTAATATTTGCAAATCTAAGAAAACCTAAGTTTGCAATCCTAGTGTTTGGATTGTTCTTACTGTTACAAGCAATTTTTAAGTAAGCAGCAATTTGCCAGGATGATTATTAAAGATGAGAATCAGTGATTTCATTTTTTATTTAAAAAATAAAAAAATAAAATAAAATTGAAAGCTACTAGCATTTAATGAGTTTTTTTTATGCCAAGATTATATTACACAGTCCTCCATTGATATTAGATATGGATTCAAAGTTGCTTAACTTTTCATTTTACATCCTTCTGCCTTATCAAAACAAATTACAAGCAGCCATAAAGGAATTGCCAGAAACATTTTCTGATTTAAACGTGTAAGTGCCTTATGACAAAGATAACAATAATAGTGTCAAATGGATTCAAAGAATCTCAGGAAATGCTGGCAGAAAAGATAAAAACCAGGAAAAAAAAAATGATCCAGATTGTTTACATTCAGTTGCTCATTTAAATTTGTTATCTCTGAATTTGTGTATCTCATGCTAAATTTTGCTACTTATTTTATTCTTCAATAAGTATTAAATTTGAAACCAAAACTTTTACTGTACAAAAAATCAAATTTGTTGTTTGATGTAAATTTGATAAAATAAAGGCTCTGATAAATGGTACACGTTTTTGAGATTTGATTCATTTTTGATTCTTTAAATTCTATTTTTGTTATTAATCTTTTTACAAATTACAGTTCAGTTGAAATGTTATAAGAAGAAATAGATTAGAAGGATTTTAGATATTTATCCCTATTTACACTTTTAATTTTATCTTCCTTAAATTACTACATTCAGAATTTCAGTACAAAGTTTTCTCTTAAAGGGAATTCTTGACACAGTAAAATTTTGTGAATATTGTTAAGTTTCTGAAAGCTTTTATTGTCATGTTAATCTAATTATCTTTACTCATAATCATTGTTTTCTATTCTCTACTTGTTAGTGAAAGTCATACAAAATGTTCTGATTATTGCTTCATGACAATGATGAATGTTTCTGTACTATACTTATCTGCCCTTGGCATTTTGTTATTGTAATTACCTCCCTTACTTGCATTCATCAGTTGACGAATCGCACAGTCAGGGAATGTTTTGTTAATTAAATCCTTGTTAAGGAAAACCTGTCTTGTCAACTCATTTCAATTTAATTAACAAAACAAATTCAACAGTATGGAGAAATACTTGAAGCAGGAACGTTTGGACACCCCTCCTAATACACCATTGTCAAGTAAGAATTTTAATCACTGGTTTCGATGCTTCTCGTCATTTCTACGCAAAATTATTGACCCCAACATCGATACTGACTTAGATAAATTTGATACTCTGATAAATTGTATTTCTTCTGATGTATATGAATATATTACTGAGTGTAATACTTTCGATACTGCTGTTAACCGTCTGAAAGAACTGTACATAAAACCCCCGAACGAAGTTTTCACCCGGCATTTACTTGCTACTTGTGACCAAAAAGAGGAGGAAAATATTGATGAATACGTACAAAGACTACAGTTACTAGCGAAAGAATGTAACTTTAAGTCTGTTGATGCGGTTCAAAACCGCGATGACTGTGTTAGAGATGCATTTATCACAGGTTTACGTTCGAACATTATTCGACAACGGCTACTCGAAAACAAAACACTGCATTTAAATATAGCCATTGACCAAGCTAGAGCGCTCCATGCAGCTCAGAAAAATTCAGAAGCATACACATACACTCAAACACCAGTTGTAGGTACAGTTTCTCAGGAAAATACCAGTGCCAGTGTCCAGTCAATGGATCCAATTAATGCTTGTTGTGCAGCTTCGGCTAACACCAAGTATACGCGTTTCTTCTGTGGAGGACCTCGTCATAATAGAAGCGTGTGTGCAGCAAGAAATGCTACTTGTTTTAAATGTAAAAAAGAAGGCCATTTCTCAAAAATGTGTCGTTCGAACCCAAAAATGACATCTGCTGCAACATGCTCTCACAGACTCGTGACAATGTTGATATCAAATACTACATCTGCTTCCTTAGGATCCCTAAAACAGGCTGCATTATACGTGTTAATCGGGAAAAAAAGCGCCGGTACAGCGCTAATGGATACAGGGAGCTCAGGATCTTTTATCTCTCTCGGTTATGTGAGGAAACACAGACTACATATAAAACCTGCGGCTGGTAACGTATCCATGGCATCATCATCACTTAAAGCCTCTATCAAAGGACAGTGTTCAGTGGACTTGAACCTTCTAGGTGAGTGGTATCCAGATGTAAAACTTTCAGTTCTACCCAACCTCTGCTCTGATATTATTCTTGGCCAAGATTTCATGTCACAATATTCCACCATATCTTTTGCATTCGGTGGCCCTAAGAAAGATCTGGTAATCTCTCATCCTATCTCCTGTAGTGTGCCCTCTGCATTAGTGGACACACCATCTTTATTTTCCAACATTGATCCAGACTGTAAACCTATTACAACTAAATCTAAAAGATGTGGAGAGGGTGACAGGCTTTTCATACAGACTGAGATTGAGAAAATGATCAAAGAGGGTGTAATTGAGGAAAGTACTTCCCCTTGGAGGGCTCAGGTCTTAATAGTAACAAATGAACGTCAAAGAAAGAGACTAGTAGTCGATTATAGTAGAACAATTAACAGATTTACTAGATTAGATGCTTATCCATTACCAAGAATGGATGACTTAGCTCAAGAAATATTAAAATTTAAAATTTATAGCTCATTGGATCTGAAGAGTGCATATCATCAGATACCAATAAAAGAAGAGGATAAGCCCTATACAGCATTTGAAGATAACGGTAAACTTTACCAATTTTGTAGAATTCCTTTCGGAGTGACTAATGGTGTTGCATGTTTCCAAAGGATAATAGACAAGATTATTAAGGAAAATAATCTAACGGGAGTGTATGCCTATGTAGACAACATTGTTGTAGTCGGGAAAAAATCAGCAAGACCATGATGAGAACTTAGAAAATTTTAAAAAGATTACTACACAGTATAACCTCACTCTCAATGAAGAGAAGTCTGTGTTCTCTAAAACATCCATTGATTTTCTCGGCTATAATATATCACAGGGCTTACTTAGACCTGATGCAGAACGTCTACAGCCATTAAGAGAGCTACCTATTCCTCAGAACAAAACCTCTCTGCATCGAGTGCTTGGATTATTCTCTTACTACTCCCAGTGGATACGACTACAGAACAAAAACATTCTTCCGTAGAAAAGGAGGCTTGTGCAATAGTAGAGTCAGTTAAAAAGTGGTCACATTACCTATCAGCACAACGTTTTGTGATAATCACAGATCAACAAGCTGTGAATTTCATGTTTTATACAAGAAGGCATGGAAAGATCAAGAACAGCAAGATCGAAAGATGGAGAATGGAATTAGGGTGTTACAAGTATGACATCATGTACCGACCAGGGAAAAACAATATTCCAGCTGATACGCTCTCGCATGCTCAGTGCAATGCACTCAAAAACATGGGAAGATTGCATGAAATACATGAACATCTTTGTCATCCGGGTATAACCAGGTTGGCTCATTTTGTTAAAGTAAGGAATCTTCCGTACTCTATTGAAGAGGTTAAGAGTGTGTGCAGCATGTGCAGTGTGTGCTAGATGGAAACCACGCTTCTATACACCAGAAGCAGGACGCATAGTCAAAGCAACACAACCAATGGAACGACTCAGTATTGACTTTACTCACGTTTCCCTTTTGCTTTTGCATGCACAAGCACAAATACAGACTCTGTAATACAAAGTCTAAATCAAATATTCATAGTATTTGGCATGCCTTCCTATATCCATTTGGATAGGGGTACATCCTTCTTATCAAAGGAAGTGCGTGAATATCTCACCAATCTCGGGATTGCTACTAGCCGGACAACACCTTATCACCCCCAAGGAAACGGTCAGTGTGAACGGTATAACGGAATTATATGGAAACACACATTATTAGCCCTAGCCTCAAGAAATCTGAGGGAATCGCAGTGGGAAACAGTTTTGCCTGAAGTACTACACTCTATAAGATCTCTTCTTTGTACCGCTACTAATGCCATACCACATGAAAGACTCTTTTCCTATCAACGGCGAACTCCCAGCGGTCATTCCTTACCTACTTGGCTATCTACGCCAGGGCCTGTTCTTTTGCGTCGCCATGTCCGAGCCAGTAAGTACGAACCATTGGTTGACGAAGTAGAATTACTCGAAGCAAAGCCCCAATATGCACACATAAGATTCACCAATGGTCGTGAATCTACAGTCTCTGTAAGTGACCTAGCACCAGCAAGGATCTCATTACAAAGTGGGGATGTCGTAGATGATAACATCCAGAAAGATCTAAATGATTCTACACCCACTAATGAAAATCCCAAGGAAAAAGAAGTAGATAGTAACGATTCACAAACTATCGTTAACCCAGAAATTGTATCTTCTCCAAGTGATCTAAATATTACTCCCCCTCAGGTAATGTCAAGAACTCCTGATATACCCAGACGATCCCAACGGGAAATTCGTAAGCCAAAGAGGTATGATGAACTGTGAAAAAAAAAAAAAATAAAAAAAAAAAAGGGAGGGGGGAGAATGTACTATACTTATCTGCCCTTGGCATTTTGTTATTGTAATTATCTCCCTTACTTGCATTCATCAGTTGACAAATCGCACAGTCAGGGAATGTTTTGTTAATTAAATCCTTGTTAAGGAAAACCTGTCTTGTCAACTCATTTCAGTTTCTGACATGGGAACTTTTCTAATACCCAGAAGTAAATCAGTGCTTGCATTATTAGAATCTTTAATAATCAAATTTTTATTTATACTTGTTTAGGCTTTTGTACAGTAATTTTGGAGGACCTGAAATAACAGTTGACTTAATAAAATTTCCTACTTTTTCTAGAAGAAAAACTTTGTCCTAAATCTTGCATATTCTACCTCAAACTTGTTCATACCGTGTATTCTTGATACATTACAAATATTGAGATGTAAATTCATAAACTTTTTACTCAATGGCTATTAATTGTTTCCACTCAGGAATTTCTTGGCCTTAGAAATCTGACTTTTGAGAATGGCCAAAGTTTTAGGAAATACAGTAAACATTTATAATGTACACAAAATAACTTTTTAAATTTGAAAATTGCAGCAAATTTAAAAAAAATAAAATAAATTGAATAATTTTGTACTTGTTTTTTTATTTTCATTTTGTAGTATATACATTTGCAGAATACTATTTTCCTTGAATTTCTCTTAATTACAATTTTCATATTATTGATAGATAGCTCATGAACAATGAGATGTAACAGGGGAGATTACTTTTTAAATAGCTCATCAAATTAGAACAAATTGACTATTTACATTACAAGGACACATGGCACAGTGGATAAAGGCGTTGGTTAGATCCAGTGACAGGACCCAAAGAGTGTGAGATCAATACCCGGTTAAGGCAGGGAAGAACTTTCAGAGGGAAATTAACAGGAGATAACTGACATCCATTGCACGTGAAACTAGAACAGTCTATCCTAGTGAGTGAAATAAAGGGTTCAGTTTGACATTCCAACCACCTGAAGAAGGCCAGAGCGTACAACAGCTGAAACATTGTCATAAATATGGCGACAATAGTCCGAATAATGTACATAATACCTCATTTCAGAAATATGGACAGATACTGAAACTGACTATTCTTTAACTGATTTAATTTAGCTTTTACTTACTTGATAATCAAAAGATACTAACTTGTCTCTTTCATTTTTATTTACATTGAAAGGGTTAATGTTACTTTAACCTGAGAGGTTAACATCTACAGAAAAACTTCATCAATTTCCTTCTGAAACAGTTTTTACTAATAAAAAGTCAATTTTATGTTACAAATTGTGTTAGGAAGCCTTTTTATTTTGACAGATCTTTGCTTCATATTTTTTACCTTGCTTCATAATTGAAATCTTATAGCAATTTTTAGTATTTTGAATGTTATAAAATGATAGTATAAAAAGAAGTTACATCAGTTATCAATTATTGTTATAGAGATAATCTTTTCCAAAAGGCAATATAGATATTAGATTATGTGACTATAGTTATTAATCATTCTGTTGAAAATGATTATTTTAATCTATTTCCTTTATTAATTCATCTTTAAGCAATTTCAAAAATTCATCTTTAAGCAATTTCAAAAATTCTACAAAAAGAATCTGAAACCTGGTAAGAACGTTTATCTTCATAGCAAGGCTTTATCCTCTCATTTATAAACAAGAATTTTTCAAATATTTTTAGTTCTTGACTTACAAGTTTCCCCAATTTTATTTTCAAACAATAGAATATTGTGTGATGATAAATGCTGAAATACAGAAGAATAGTATTTCTGCTGACAGTGAACATATGTTAACAAGTAACTGATTTTTTTTCTTTTTTATTTCTCTGCTTGGAAACCTATTTTGCATATTTTAGTAAAGAATTTAAAAGTTGCTTCACAAAATTAAAAAAATAAATATTAAACTTTATTAATAATAATTACTATATAAACACCTTTTTGTAAAGAGAGTTTGTCACAGCTCATCTAGTAATAAGTGGACTTTAATTAAAGCGTAGGATTCATATGTTTGATTTATAAACATCTTTCCTAAGCCTGTAACCACTGAAATGAGTTATATACATCCAGTTGTTCCTTACTCAATGGTACTAATATCTCTGTTTTTGGAAAACAAAAAAAAAAACTGTTTTATAATTATTATATCATGTGTACAATTTTTGTACCATGGATTTTAAAACTTAAACACTGACTTGAATTAAGTTATTTTTACCAAAGAAACCAGAGCTTGTCAACTGATTTAAATAAAACAGATTGAAAAACTAAACAATTTTTAAACTTGGCAACAAGTGAATTACAATGTGATTTCTTAAGCAATTCCTTATTTAAATAAATGATATAAGCATCAAAGACTGATGATGCCTAAAAGCCATTTGGATGACTGGAAGTGCTTAATATAAATTCATTCACCTTCAAGATAAAAATCAAAGTTAGCCTTCCTCAGTACTGAGAACATATCTTGATAGCTATTAAATAAATGCTCAGCTATTGGTGACCCAGATCTATTAATGCACCTGTCCAAATCATCCTTCTGAATATTGGCTACTACATGCTGATTCCTACCTCTGACCTCAGCATCATAAATTAAAATTATAAATAATACATTGGGAAGGTAGGACATCCTTTCAGATTTATCTCACCATTGCTTGGACAGCATTATAATGCATGGATTGGCAAACAGCCACTCTTTTAGCTGTTTTTGCACTAATGCATATTTCTCCCAAGATTCCATTCTTGGACCTACTTTATTCTTAATTTTCACCAATAACCTTCCTGGTGACACATTAATTTACTCCTGTCTTGATAGGAAGTCTAATCAGTTTGATGTTAACTGGGGCAAGGACTGACATGTTAACTTTAATGCCTCCAAAATGAATCTTCTCTCTGCTAATCATCTGAGAGACCCCTTTTGGCCTCCCATCAGCAGAGTGACTTGTGCCTTCTCAGGCTAACAGCCTTGGTTGACATGAAGTGAAAAGATTATATTGAATCCATTGCTAGGTCTGCTGATAAGAAATTTGGTTCACTGTGTCATGCTAGACGAATCTATCTTACATATTTATAAGTCTACCATTCAGCCATTCTTTGAATATTACTGCCAGATATCATCCGGTGCTCCTGCTGTATATTTAGAAATTCTTGATAAACTCCAAAGAAGTATCAGCAATATTATTGATCCTGACATATTTGCATCAGTCACTTTCCTACCACCGTAATGTAGCTTCTCTGTGCCTTTACTACAAATATTTTCATGGTAATTGTTTCGATGAACTCTTCGCTACGGTATCTAAACTTTAAGTGCAGTACTAGATTGGTGGCAAGATCATCAATTTACACTTGAATTGGCTAGATGGAACTGCAAGTTCTATGCTAACAGTTTCTTTTCTCACACATCTTGCTTGTGGAACTCTTCTGGTTCCATGCTTTCCAGCCAACTTTGATCTTTAAAGATTTAAATGCAACCTCAACCATTATCTACTGTCTTCTTGATTACTCTTCTGTTGTTGCTCCTTAATAATGTTTCTCTTTTTACTTATTCTTTCACTCAGTAACCCCCTGTGTCTTAGTGGCTTTACTGCCTTGCATGGTGTGAAATGATTAAAAAAAAAAAACTGACACTAACATCACCAATCCATATAGACAAGACACTTCTGGGGGCCTATTAAATAAGGTTTTATAATTTATGACATTGTTTCTTGTCTGATCCTGAATTTAAAGTGAATCTAGTGTTTCTGTTGATAAATTGAAGAATAGATAATTGCTTTTATATTTACATAATTACTTTATTAAACCCATATTTGAGACAAAGATTATTAAATATATGCAATATATTGATTAGTGAGTTATGTTTGTAACAGATGCAATTCAAATTTAAACTTAATTTTTCTTTTGTTAATTTGACTTTCAGAGAAAAATTGTAAAGTATTAAAAAGTAAAATAAAAAAAAATTAATTTTGTTCAGAAGACAATGTTTTTTTTAATGAAAAACACTGATAAGCTTAAAAGGTAAGATTTTAATCAAATCTAAATTTTATTAACTTCATTTTACAAATAGCAGTGCTTTAGTATCAGTAGATATATAACTATTGAAAAGTTCTCAACTTGACCAAGAAGCCTATCTTCCCACCAACCAAAATATGTGGGAAGTGGGAAATCTTTTCAGCACCTTCTCTCTATCCCACTGTCATATATATAAATGATATAGTTTTAAGATATGCTGTATTTATGGATTAAAGTGCTCAATATCAGGGATAGAGCATATGTATATATATATATATAAAAGTGGTCATTGAAATCAACACCCAGTTTGGAAACAAAGAAACTATGCACACAAAACATCCTCTAAAATACTAACTACATGAACAGCACAATACTTTCTAAACATATCTGAGAGAAAAAAATCACTAAAAATGTGGAAAATAAGAAAAACAGCATTAGTCTACAACAATAAAGACAAAAACCAAACTCTAGGGGAGAAAATAGCTATAATTACCTTCCCAGATGAACACAAACTACTAAATAAACTATCAACTCTTCTCAAAATAGAAGACACAAAAACAAATTTTTACTGTTACTTGAAAACTAAAAAATTAAAATAAGTAAATAAACAAGTTAACAAACATGAATGCACACAGAAACACAAGTAAATATAATAACAACTAACAATGAAATAATAAATACAAAAGTTAACAAACAACACTAAATAGCCCCCCCTAAAAAAAAAACTGCAAACAGATCCATAATTATTTCCACCCAATAGATCCTAGAATAATTCAAACATAACCATTAGAACAATACAACAGACTTCTTACTAAGCATCACTGACCTGTATATATAAATAGCTGAGCAAAAACATAATGCATATGGCCTGATGATTGTGTATAAGCATGAAACAGACTATCACTTCAATGTCCAATATATATATATATATATATATATATATATATATATATATATAAAATGTCCGTTTTTCTTAAAAATCAGCCAAATCTTCCATGTTGAATTTTAATGATTTGTAATTTTCTCTTAACCAAATCAGAAGGTTTGCTATTTAAAAATGCTTGTTTACAAATGTATTCATTATACTTAGTTATCAAAATAAATAATACAAGATGATTTCAGTGAAGCTTTTTATAAAACTTGAACAGATATAATTTTATCTGTAAGCCATAAACTTACATGTTTTTAAAAATTACTTTTATAACTGCAAGAAATAAAATTCTGGTGAAAAAATATGTAAATGAAAAAAAATTAAAGAACTCTTAATTTTTGTTTATTGTGTGTGTGTGTGTGTGTGTGTGTACACTAAAACTATGTTTACATGTATGTATGCCTAGAAAATATATTTAGCTTGTGTATATTTAATTTCTTTTGCACAAAATCGGATTGGTGTTGCTCCTTTAAAATGTTTTTTTTCAGCTCTGAAATTTTCATGTACAATTTTGGAAATCCTAATTAAATTTAAATGCTGATGATGTTCAATCCAAGGGAAATAAGTCAGTGCTTTTTGATATACATTTTCTTAATTTCATTCACTATGAATTTTTGAAATCATCATTATTCTGCTTGTTCCTTAGAGTTTTACTTTTTTTTTTATAAAAATAGGTAAACCCACTGCTTTCACACTAGATTTAAATATTTTATATGAAAATAAAAAAATCAGTTATTTTACACATTATTCTTACATTTTGTATAAATATAGCTAAAGTTACTATTTTTACCCTTTTATATAAAAATAGGAAAATCAGTTACTTTTACGTTTTTAATATTTATGTAAAATAAGTAAACCTACAACTTTTATACAATATTTTAACATTTTATATAAAAATAAGAAATTCAGCTATTTTAAAAATGATAAAGAAAAACTATTTTTACTTAAGATTTTTACGTTTTACATAAAATTAGTAAAATCTACTACTTCTGCATTATATTTTTGTTTATATTTTTTATATACTTTTACACTTGATTTGAATATTTTCTGTAGAAAATTAGGTAAATCTACTACTTTTATATTATAACTTTTTATATGAAAAGAGGAAAATCAACTACTTTTACAGATTTTACATCAAAATTGTAATGTCTACTTTTACATTATATTATTATATTTTTATGTAAAAATAGGAAAATCAGTCATTTTACACAAGATTTTACATTTTTGCATAAAAATAGTAAAATCTACTACATTCACATTATAGTTTTATGTAAAAATAGGAAAATCTTTTAAGCTACTTTTCAACATGATTTTAAAATTCTTTGTATAAAATCGTTAAATCTACTAATTTTACTCTATATTTCAACTTTTTATTTTATATCAAAATATGGGAAATCAGCTACTTTTACAATTTTTTTTTGTATAAATTATGTACAAATAGGAAAATTAGCTACTTTAACACAATTTTAACATTTCTTGCATAAAGTAAATCTACTAGTTTTGCACTATATTTTTTTAACTTTCTTATATGAAAAGATGAAAATCAGCTACTTTGACATGAGATATTTACTTTTTGCATGAAAATAAAAAAATCTACATTTACAATATACTTTAATATTTTTATGTAAAAATTGGTAAATCAATTACTTTTACACATGAATAGTTTTTGTATAAAAATAGGAAAATCTCCTTTTCACTATAAATTTTTTATGTAAAAAGAGAAAAGTCAGCTACTTTTACAAGATTTTACTTTCTTTTTTTTTACTGACCAATAGTAAAATCTACTGCTTTTATATTAAATTTTTATATTTCCATGTAAAAATAGGAAAATCAGCTGCATTTGTACATGATTTTTTACTTTTCTGTATAAAAATATGTAAATCTATTACTTTATATTATATCTTTATTTATATAAAAAATAGGAAAGTCTTGTATTTTACATGATTTTTAACTTTTTGTATAAAAATATATAAATCTACTTTTATTGTATATTATAACTTTTTATAAAAACTGGAAACTCAGTTACTTTTCTTTATATTTGTAGTTTAAGTTTTTTTACATTTTTGTATAAAAATAGGAAAAAAGTCATTTTATGCAAAATTTTTACTTTTTTTTTATATATCAATATAAAAATGAGCTAATTTTACAAAAGATTTTTCATTTTTCATAGAAAAATAGGAATATTTAATATTTTTACATTATATTATGACTATTTTATAAAATATTAATAGGAAAATTAGCTACTTTACACAAGACTTACTTCTTAATTAAAATTAGGAAAATCTACGTTTACACTTTTTTATATAAATATAGCAAATTCAGCTACTTTTAAACAATATTTTTTTACTTTTCTGTGTAAAAATGGGAAAATCTATTCCTTTTACACAGTATTTTCAATTTTTCTGCAAAAATTGAACAATATCTACTTGGCATTATATTTTTTCTTTCTAATATAAAAATATGAAAATCGGTCACTTTCATAGATTTTTAAAAAATTTTTATATCTCAAAATAGGAAAATCAACTATTTTACAGACATTTTTATATAAAGATAAGAAAATATATGCTATAATAATCTTTTTTTTTTAAAGAAATTGGAAAATATGAAAACTTTACACTAGGTTATTATTTCTTTATATAAAAATTGGAAAATTAGCTACTTTTACATCAAGATTGTTTTTTTCATATAAAAATAAAATCAGAATAGAAATTGAAACTACATTAAATTTTACATAAAAATAAGAAAAAAGTTTTAAAAAATGATAAACTAGGTATCGTTGAGGTTGTTTGACAAAAATTATATATATGTGTGTGTGTTCTTTGTTCCTGTTTCCTTCTTTACCCATTTATGACAGGTATTGACACGTAAAGAAATATTGACATTAACAAATGAAATTGAAGAGAGAAGATTTGATTTAAAGTATAACAATAATAACAGAGTTAAGATGTCTTTGGTTGGAATAAAGTTCTATACATTGTTATAAAGTATTGATAAGTTATTGAATTTATTTGATTGATCATTTTTGCTTTGAAATAAGAATATTGCAAAATGGTATAAAACAAGAATATATAACTGTGACCAGTAGAATAGCTGTTTATAATGGATAGATAGATAGATAGTTTATTTAACCAGCATATCGACCTTCATTGGGCCATTTAATGCTGAAAAAGGTTTTTTTCCAAAAAGTATAGTCGGTAATATTATTTTTTCAAAAACGTATATCTGGCAATAATATTTTTCAAAAACGTAGAGCTGGTAATAATGTTTTTTTTCAAAAACGTATAGCTGGTAATAATATTTTTTCATTTTCATTCTGGTCTTTTGTGATCTTTATAAAAAAGCAATTATTTTGTTGATAATATTTATCAAATATGTGGATGTAGTTTGTCGTCATACCCAGGATGTGGATGTAGTTTGTCGTCATACGCCGGACGCGGATGTAGTTTGTCGTCATACCCAGGATGTGGGAAAGACCTGGAAGTTCACTATTTGCCCATAGCTGGGACCCCAACAGGTGCTACCACTCCAGGTCTGGGTGGACCTCGGAACACCAGCAATTAAGAGGTGGTTCCACGCTTCCTCAAAACCTCCTGATCAGAGGCCTTGCTGTTGGATGCAGTTTAATGTTGTACCCAGGACGTGTTTATAATGGATTAGATTGACCATTAATAGGCAAGCATTAGGCACTGAAAAAGGTTTTCAAAATGCATCTCAGTAATTCTTTTGTTTGGTCAAAAATGAATAATTGTATTTTAGAACAAATTTCACGTCATTGCTTTGATTTTTTTTATTCTACATGAATAATAAAAATAAGAAAACTATTTTTGTCAGTCAACTTTCAATCTTGTGAAAATGTCAGGTAATGATTGTTTTTTTTAATTTTATATATGAAAGGAAAATAGAGATTTGTGATTTCTGTGGGAATCTCTGATCCCCAAATCAAACTATTGATCAACTCTTAAATGAATTCTTCATCCAAAGCAGACTAGAGAAATGCATCAATTAAAAATATAAAACCAACAAAGAATATCAGTTCAAACATCTTCAAGAATAATGATAATGGTTTCCATTAGAATTTCACAAAAAAAATAAAATAAAATAAAAAAAATTATATTTATTTATATTTGTATTCATTTTTCTCAATTTCAGGCACCCATAGATCAATTAGACGCAAGAGTAACAGGGCCTAATTATGATAAGATATGATTATACAATCTAAAAAGGAGTGTTGCTAACTTTTGTGTTGGTTTTCTTGATGATGTTCCTGAAATACGTAGTGAAATAGTATACTGCTTTGCATTTTCTATCAATGTTAAATATTTTAAATTCATTCATTTATATTGTTAAGAGAATCTATTGTTATGAATGAAACTACACAGTTCTGGATCATTCAGATCAAAGAATTCAAAAACTCTTTGTTGTGGTCAGATGACCTTACAAAGTGACGGTCTTCATCCAGATATTCGTATTCATTAGTTGGTATCAAAATTAAGCGAGTTGGCTGGTGAAGTCAGTTGTTGTAGAAATCTACTACAGAGCAGTCCATTTACTACTATTTACTAACTTGACATGTAAACTATACAACAAAACCTTCTTACTGGTAAGCCTTCATGTTTTTTTCCTTTTTAGCTACTGATCATATCACTAAAATTATAATAAATTTTTTTTTTGGTTTACCATAAAATGTTAATTGATCTTGTTTCTTTTACTTCTCTTTATCTTATTTCACACACGTAACAATATCAGCCTATTTCTTTCCCAACATGAGCAGCAGCTACTTACAAAGTATTTATTTAAATATTAAGTGCACATTCATTAACTATAATAAAGAAATCATTAGCCACATAAATTTTAAAATTACAAAATGCTTATTTTTCTAATTATGATTTTTAAACATCAAGATATAAAAGAAAATTTCAAATAATTGGCAGAAAATATCAGGTGCTGAAAAGAAAAATTCATGTTCTATTTGTCTAATTCCCAAAATCTGTTTAAAAATAGCAACAATATAAAATACTTCAAGCACAAAAGTAAAAAAAACAACTCATTTCAGTCTTATCTAAGGATATCATTAAGCTATAGGTAACAAGATGGTAAAGAGCATTACTTTTATGGCAAAATTAGCATCACCAAGTTATAGAGGTGATCTAGCATGAAGGTAACAGGGTCATTAATATTGTTTAAATAATCAATACATTTTGAGGTCATCTTAAATTTTAATGCTATAAGATAGTATACTTTAGTTCTTCTATGTAGAAATTATTTTTTTACATTCTTTAACCACTTGATTAAGTGGCCTCAAATAAAGAAGATTGGAGTGGTAAAATTTCAAAAGATTACGTGATTTGTTTTAACAAATCAAATGTTAAGCAAAAAAACACTAGGAAAGAAATATATAAATATTTGTGATAGCATTGAAACTCAAGTTGCATGTAAGTTTTAATGTAAATGTTTCCCTCCTCAATTTTTGTACTGACATGTGAGTGGTAAAAATACTTGGCAAATATTTTTCAAAGACAAAGCTGAAAAGTCAGTAATCAAATTTTCCTTTGCTGAGGATGTGAAATGATTATTGAAGGTCCATGTTTTATTGTTTGCATTTTGAATGAAATATGCATATTGAGTCATACCAATGTTAAAACAAGTGATGAAAACATCAGGATGGATTGAGGTCACTATATATATATATATGTGTGTGTGTGTATGTGTGTATATATATATATATATATATATATATATATACACACACACACCACTGATTGATAAAATGTAAGACATTTGCTGCAATCTTTGTGAAGTCATTTGTGTGACAAGTCTTAGTGTTGATTTTTTGCTATTTGAGGCTGAATCTGTGTACATACATCAGCTCAGCACACTTTGTTCTCTTCATTGCTCTGGCCTTAGTTGAGTACTATCATGACATTATGCTTAACATGGACTTTACAGATATCATTAAATTTTTCAATGAAATGGCAGAACGGCACAATGCCAAGTATGTGCTGAAAATTAGTCAAGAATTGGTCCTTCAGATACAGACTTTGATTGAAAATAATACTGCTTCTTTCTGCTGCCCACTAACCCGCCTACCAGTTGGCCATTTTTCTTTCCACCCAAGATAACCATAAAGAAAAAGAAAAAAAGAATTGCAATATTTCTTTATTGCTTTTTTTTACTGGAAAACCCCTATTCCAATCAATAATTTCTGTAACACTAACCAGATTTGGCTTACTGGAAAATGGAAATAGTAGATAAAATTTATTGTAGATTTCAGCTTTCAATTAAAGCTAAAAAATGAATCCTTCAAGAAAGCTTTTTAAATAATTTTTGTTTTTGAAATTCATTAAAAAAAAAAAAAATGAAAAAAAAAGCTTAGTTATTGCGAATTAGTGGAGACAACAATTAAATTGAGAAAAGAAAACTAATTTTAAAAATGAAAAGCAAATGCTTTAAAAATAAGGAAATTAAACATTAGGTTTTGAAAGGCAACCATTTTTTTTTATAAAAATATAATTCACAAAAAAGAAAAAACTTAACAAAATTAGGCCTAAATTATTTTCTTAACTGAAAAAATTACTTGATTTATGAAACGGACTAAAAAGTACATAACAAAATTGAAAATATTTAAACGAAATAAAAAACAAAACAAAAAACTTACTTTTTAAATCTTGAAGGGATGATTTCGAAACAAGCCTGTTGAAGCGTAGGGTCGATGAAACACGGAAGTGAAATGAATGAAGAATTGCCGGCAGCTGAAGACCTTTATATGTCAAGGGACTTTCCCCAAGGAAGAGACAAGCCTTGAAACGTGACCTTTTAACCATAATATCACTTGTAAGACACCATACCAAGAAAAAAATCAAACATCTTGACGCACAAAAAAAAAACAACAAAAAAAAAACTTATGGTAAAGTTTTGGTAGCGTTATTTGTATTAAGCTTTTAATTTTTATCTCTTAAGAATAACAAACATTTTTAATGATGAAACTTTATTTTTTATTAAGTTTCGGACCTGTTATCATTATGCTGTACTGATTTTTTAACAAATTGTTGGATATATATATATATATATATATATATATAGTGAACATTCTTTAAATCAAAGGAAGGTAAAAATAGGTGATAGTTTAAGGTACCTCTACGATATCGCTAAAAAAATGGCATAAGCATGATTAAAAAGACGCCAAACTTGACGAAAACAAAATTTTATCTTTTAAATGCTTATATTATGTGGAAGAGGAAAGAACAAAGTTTTTTTTCATTATTTTTAAAAAATTTTCTTTCTTTTTCGAACATTCTAAATTTTGATTAAAAAAAACCTTGTTTCTCTTTGTATCACCGGATCTAGTAACATAACATATAAAATTTTAAGCACGTTTTTTTTTGTATGACACACATTAATTTGGAAAATGTTGCAAAAATAAAAATAATTGTCGAATTTTAATGAAACTTTCAGAAACTATTCACAAATGATGGAACTTATTATAAATATGTTTTTTTTTATTAAAGTCATGGCAGAATTTTTTTTTTCATATGTATTACCCCCCCTCCAACTAATTGTACGAAAACTCTATAATTTTAATTTTGAGGAGTTTAGTGATTATATTAGTTAAAAGCACAAGGCTTTGAGGAAACCAAATCATGTTTTTATTTTTTTTTTGATGGACCACCTCTACCTGAAAATCATCTCCGAAATGTAACATACAAAACTCATTAAAACAAAAATATTATTTAATTTCAAAAGCTTTTAATTGCTTTTATTTATTTTGATGAACATGGACAATATTGTCTGAAAGCAAAAATATATTTCGATAAAAAATAAATTTTTAAAACAATTATTTGTTGTTTCTGAAATAATTTTTTTAATTTTTACATTATGTTGCTAATTCTTATAAAATTAGGGAAAAGTTTGTACAACTTTACGAATGTTGTTATATTTACAGATTATAAATTCCAAAGCATATTACAAACTAACGAACAGATCTATATTAAAAAATTTAATTTGTCTCAATCATGTGTCAATAATGTGTCTGCCAATGAAATCTACGGAAGACCGGAAGTATCATGTGTGCAATAAAAAAACGTCACTTATAATACGTCAAAAATAATACTGTATAAATTTCATTGAATGAAATTTATACAGTATTATTTTTGTATTATGTCAGTTATGATATTTTTCTATGAGATATTTTTAAAATTTAATAAAGTGAGCATAAAAAAGACAATGAAATTTCATAAGTGTACTTTAAATTATAGCATAATTTAATGTACATGTCTTGTTAAATTTTATCTCACTCAGCCACAGCTGATTAAAATGCTTGTTTCTGTCATTTAGGAAAATCCAACAAAATATTAGGTAAATATTCTCATTCGTCAGCAACATTAAACCCATCATAGAATGCAAAGTTCTCAATCTTATGCGTGTAATTGGGAAAATCTTTGCTTAGAACTACAAAAAATGCAAAATTTACATTTTTTTTTTTCTCATTTTGGCCCCTGAAAAAATTTCTTGAGTCATTTAAACTGACCAATTTTATTT